>OU342744.1:411572402-412099830 GCA_910589775.1 Avena eriantha
GTATCCATTTTATAAGACATAAAAACGAGAAAAAATAGTAAGAAATTATAAGCAAAGACACATAATATATAGCCGCCAAACCTGGATTATTGGCTCCAATAGTCTAGCGGCAACCCTGGCCGTTATGAAGTTCTGATGGTTGAAGAAATACGAGATCAATACTGATTGCTCGAGAATCAGAATGTAATCACATAAATAAGATATGGACAGTGATAGTCCCATGGCAGGAGGTGGAGAGATCCTATCTAGCATACGAGCAATCGTGAAACTTGAAAGCACGACATGACCTATCTAGTATCAAGCATGATTAGAGAAATTAAGTACGATAGAATATTACGGAGGCCCCACATGTCAAAATTTGGATGGGTAGATGGGTATGCGGGTATGGGTTCTATGATCTTATAACCGTACCGTACCCGTTGTACCCAATTGGTTATCAATTTTTCCCATTTACATACTGAAAGTGAATGTGTGCCTCCGTGTGTGGTTTTGGTAATTAATGTCGATCTCTATGTATTAATTTTTGAATTGAGTTTCAGTTTTAGGTTTTGTCTATTGTCATCGCTTTGGCCATATGTTGGTTTCAAGATTTAAAAATGAAGAAATGAAGAAGAAGCAATGTTCAAGGGCTTTTTGCCTATTGGAATCATGTAGAAGAAGAATACGAAGAAGAAGAAGATCGTGTCTTGAAGAAAAAGATGGAGTTCCTCATGGTTATATTCAAGACATCATCCTAGCAGAGTTAGAAGAAATGAAATGCAAGCTCAAGATGAGCCATCTCTAAAAGATCACATGCTTGAAACTTGCCATCCCTGGTGATCATGGTGTGATGAAGACAAGTTCAAATAAGAGGTTTTTCCATGGAGTATGGGGACACAATTCTCAAGTCTTCGGCAAGCAAAGCATGAGCAAGGGTAATCAAGAAATATGTTCTATATTGAGGAATATAAGACCATCTACATCAAGCTCAAGTGGAATGTTCAAGGCAAAGGTATGATCTTGATAGGTTTTTTACTTTACCGGTCTCTTATAGTGTTGCGAGACCGAGTTTAGAAAAGATCGCCATACTATCAAGAGCGGCTTTTGAGTGAGTAGCTCATTCGTTTTCTTTGGAAGAGCTCAAACCTTTGCATACATATCATCATCTTTCTTGGTTATTGTTTGGATCTTGTCCATGAGATGATCTAGAGCTTGTGGTTATCTTCATAACAAGCTCTGGTTCATCAAAAATGTTTTCCTTTGAATATCTTATTGCGCTTTTGATCTTGCGGGCTCTTCCGGCTCCACACCTTGAGAGATATATCACATATATATACTTGATATTTTATCCCCTGGTGGTATCCAATATTTCTACACGTCGTTATCTTTCTAAAAAAATTGGTTTCATCATATTTGGAGTTCGGATGCAAAAGTTATAGAAGTTTTGGTTCTGGAGTTTCCCTGATCGAAAGTATCACTGCTTCACGAGAAGTACCGCTAGGCCAGTTTTGGCGTCGGTAGTACCGGTTGAAGTACCGGTCTAGTTCCGGTAAGCATGGGAACACCCCCAACATCCTTTCTATTTTTGGCTGCCTATTTACCGGTACTTGGGTCGGTAGTTTACCAGAAGTACCGCTCGGGCATATTTTTCCGCCGATAGTACTGGTGGAAATTCTGGCCCACTTCCACTCAGCCCGTGACACCCCGCAGTCATCTCTCTATTTGATCACGTTTTATTTATCGGTACTTGGCCGATAGTATTCCGACCTGTACAACAGTTTTTGAGCCATTGGAACCGGGCTGGTCGGAACTTCCAGTGGCTCACCGGTACTACCGGCTAGGCGCATTTTGACCCAAACAGTCAGATCTAGGAGCCCTTTAAAAGGGGATCTCTTACCCTTTTGGTCCTCTCTCTCTCTTCCATTGTTGACATTGAAAAGTTTATCCTCTCCACTTCCCCCTCCTATGATTCTTCCATATTTTTGAGGTATTTGAGAGAGGATATCTAGATCTACATCCCCACCAACTGAATCTCTTCTTTGGAAAGGAATCCTTGGGATATAGATCTTGGAGAGTTTTGTGTTCTCGTGTGTTCTTCCTCTCTTATTTTCCCAATAGCTTTTGTAGCTTTGGTGGAATTTGAGAGTGAAGGACCCGCCTCTTGCATTTGGTGCATAGGCTTGAGTTCTTCATAGAGATTTGGCGAGTTCAAGCTCTTCTCTCGGGTTGTTGGAACCCTAGACGGTTGTGTGGTAGCGGTGTGATACCCTTGGGGCCTGATATGGGGTGGCCCGATCTTCTCAGTAAGCGAGGGTGGTAGATGATGATATTTGGTGGAGATAACTTGTATGATGCTCATGAACCGCTCAATCAATCCATGTTGCCAATGCAACAGCTCTCAACCCTTATAGATATTTGCAACTTCACACACTTGTGCACATAGCCGCTGACCATGAAGCGGTGATGCAATCTTCTAATTCCCAATGGAATAACAGATCACAAAAAACTTGCAATTGGCTAAATCCCAATGGATCAACTAATCACACTTGATTGATAGTAGCAAATACACCAAATCGATACGAATTGGTGTAGGGAGTCAATTGATTGCAAATAGTAACTCAACAGATCTAGGGTTTATCTTAAACGTGGTCACTAAGCTGAGCTATAGGGTCGTCCCAGGGCTTATATGGGCGGCTAGGGCGACCGAAAACCGAAAAGAAGTTTCGTAAAGGACTCAAACTGATACAACCGATTCAAAACAGATCTGTCGGTGGCCGGATATTTCGGTCCATATGGGCCGCAGATTTTGGTCTGGCCGGACACTCTGGACTTTAGAGTTTCCGGATGGAGTCCAAGTGGCTTCCGATTTGGCATACAGATTGGTTGCCACCTTTGGCGCAGCTTGGGGTAGGCCGGATTGTCCGGGTGGTATGCGTCGAACACTTCGGTTTCTTCAAAAAACTTTGCATCGTCCTTGATGATCTTATCCTCGTCCAGTGCGCCTGTCTCTCGCTCCTCCCTCGCGCATCTTTGGATGATCATCATGTCGGGCTCCTCGCCTTCCTTCCTCTCCTTCCCGATGGCAATAGTCCGATGGATATTAAATCTAGTCAAATAATAACACCATGATTTAGGTATTATAAAGTTGTTATAAATCAAAGTATCATATCCAACTAGGAATAAATTCACCTTGTGATATTTTTCAATGAGGCTCAATATTTCCTTCCAGCATAAACAAACAGAATCATCATACTCTATAATTGTATCCTCATCATCCTCCCTTTCTTCATGATAAGTTGTCCACGACTTTGAGTAAGCTGAAAGTGGAAGAAACAAAAAGAACAACGTGTACGTATAGTATATTTTTATATAACATGTTGTATCGTTTTTGTTGACATGCATAATATTCCTACTATACAAAATGCAACGTAAATTGCAAATAGAAAACACATAATTATCATATGGGAACAAAAAACAATGTATCGATTGGCAATCAAAGTTGCAGGTATAAGTGAAGTTCATAGAATTATTATGATCATGCTGAAAAACAACTAGATAGATAGTCTTGTTGTTCAATCTTAAACTCAGTTTTCTCAAAGAAGATCTATGATCAAATTTGTGATGAACAAGATCAAACCAACACAATATGTGTGAAAACCAAATTGATTTATGCCGTGCTTCAGTTGCGCTACTCTGATTATTATGAACATGATCATTTCTTTCCAACACGTAAGATGCAACTCAATTTGCAAATATAAGTAAAGTATAGAGTAGTAGCACAATTAGAAAAAGACTTTTGGGATAAACTCAATGAATATGAAAACTCGGGTTCTATTCGAGCAAGATTAGAACAATCCAACATAGGTTGTGTTGGATACAATATATCAACTAGACCCGAATGTATTTTCATGATGTCTGGAACATGAACTATTGTCCCACAACAAATAGACGTCTGCACATAGTATATATGGCTGAAAATGGCATGTTTCGGTTCAGTGATTCTATCACAAGTAATGCATATGTGCTCAGTCATAAAATTTTCATTCATGCTATATTCACCAATTAGATTGAACGTGAAACAAGGAGAATATGTGCTAGAATTCAGACATGTAATTTTAGAAATCTTATCCATAGCACAACTCATATTCATAGGTTCATTTTGTATGATGGAATATATAATATCAGCAGGTAGTATTCTAACAAGTATTTCCTTATGTGTCATCAGTACCACATGTTTAAAATTCGAATTTAGTAAACTATCACATGGTACTGAAACATTAGTACATGGCAAGTCACAAGGAGGCAGCAACGAAGGAATGGACTCACAATATGTTGTACATATTGGCTCAAGCTCCAAATCGGTACCAATGTCATTAACAATCTCCTCAGTTGTAGTAGGTACTAAGATATCCTCCTCACGTGACAACACCCGATCGTGTGAAACAGTTTGTAAAACAGATGGCTCCCTTTCTTCAAAAGCAATCTGCACATCACAAGATACAACACTAGGAGTAGACATGATTATGTTAGTAGACACCTCCCATGTCTCATTAACATCCACTCTCAAAATTTCTAGAATAGACCATTTGTAGTTGTTCAAAAACCTAGGACGCACAAATTGCTTGAAATCCTTCCAAAGGAATGTTGTACCTATGACATCATACACAGTCCTTGTGTCCTCCCACCAACGAGCTACCTTTGCATCCACATACCAGTGGCAATAATATATTTTGTGTGGCTATCAAGCTTTCTATCGAATGTACGACATCTCGCAAAACCAAGTTCCATATCAGATTAATCTGATATTCTGCAGGTGTGGCGGGACCTTCCAATCGCCCGTTGATTATAGTTGGATCATATGACATGCTGACCATAATAGCTAAATAGTCATGGTAAACATCATTTATTTTCTACATCACATCAACACTAGTAGAAGTCATCATTAGTATATTAGTGCACAAAACAAAATCTAGTGGTGGAACTCTCACAACTCACTCACAACTGCAAGAAAAGAAAATATTACCATTCCAAAGTGAATTAGTAAAGCTTACCAACTTGGATAAACAACAATGTGCACGGATGTAATGAAGCGAATGATGAGGGTGAAAATGATCACATGCCAAATTAGGGTATATGGTGAAGCTTGGTTGGGATACCTAACAACACCAATTCAGAAATCCTAGTGTTGATCGTATGACATAAAAGATCCACGAAAACACACACCATGAAGATAAATGGGGCAATTGCAACTCGAAAATAAGAGCTAAAAAATGATGTATGTCGGAGTAATGCCCGTGTTGCAATGCACAAGGAGAGACGCTAGCAATATCTCGACAAAGCGGGCACAAGATTACTAAACTAAGCAGTCCGAAGAGCACTAAGTATGCTAGTCTTGTAGGATAGTTTTAGATACATAGAAAGCCTTACTAAGGCTCACAAGGATAAAAACGTCATGTGAACTCATGTAAAAAGAAATAGTAAAAGCAGACGGACAGAACACCAAAAGTAAGCAAACTCACGTAAATAATCAGGTTTTTTTAACGCACGATCCAATCCTATCTCGAATGATCGGGTTTTTTTCCGATCCGATTTTTTCGGATTTTTTAGAGGACGTGAGCTTCCTCACGTATAGCAAGTACAGTCCGATCCGGACTTCCCTATTTTTTTCTTCCGCAAGGCTCATGTAGTGGACCCTTAGGATTGATTTTTTTAACACGATCGGATCTACAACTTTAGAAAAGAAAAAAGATAAGTAGATCTAGTAGATCTAAAACTTAAGAATAAGACGAAAAATCTCAAGAACATGAGAAACAGTCTAGGAACTCCGACGATGCAAGAAAAATAGATGAAATCTAGATAAAACTATAACCTAGATTTAGAAGAAAGACTACATAAAAGAGACAATCTTAGCAAACTAAAACTCACGAACAGTGTTATCTGGGATATGACAATGAACTATGAACCCTAATTTTTTTGTATCTTTTTCTGTATAGGACAAAAAACAAACTAATCTATAGATGGATTTGTGGATGATTATCGAGAAAACACTGAAATCTGATACCAAGATGATATGGGGTGGCCCGATATTCTTAGTAAGAGAGGATGGTAGATGATGATAGTTTGTGGAGATAACTTGTATGATGCTCACGAACCTCTTGATCAATCCTTGTTGCCAATGCAACAGCTCTCAATTCTTGTAGATATTCGCAACTTGACACACTTGCACATGTAGCCACTGACCACGAAGCGGTGATGCAATCTTCTAATTCCCAATGGAACATAAGATCATACAAAACTTACAATTGGATAAATCCCAATGAATCAACTAATGACACTTGATTAATAGTAGCAAATACACCAGATCGATAAGAATTGGTGTAGGGAGTCAATTGATTGCAAATAGAAACTCAACAGATCTAGGGTTTACCTTAAACATGGTCTCTAAATTGAGCTAAAGGGTCGCCACAGGGCTTATATGGATGGATGCGGCAACCGAAAACTGAAAACAAGTCATAAAGGACTCAATCTGATACAACCGATTCAGAACAGATCCGTCGGCGATCGAACATTTCGGTCCATACGGGCCGGACATTCCGGTCTAGCCGGACACTCCATGTGGAAGGCACAAGATAGTACGGTCATGTCGAAAAGTTAAGTGTTTCCGACTAGATTATGGGTTGCTTCCGATTTGGCATACAGAATGGTTGCCACCTTGGCGCGTCTTGGGGTAGGCCGGATTGTCCGGGTGGTGTGCGCCGGACACTCCGGTTTCTTCATAAAACTTTGTGCCATCCTTGATGATCTTCTCCTCGTCCAGTGCGCCTACCTCCCGCTCCTCCCTCGCACATATTTGGATGATCATCATGTCGGGCTCCTCACCTTATTTCATCTCCTTCCCGCTGGCACTAGTCTGATGGATATTAAATCTAGTCAAATAATAACACCATGAATTTAGGTAGTATAAAGTTCTTATAAATCAAAGTATCATGTACAACTAGGAATGAATTCACCTTGTGATGTTTATCAATGAGGCTCAATATTTCCTTCCAGCTTAAACCAGTAGAATCATCATACATCATACTCTATGATTGTATCCTCATCAGGGCCTCCAGTTGAGTTGTGGATATTTCTCAAGGTTGAGGCCTTTGTGGTGATTCTTGGGAGCCCCAAGATTGTGCGGTTCTGTGACCGTCCTCAAGTTTCCCATAATGGATCGTGAGTAAGACTTTGTGGTGAGCTCATGGAGAATGGGGTGAGCCTGTTGTGGCAGCGGTGAGTTGCATGCCTTCGCATCTTGAGGTGAGATCTTGTGTGGCATTGGGTGAGCATCAAGCCACCGGACCTCAAGGTGAGCCATTTGTGACGTTCGGAGAGCATTGCGCCATTGCACCTCTCCATCAGAGATGTAGCTTCTTTGGAAGGAACTTCAGATAAAAATCATCGTCTCCACGTCTATCGGTTATCTCTCAACCGAGCCCTTCACTTATGAAATTTATGTTGTGATCGTGCTTGAATTATTATATCTTGCTATCACCTTGTTGGTTGTCTTGCTTAGCATAGATTGTTGGGGCACTTAGTTGAACCTAGTGGTTTTAGGTGTTGTACTTTGATAATTTAAACGTTAGTTTTATTTCGTATTTATTAGAGCCTAACCGTAATTATTTTAAAAGCCTATTCACCCCCCTCTAGGTGTCATTCATTCTCAATTCCCATACTCATGGATAAAGGTGTGTTCCATACCCATACTTTTAATGGGTTTTTACCCGGCAAGCACGTGGATCATATGGGTATCCATTGCCATTCCAACGCATGCGTACTTAGCTGGTATGTTATACAACTTATATTTCTTTGGAAAAATTAAGGATCAAGGGAAACACAGAGGACCTATAAGTCATACTGATGGAGTACAATTTATAGAACCGTATTTCATGACGTATCTAATAATATTGGTTTGGTATAAAAGGTGTTGATTTAAACATAAACTTAGTCAGACTTTATATCATTTGACTTTGAACAAACCTTGTTGGTCTTTGTTGCAGAAGGAGTGGATTCGTTGGGGGAAAGACATTGTGCTTGCGATATTTTCTTGAACGGAGCTTACCGAGGGATAATGCCAGACCGTGTAAATGCACTTAGGACATGTACAATCATAGAGAGAGCTTGTTTTCCTTTAGCCCTCCATATTATCTAGATAAGGCATTGGAGATAAGTCGTACACCGTATTATCTCTAATTCTCATCCCTAGCAATTGATGAGAGTTAACTATTTTTAGTATGAAATTGTGTTGCTAAGGGAAAACATATGATAAAATAGAAAAATAGCCTTTTTGTTATTTTAAGAGATCATCCCTTAGCTAAGGGAATATAATCTCTTTTTCCTTAACTGTCGTGAGAATGGTCACAGCACTCGCTACCAGGGGTAACGATTGATAGTATTGCGGGCAAGACCTGGCGGCCATCTACGGTGCGAGATGGGGGCGGATGCACATGAATTTACCTAGGTTCGGCCCCCGAAGGGTAAAGACCTACTCCTGCTAGATTATATTGGCAGATAGCAAGTTACAAGGGTGGCAAGCTCGGCATCTCAGCAGCGAGTCGCTTGAGGGGGGTGTATGGTGCAACGTGAGTACAAAGAGAACCCTAGGGAGGTTTATATATGGGGTATCTTACTAGGGTTTATAGTATTTACAACCGAATTAGTCAAGGATTCGGAAGATTTGACCTAATCCGACTGGGCTTCAGCTACGCTTCTAGGCATCCAGCTTCCAGTCGCTAGGCTCGCTCCTTAGTCGCATTCAAGTCGCCGTCCTACAGACCCACTCGTAAGGTCCTTGGACCAGTCGGAACGTCCCACTGGGCATACCCCGTTTGACATATCCCCATCAGTAGTCCCCGAGGCCACCGTCGATTTAGTGCAGGTGTTCATTTGACAGTCAGAGTAGGCGAATCCAATTTGGACGTCCAGTCGAATCGGTGATGGACTCTGTCGATAATGGAGGAAATTTTTCCACCTGGTTTCTAGTCGCAGCTTTGGCAAATGTATTCACGCTCGAGTCGCTGCACCCTGCCGATTGGACAAGGCGTACCAGCTGGCGAATCAAGTGGAAGAAGTTGGACCGCCAACTTGGTCAAACTAGCTGTTGGGTAATCCAGCGGTAACTTCTGCGTAATTACCGCGGGTAACGGCTATCCCAAGATTGGCGGGTAGCGCGTCTTTATAAGGAGAGTGGCAGAAGACCCCTATAGAACTTCTTCCACATTCCTCACTCCCGCACACCCCCAGTCTCATTGTCTCTCCACGATCCAGAATCTCCGGACCGACCGACCTCGTCTTCGCCTCGATGGCGCCTATGAAGGATCTGTGGGGGAAATCCAAGTGCACCACGGTGCGGCTCAAATTGTTCGAGGACGCAGGGGTTCTCTGCAAGGGGAATTGGCGAATTCCAGCGTCCTCCGAGACCGAGCCGAAGCCTTGCGCCGGCGAATTCATCTGCTTCCCAAGCCATTTGGAGAGGGGCTTGGGATTCCCTACCTCAATCTTCTTCCGGCGGTTCTGCGCCTATTACGCGATCAAACCATCGGATCTTGGTCCACACAACATCGAGCAGCTAGCGATCTTTGTCGCCTTCTACAAATGCTACCTCAGATGTCGGCCATACTTCCCACTATGGTTGGAGCTGTTCCACGGCTGCATCGGCCACGAAGGATCTGGCGGCCCTATCTTGGCGGCAGGCGGCATTACCTTCCAGTTTAAGCCGAAGGCGAACTTCTTCAAGCTCCTACTTCTGAAGAAGGCCGCGAGCGAGTGGAAGAAGAGCTGTTTCTACGTGAAGGAATCCACTCCCTCCGGTGAAGTGGCGCTCCCTTTGTATGTTGCAGAGAGGAGCGCGCCTCGTCGGATGAGAGCATCAAAGCTCCCCGAAGACCAGAAGATGGCTATCACGGAGATGATGGAGTAGATCAAGGTCTTGAAGAAAAAGGGGCTTGAGACAATCAACCTCTACAATTGTTGGCTCGGACGGCACCTGGTCCAGCTAGCGACCCGGCCTCATTGGATGTATGAGTACACCAGGAAGAACAACTCTTCCAGGACGAGCAAGGAGTCCTGGGAGGCTGCGGACTACAAGGCCGCCTTGAAGAAGATCACAGATGCAGAGTTTACACCAATAGGTCGGCTGGGCTTGCTCCGTAAGTAACCGGGAAGAATGAAGCTCCCACAATAAGCTTTTCTCTGTCGCTGCTTTTCCTTTAGTCGTGGCTCGTGCGGGTGCAATTTGCATCCGCGACTGATATGTCCATTTTGCATCACTATTCTATATCATAATTTACTAGTATTCATTGATATATTTCATATTAGGAGATGATACTTATGTTATTTCATCTGTTTTTGCTTGGTTGATGACTTTTGGAGGATGGACCGCTGAAGTCAGGATTCTGATGGAAAAGGCACTGTTTGGAGGCGAAATTTGCAAAGATCAGAAAAACCCTGAAAATATACGGAAAATCCTATTTTTCCAGAAGACGAAGGAAGCCAGAAGGGGGAGCGGAGATGGGCCACAGGGGGGCCACACCACCCCCTGGCGTGGGCCAGCCCTGGCCACGCCACTAGGTGGTGTGGCCACCCTGGCCCACCTCTAGCTCTATTCTTTGGCGTATATTATCCTCCCGAAACCCTAAGACTCGGGGAGTGACCAAAGAAAGGTTCCGCCGCCTCTGTGGGGCGGAAACTACAGAGAGAGAAAGAGCTCTCCGACAGGCAGAAATCTGCCGGGGAAATTTCTTCTCGGAGAGGGGAGATCGTCGCCATCAACACCGTCATTGAGCTGGACTTCATCGGGATAATCATCATCATCACCACCATCATCTCCACCAGCACCATCATCACCACTCCATACCGCTATAAGAATTGGGTTGAATCTTGCATAGTTCTTAGGGGAAACTTTCCCGATGTTGATTACTTGTTGTAGTTGATGCTATTGAGTGGAACCATTGAATTATCGTTTATGTTCAGATTGTTACTTATCATTATTTCATCTCTGATCTTGATCCATATGATGTCTCGTGAGTAGTTCGTTTAGTTCTTGAGGACATGGGAGAAGTCATCTTATTAGTAGTGGAATTGTGTTGAGAAAGATTCAATGTTTTGATATTTAAGTTGTGGTGTTATTCTTCTAGTGGCGTCATGTGAACGTCGACTACATGACACTTCACCTTTATGGGCCTAGGGCAATGCATTGTGTATTTGGCTACTAATGGTAGGGGTTGCCGGAGTGATAGAAACCTGAACCCCCATTACGAAACCTTTGCACAAGGGAGTGTAGGATCTCAGAGTTTAAAATTGTGGTTAGGTTTCAATCCTAATTACTTTCTTGTACTTGCGGATGCTTGCAAGGGGTATAATCACAAGTATGTATTAGTCCTAGGAAGGTCAGTACATTAGCACAGGTTCACCCATACAACACTTACCTAACTAAAGAAGATTAATCAACTATATGGAGCGAAGGCACTTGACGATATTCCCGTGTGTCCTGGAGAACGTTTGGTCATCTTAAGTAATACAACCGGCTTGTCCTTTTCTAAAGAAAGGATTGGAACACTTGTTGCATTATTCTTATTGTCTTTTATTTACTTGTACTTTATTTATTTGTATTATCAAAAACCCCTAAAAATCCGTTTGCTAAGTATTTATAGAGAATTCCTGCTCCAAGCCACTCGTCAACACCTTCTGCTCCTCGTTGGGTTCGACAGTCTTACTTATCGAAAATACTGTGATACACCCCCTATACTTGTGGGTCATCAAGACTATTTTCTGGCACCGTTGCCGGGGAGTGAAGCGCTATTGGAGAGCGGAACTGGTAAAGGAAACTGCTACTGTGCATAATGTTTATTTCTGTTAGTTACTTTATTTTCAATATGGATGATTCACTTAGTTTCTTATTTCGCAATGCTACTACCACTGCTAAGGTAGTAGATGAACCTATACCTGCTGAAAATGATACTTTTAAGATACCTACATGAATTATTGATCATGTTATGGATAATTACTATTTTGGAGATGGAACTGTCCATCCCGGTGATCATTTGCTCTTTGTACATGAATTATGTGGGTTGTTCAGGTGTGCAGGCATTACAATAGATTAAGTCAAGAAGAAGTTATTCTCATTATCACTGAAAGGAAGAGCCGAGGAATGGTATAAGCTGTTGAAGAATGGTCAAGCTCTTGAATGGGAGGAAGTTGTACCTCTCTTTTATTCTAAATTTTACCCTCCTAGTGAGATTCATAAAGATCGGAATCAAATATACAACTTTTGGCCTCTTGATGGAGAAAGTACAGCTCAAGCTTGGGGGAGATTGAAGTTACTAATGCTCAAATGTCCTATTCATGAGCTCCCTCACAATATTATTATCAATAACTTTTATGCAAGACTTTCTCTTCATGATAAGGATCTATTGGATGCTTCTTGTGCTGTATTGTTTACAAGCATGGAAGAACAAGCTAAATGGGATCTTCTAGACCGTATTCAAGACAATGCTGAACCATGGGAGAATGATAAAGGAAGAAAGTCAAGTATAAATTATGATTATGAATGCATTAAATCTTTTATGGGAACTGATGACTTTCAAAATATTAGTAATGCTTACGGTCTTGATTATCAAAGTATTGCAAGTTATTTTAAAGCTTTTGCTTCTTATATTGAAATCCCTAAAAAGAAGTGGAATAAGTATCATGAACCATATAAAGATATTGCTAATTGTGTTCCTACAAAAGATACTGAAGTTTATGCCGCTAATCATATTTTACCTGAACCTTACATTGAGAAATGCCTTTCCCAGTCCAGGTGAAGGAACATTTTATGATAGCTAGTATGGTTAATAAAAGTACAAATAAAGCTGTTGAACCTAATGAACCAATAGTTGTTGAACCTGTAATAGCAAATGTGCAAGACTTTGTCACTAAATATGTAGAAGATGGACACACTATCCTCTGTAAGGATACTTCTAATATTATTTCACAAAGTAATTTTATGAGAGCTAGTGTCCCTGTGTTTTCTGTTAGAATAAGTGATCATTGCTATAATAATTCAGGTGATAGTTATATCGTTAAATTTATGCATGATACTGAAAGTTATTATGAGAGAGGGAAAAATGTTCTTATGCATCTCAATAATATTAAGTTTCCTCGCTTTATGTTGAAAGTCTTTATGTTGCACTTGTTTTGCCTTCCTATGCTAGCAGCCTCTGGTTTCAACAATTTATTTTATTACAAAATTCCCTTGCATAGGAAGTGGGTTAGACTTAAACATGTGTATTTTTGCTTCTTGATGCTCTCTTTTTCTTCAATTCATATTATTATGTGAGCATCATTGAAATTATCATGCCCATCTTAATGGCTATAAAAAAGTGCTTTTTGGGAGACAACCCAATATATTTTTGCTTTCAGTTTGTTTTTGTTTATTTGAGTCTTGGAAGTTATTGCTTATGCAATAACCTCTTCTTATCTTTTTGTTTGGTTTTTGTGTCAAGATCAACCTCTAATGAGAGAGAAGTAATATTTGGGGCAGTTGCTGTCCCGAAATAGATTCTTGTGCTTCACTATAAAAAATCGTTAAAAATATCTGTACGTCTGATTGAGCTGTAATTTTTTGTGCTTCTGCCCCAGGTTGTTATTTGTCTTACGTTAGTTTTGCACTTTTTGATTTGAGCAACATAAATTTTTCGAAAAAATTGATCTTTCCCTGCTGGTCTGTTTTGACAGATTTTTCCCACTCTTGCATTTGCCTCTTAAATCGATTTCCTTTTTCAATTTCTTTTGGGCTTTCGGAAGGAGTTGCTACCGTAGATTATGTTTTGATGGATTTCAGTTGAAATTGAACAAAGTTTTATTATCTTGCATGCACCAATGTTGCTAATGAGAATTGTGTGAAGTTTTGTGTGAAAGAAATTTCCAGGTTGTAGGAGAACATGGTGTAATAAGATGGTGGATGGTCAGAGACTCAAGCACTATATTTCTGGAGATTCTTAAAATGAATATATTGATGCTATTCAAATGGTGACTCCGGAAAAATTTATCAAAGACCAAATTCAGAGACCTGGAGAGTCCGTTTTCAAATAGGTAACAGTTCTGGTAAGAAAAGGTACGCGAAAAATCTATCAATTTATATTTTTTCAATTTTTATCTAACAGGGAAAGTAATGAGTCGAAAGAGGGACGGAAATGGAGCCCGGGTGGCTCGCACCACCCCGTGGCATGGGCCCCTTGGCCGCGCCACCAGGTGGTGTGGCCACCCCGGAGCCCGTCTTCGACCCGTTTTCTCCCGGTACATTCCTTTTGTTGTAAAACTTCGTAATATATAATCCCCCGGATCCCCCGAGGTTGGTATATCATGTTCTTGTCGTCTTTTCGTTTCGATCTGTTTCTGACAGGTAGAGTCTCAGTTTTGAAGCCACAATGTCTTCCTATAGATCAGCCAATGAAGATTCCTCCGTAGACATCGTCAACCCGTACATGTGTGAGTTGAAGATTCATCCCAAGGAGTTGTTTCTCGAAGATGGGAAGGTACAGATAAAAGAGGTTCAAGGACCTAAAGGTGAAGGCATTCTAGAGGACAGGATGGAAGCACTAGAGCAAGAAGTCTTTAGGTACAAGAAGATGGCGAAACGCGAAGTGGATATCATCCAGAAGATTAGTTTAGAACTCACCACCGAGCACCAAAAGGAGACTGCTGAGCTTAAGGATGAAATTATCTCACTCCACCGAACAACCAACCAACTGCAAGCACAGCTCTACGACGTGCAAAATCAAAACTGTGAGTATGAGGTGAGGTTTAAACGCATAAGTGCTGCTGCTAGTTTCAGGATGTTGGAGACTAGGATGTCTTTTGTTGATGGGGAGCCCTTACCTTGGAAGTAGGACAATGACAAGAGAACACCACCACCGAAGGAGTAATTCGTCATCAGGTTTTGGCATCCCCTTGGTTTGTTCCAAGCTTGGGGGAATGCCGCGGTATCACATCACTATTTTATCTTTTTACCTTTTTAATAGAGTCATATCATGAATAGAGAAGTTATTATATGGGATGGTTTGCATTATGGAAGTGTCCCCCTCTCGTTAGATATCTATGTATCCCTTGGTGAGAGTTGCCGTTATGGAATATTACTGAGAAGTTCTATCATTTACTCTTTTGCACATCTTATATTAGTTTTAAATTTCTATTATATGATGGATCTTGTTGTTAGTATTGCTATCACTTTGGGAACATTAAGTAAATTTAGTTGGTTTTGGCAAACCTGGTTGGTCAGTAGCAACACTATTTGAGAACTGAATGAAAAAGAGAAAAGTACTTTTAAGAAATATAATTTCATCATCTTTCTTTCTTGATTGGCTCACTAGCTTAGTATTCTCTAGTTAAGATCTTTTATGCTTCCAAGGAAGATTGCATGTTTGTTTTTATCACTTGTATGTTTGTTTGTTTCGTTCAACTCTTATGCTTACTACCCAGCCTTGCTAGCCTAAAACCTATATTGAGAGGGAATGCTTCTCGTGCATCCAATTCTTAAACCAAAAACCTATGACATTAGTGTCCACCATACCTACCTATTAGCATTATTGCTGTTCCAAGTAAATTCATGTTTTTATCTACCTTCCAAATTAAACTTGTTATGTGAAAATTAGTGATTAAAGCTCTCACAAACACTATGGCACACTTTACTTTCCTGCATTTAATAAACTTGAACCATTGTGCCCATCTATGTTGCGTATATGCTTGCGCTTTATAAGTTGAGAGTTAGCAAAACCATGTTACCATGGGGAACGTTTCAACATTGCACTTATTTAGTTGATATCGTGATTATTTTGCTTATGGATCTCGATGGTGTGAAATAAAAGGGGAGCTTGTAAGCTCATGTAGTTTGTATATGTGTTAGAGAAACGCCTGGGCGGATAGCCTAAGCCATGCCTGATCATGGTGGAAACTTGCAGCATAGCCATAGTGAGCAATCTATGAAGCATCCTCAATAAAAACTTATGCAAATAGCAAATAAAAATATCACTGAGATGCTCATTGTCTGTTCGCCTTGTCATTTTGATATGGGAAAGCTCCCGTATCATCGGGCAAGGGGTACCCCATTGGCGGTTATGTATGATACACATGTACTTACAATGACAAGAACTTACTCATGACTAAAGTTGAGTAGCATGAGGTTCGGTCTTCGTAAGTACGGGGCATGAGATTTTCAACTTATAACTTGTCAAGCATATCCTCATATTTGTTCACTTTAACCTTAATCACCTCAAGATGCTTATGATAGGGGCAATGAGAGCTGAAATCTAATAAGTACCATAATTTTTGGAAGATCTTTATGAAACTTGAAATCCCTGCTTCCCCCTGCGAATGGCCTATCTTTTACCTTTTAGTTGAGTCAGTAAACCTATTCCTTTCTATCTCAGCAAGTATTTTGAGTTGTTGTGTTTCATTCATTCATATGATGATTTATTCAATCATGTTTCTTATGTTCCTTGTTTTGCACATTGCTCTTATCTTAGTGAGTATTACTTTGAAAGCTATCATTCAAAACCCCATTATGTTTGAACTCCTGCAAATTGTTAATCGTTCTTTGACTAAGAACAAAGTTTGCCATTACCAATTATGGTTTACTTTTTGTATATTTATTGTGTTTCCTTTACTTATTACAAGTTAAGTTATATAATAGTGAGTTGTCTTCTATTATGATTTGTGTATAGATGAATGTGATGCTTCTTGTCTGTATTGTTTTATCGACACTTCACTCCATAAACCCGAGGTCATGTTTATTGAGCTCAGTTTTCGCTTGGGGACAAGCAAAGTCTAAGCTTGGAGGAGTTGATACGTCCATTTTGCATCACTATTCTATATCATAATTTACTATTATTCATTGATATATTTCATATTAGGAGATTATACTTATGTTATTTCATCCGTTTTTGCTTGGTTGATGACTTTTGGAGGATGGACCGCTGAAGTCAGGATTTTGATAGAAAAGGCACAGTTTGGAGGAAAAATTCGCAAAGATCAGAAAATCTCAAAAAATATACGGAAAATCCTATTTTTCCTGAAGATGAAGGAAGCCAGAAGAGGAGCGGAGATGGGCCATAGGGGGCCCACACCACCCCCTGGCGCGGGCCAGCCCTAGCCGCGCCACCAGGTAGTGTGGCCACCCTATCCCACCTCTAGCTCTTTTCTTTGGCGTATATTATCCTCATGAAGCCCTAAGACTCGGGGAGGGACCACAGAAAGGTTCCGCCGTCTCTTCGGCAGAAACTACAGAGAGAGAAAGAGCTATCCGGCAGGCAGAAATCTGCCGGGGAAATTCCTTCCTGGAGAGGGGAGATCATCGCCATCAACACTGTCATCGAGCTGGACTTTATCGGGATCATCATCATAATCACCACCATCATCTCCACCAGCACCATCATCACCACTCCATACCGCTATAACAATTGGGTTGAATCTTGCATAGTTCTTAGGGGAAACTTTCCCCATGTTGATTACTTGTTGTAGTTGATGCTATTGAGTGAAACCATTGAATTATAGTTTATGTTCAGATTGTTACTTATCATTAATTCATCTCTGATCTTGATCCATATGATTTCTCGTGAGTAGTTCGCTTAGTTCTTGAGGACATGGGAGAAGTCATGTTGTTAGTAGTGGAATTGTGTTGAGAAAGATTCAATGGTTTGATATTTAAGTTGTGGGGTTATTCTTCTAGTGGTGTCATGTGAACGTCGACTACATGACACTTCACCTTTATGGGCCTAGGGGAATGCATTGTGTATTTGGCTACTAATGGTAGGGGTTGCCAGAGTAACAGAAACCTGAACCCCCGTTAGGAAACCTTTGTACAAGGGAGTGTAGGATCTCAGAGTTTGAAGTTGTGGTTAGGTTTCTATCTTAATTACTTTCTTGTACCTTGCAAGGGGTATAATCACAAGTATGTATTAGTCCTAGGAAGGTCAGTACATTAGCACAGGCTCACCCACACAACACTTATCTAACTAAAGAAGATTAATCAACTATATGAAGCGAAAGCACTTGACGATATTCTCGTGTGTCCTCGAGAATGTTTGGTCATCTTAAGTAATACAACCGACTTGTCCTTTGCTAAAGAAAGGATTGGGCCACTTGCTGCATTTATTCTTATTGTATTTTATTTACTCGTACTTTATTTATCTGCATTATCAAAAACCCTTAAAAATCCGTTTGCTAAGTATTTACAGAGAATTCCCGCTCCAAGCCACTCATCAACACCTTCTGCTCCTCATTGGGTTCGACACTCTTACTTATAGAAAATACTACAATACACCCCCTATACTTGTGGGTCACCAGTGACTCATAACATTCATTCGTGGTTTCTAACCGGGTCACTTTTCTTTGTCTACTCCTAGTTGTTTTAGGTCCTCGAAGGCTGGCTCCCCCCCTGCGACGAGGAGATTCCCAAAGAACTCGAAGAGGGGACCGATGGAGAGTGCTTCAAGAGCGAAGAAGGAGGTTCCTCCGCCGGTGCCCGCGGCCCGCAAGACTCGCATGCAAAAGTAGCACGAGATCGAGGCGAGCCGTAGTCTTGAAGAACATGACGATGACGATGAAATCCTGCAGGAGCATAGCTCATGGCGAACGGCCACGCAGGTGAAGTCCATGCAAAAACTAAAGTCGCCGGTGAAGAAGCCGTCTTCGAAGCCGGTGTTGCCGCCCAGATCCGTGGTGGCGTTCGAGCCGGACGAAGATTCGATGATGAGGCAGCCAAAGCCTCAACCGAGATTCCTGAGGACACAATTCCGATGACGGGATCGGAGGCTGCGGACGTGGTGGTGGAAGCGAAGGTTCCGCTCACCGTGATTGCTCCAACAGTCCCAGCTTTCATGGAACCAGGGGCTGCTGAGACTGCGGGGGCGAGGTCGCCACCACCGACAGGAGCGGCTGTGTCGCCTGGGCCGGAGGTCCCTACAACTGTGGCCTCGAGGTCGAAGAAGCCCGCAGTGTCATGGACCACAAGTGTCTTCGAGAAGGGACTCTCGTGCAATCTGGGCCCAGAGCTGGATAAGCCTGCCCATATTAGCACGGGGCTATGTGTCCTTCCGGTCGCCATGTAAGTCTAACATTCACTTTTCCGTGCTTTAAAGTCTTCTTGCATAATTTCCTTGCTGACCGTGGCAACTTCGCAGGTCTGGTGCCAAGAAGATAGGTCGCCCTATGGTGGCCAAGATTCCGCCAGTCGACGCCAAAGGGGAAGCCGACCCCTCCAAGAAGAGGAAACCTGTTGTGGAAGACACACCAGCTGAGGGCGCAAAGAACAAGAAGAAGGGCGACGTCATTGATGCCGCGATAGGGGAAAACATGGAGGAGGGTGACTCCTCCATGTTTTCCCCTATCGCGGACGAAGAAGCGACTGTCGCCCAATCGGAGATGAAGAAGCGACTGTCGCCCAATCGGAGCTAGCCAAGGGGGCTCCGCCATCAGAACCATTGGCCTCGATGACTAGCGCCCCGACGAGGGCGGCTGTGTTGTTTCTGCACTTTATGGCGAAGGCGTTCTCGACCGCGGCGGATACCTAGTCTCCGCAAATTCCAGAGATCATTGATGAAGATGTTGGGCAGCGTCGCGGGTGCACATCTTTTGTGGTTCCTTCGACGGACGCCAGCGAACTTCATAGCATGCTTGGTGCCACCATTCAAGTATGTCCAGTCCTCGAGTGCCTAATCGCCGAATTTCAGAGGTTGGGCACTTAAAGCCTCTAGTCGCCCAGTCCCCGAGGGTCTAGGCGCTGAATTTCAGCGGCTTGACACTTGGAATTTTTAGTCGCCCAGTCCCCGAGGGTCTAGTCGCTGAATTACAGGGGCTAGACACTTGGAATTTTTAGTCGCCCAGTCCCTTAGTGTTGTTCTATTGGCAGGGCCTGCAAAGGGAGTCGTCTGATCAGCAAGCCGTGAAGGAATGCCTGGAGCATGACCTACGCATGGCGCGAGAGGCCAACCGGCGACTCCAAGAAACTGCTGGTTAGTTATTGCTTCCTTTGGCGAGCTCGAGCCATTGCCGCTTGCGCGAGACTGACTTGTGTTGCCTTTCGCTTCATTGATGGACTTTCGGTTGCGATTGCCAAGGCCCGTGAGAGGTATGTTCCGGCTGCTGAACTAGATATAGTGAAGGAGTGGATCGACTTGCTGGTGAAGGAGTTGGAGGAGGCGAAGGCGTCGATGATCTCTTCTGAGGAGAGGCCAAGGCCGCTGTCACCGCGACGGAGGAGGAATGGAAGGCTTCCGACTCGGCCACCCTTGGGTTGTAGGGTGACCTTGGTGCCCTTGAGAAGCATGTGATGGAGAGCTGCCGAAAACTTCTCGGTGAGTGTCTACTCTTTCCCTTTTTGGTATGCAGTGAGTCCCTGAGCGGTTTAGTCCTTAGTGACATTGGGTTTCTAACGTTGCAGCCTTGATAGGACAAAGCGACCCGGTCATGCAAACCTTCAATGCCTTGCAATGCGTGACTGCGGGGGGTGAACGCGGCCACCACCTCGGCGCTGTGCATCCAAGCCATGCTCCAAGGGATGTCCCCCACTGAGGTTATTCCTAGGGGGTTGACTGAAGTTTGGTGTTATCTGGAGGAGGCGCCCGTCATCGTCGAGTGGATGGTGCGATCGGCCTTCAGGCACGGGGCCACCACGGCGTTGAGCCTAGGGCTTGCTCATTTCCTCGACGACTTTGACCTCGACGACATCACCAGTGGTTACCCTTCGGTGACTGGCTCGGTGGAGATGTTGGAGGTTCTGAGGCTGACCACCAAGGCTGCTCCGTTCACGGAGCGAGTATTGGCAATGGGGGATTTGTGGTCGTACCAAGAGACGATGGTGGCGCCGGGCGACCCCGAGCCGTAGCACCGTGACTTGAAGTCGGAGTAGCCCTTCCAGTCGGCATTGTCGAAGTTGTTGACAACATACCCAACGAACCCATGGGAGACATTCATCCGAGTCAAGGGTGATGGTGGCGCTTCTTCATCGGAGCCTGCAAAATAAGTCGCTGCCCTAAGGGGCTTTTGTAAGTCATGGCGATTAGCCACTTTTGTAATGTAAACAATACATGTGTATGGAAGTAAGAGTCACTCGACTCACAATGCATGTTTGAACTGTGTTCTTCGTTGATTTTTAAGGTGAGCGAGTCCCCGAGCGCGTCCGCCCTTTATTGAGTCTTACCTTGTTTATATGTAAATTTTGATTGTGTTTAGTTTTTGTGTTAGTTGGGATCGAGTCATCGGTCCAGTCACTTGGCGACCCCGAGCGCGAACAAGGTCGGTATAGGTGAGTCCCCGAGCGTGAGGATCTGGTGCGTTGTTGTAACGTTTCTCTCCCCCTTGCTCGGAGAGTCAGTCATGTGGCGAGTCCAGGGCAGGATCTCTTACTTGGTGTGTTCCCGAGCCGCGTAGGGGTCATTGTGTTCCCGAGCCGCGTAGGAGGTTTACATTCCATGGCCTCCCAACTTCAAGCTGGCCATCTCCTCGTACATCGATCAGGTAGTAGGCATCGTTCCCGAGGACTCACCCTATGGCGATTGGCCCCTCCCATGGGGGGAAGCTTGTGAATGCCCTTCTTGTCCTGGGCGAGTCATACGAAAAGGTCGCCTTCCTAGAAGGTGCGAGTCCGGACTCGGCGATTGTGGTAGCGGCAGAGTCCTTGCTGGTAGATGCCGGTGCGGGAGCGAGCTAGGTCGCGTGCTTCGTCGAGCTGGTCGACTCTGTCTTGGCGGGCGATCTCATTTGCCGCCTACACGTAATTGACGACTTGAGGCAAGTCATGTTCTAGGTCCGTTGGCATTACGGCCTCAGCGCCGTACACCATGAAGAAGGGTGTGAACCCCGTGGACCGGTTGATGGAGTTGCGAATGCCCCATATCACGGAGGGGAGCTCTTCGACCCAGCATTCGGGGGTGCGCTCGAGGGGCACCTGAAGTCGTGGCTTGAGGACGTGGAGGACGCTTTGGTTGGCGCGCTCTGCTTGGCCGTTCGACTCTGGGTGGGCGACTGAGGCGAGGTCGAGCCGTATGTTGTGCTCCTAGCAGAATTCCGCCATGGCACCTTTGGCGAAGTTGGTGCCGTTGTCCGTTTTGATGCTGTGCAGGTAGCCATACCGGTAGATGATCTCGCGGAGAACTTGGTGGCAGTCTTGCCGTCGCACTTCTTGATCGGTTTGGCTTCGACCCACTTGGTGAACTTGTCGACTGTGACCAGGAGGTGGGTGAAGACATATAGGGCCTTCTTGAATGGGCCAACCATGTCTATGCCCCACACGGCGAATGGCCAGGTGATGGGGATGGTCTTGAGTGCCAAACCAGGGATGTGCGTCTGGTTGGCGTACTTCTGACACCTGATGCACCGTTGGACGATGTCGATGGCGTCAGCGTGCGCGGTGAGCCAGTAGAAGCCGTGTCGTATGGCTTTGGCAACCAGTGACCTAGCGCCGGCGTGATGGCCGCAGTCGCCGGCGTGGATGTCTTGGAGGATCTTGCGCCCTACTTCTGGTTGTACGCAGCGCTGGAACACGCATGTCATGTTGTGTTTGTGGAGCTCACCGTTGATGATGATGAAGGATTTGCACCGGCACACGATCATTCACGCTTTTGTCTAGTCGCTTGGAAGGACCTTGTGCTCGAGGAAGGCGACGTATGGTGCGGTCCAGTTGCTGGTTTCCGTGACCATGGCTACTAGAGCAGGCTCGGGGTACAGGGGTATCCCAATGTCAATCTCCTTTGGCAGGGAGACCGAGGGCTTGTATATGATGTCGAGGAAGATGCCTGTGGGTGGAGTTTGGCAGGCCGACCCGATGCAAGAGAGGGCGTCAGCCTTCTTGTTCTTGCGCCTGTCGATCCACTCGATGGAGTAGCTGGTGAAGTGGCCCCCTAGCTGGTCCACCGCTTGGCGATACGCTATCATTATGGTGGAGACGGCGTCGCAAATCCCAGCGACTTGTCTAGTGACTTGGTCGGAGTTGCCGTAGCACTGTAGGCGATTGACGGTCATCTCCCGCATGCCATGGAGGAGGGCTTCGTATTCGACCATGTTGTTGGTGCAGGGCGTGAAGTTGAGGTGGAGCACGTAGCAGAGCTTGACGCCTTTGTGGAAGGTGAGGATGACCCCGGCCCCTGTGCCGTCCGCATTCTTGGAGCCATCGAAATGGAGTGACCAGTAGTGGAGGTAAGGTAACTTCTCCGGCTGAAGTGCCTCTTCCCAATCAGCGAGGAAATCGGCCAGGGCCTGCAATTTGATTGCTTTGTGTGGCTCGTACTTGATGTTGTGGACGTCGATTTCGACGGCCCACTTAGTGACTCGCCCAGTCACCTCGCGGTTGCCGATGATGTCCTGCAGCGGCGCGGAGGAGACAACCGTGATGGGGTGCTCCTGGAAGTAATGCGGGATTCGATGTTGGGCTCTGAACACCGCATACACCAATTTTTGGTACTGCGGGTAGCACTGTCTTGAGTCCGTGAGGACCTCGCTGATGTAGTAGACGAGGCATTGTACGGGGCGTTCCTTGCCCTCTTCCACTCGCTCGACGGCCATCACGGCGCTAACGACTCGACTGGAGGCCACAATGTAGACAAGCATCGGCTCTTTGTCAGTTGGGGCGGGCAGTGGTGCCGCCAGCAGCACTTCCTTGAGTGCTTTGAGCATGTTGTCCGCTTCTTCGTCCCATTGGAACGTGGGGTTCTTGCGCATTAGGTGGTAGAGAGGCATTGCCTTCTCACCGAGCCGGGGGATGCAGCGACTGAGGGCCACGACTCGCCCGACTAGCTTCTGGACGTCGCGCAAGCACTCGGGTTTCCCGAGTCTCACGATGGTGTCGATCTTGGTGGGGTTAGCTTTGATGCCTCGTTTAGAGACCACGTACCCCAGGATCTATCTGGTGGGCACACCAAAGGTGCACTTCCCTGGATTGAGGTTGATCTTGTACCTCCACAGATTTGCGAAGGTTTCGGCCAGGTCAGCGAGAAGGTCGCTCTAGCGTGTGCATTTTACCACTATGTCGTCGAAGTAGACGTGGATGTTGCGGCCAATTTGACTCGCAAGGCACTCCTGCATGCACCGCTGATAGGTCGCGCCAGCGATCTTCAGGCCGAACATCATGGCAGTGTAGAAGAAGGCGCCGAATGGCGTGATGAATGTCGTCTTCTCTTTGTCCTCGACCGCCATTTTTATCTGGTTATAACCAAAGTATGCGTCGAGGAAGTACAGCGACTCTGATCCCGCGATCGAGTCGATAATCTGATCGATACACGGTAAGACGAACTCCTCCTTCGAGTAGGCGCTATTGAGGCTAGTCTAGTTGATACACATTCTCCAAGTGTTGTTCTTTATTAGAACAAGGACTGTTTTTGCCAGCCACTTGGATTACTTGATGGGCCAAATGAAGCCTACGGCGAGTAGACGCTGCACTTATTCGGCAATTGCTCAGCGGCGCTCTTCATTGAAGGGCCACAACGACTACTTCACCGGTAGCACTTTGGGGTCGGCGTTAAGTTTTTGCTCAGCGAGTTCCCTTGGGACACTAGGCATGTCGAATGGCTTCCATGCGAAGATGTCGTGATTCTCACGTAGGAACCCTATGAGCGTGCTTTCCTATGCAGGACTCATGTTTGTCCCGATGGTAACCGTTTGGATGGAGTCGCATGGGACAAGCTCGACAGTGCGGGTGTGCATGTGATGACCCACAAGTATAGGGGGTGTATCGTAGTATTTTCGAGGGAAGTGAAACCCAATTTATTGATTCGACACAAGGGGGACAAAGAATATTTATAAGCCTTAACAACTGAGTTGTCAATTCAGCTGCACCTGGAAACAATCTTGCTCACAGCAGTTTATCAGTAGCAACAGTTTTGTAGTAGGAATAGTAAAGTAGCAGCAACAGTAAAGTAAAGACAGTAGTAACAATAGAAGTAACAATAGGATTCGAGTGTGGTAGGCATAGGGATGGATGGACGGGCGTTGCATGGACAAGACAATTCACATGGCAATCAGAACATAGGGCAATTGCAGATAAATAAGATAAAGCATCCAAGTACTAGATAATCCTAGGCATGTGTTCCATATATAGTCATACGTGCTCGCAATGAGAACTTGCACAACATCTTTTGTCCTTCCAGCCCGTTTGCAGCAGGGTCTCAAGGGAACTACTGGCAATTAAGGTGCTCCTTTTAATAGAGCACCGGAGCAAAGCATTAACACTCCGTGAACACATGTGATCCTCACATCAAAGCCATTCCCTCCGGTTATCCCGATTTCTGTCACTTCAGGGCCATTGGTTCCGGACAACGACGTGTGTATACAACTTGCAGATAAGACCATAAACAATACTATCATAATGAATCAATAACATGTTCAGATCTGAAATCATGGCACTCGGACCCTAGTGACAAGCATTAAGCACAACAAGTCGCAACAAAGTCATAAAGCACTAATAAAACATACTAGGCACCATGCCCTAACAATCTGATGCCATTACATGAACGATCTCATACAATCCCTACCATCTCCATAGCCTACAGCGGGGGATTACTCACTCATAGATGGGGGAAACATGGATGGTCGATGGAGAAGCGATGGTGATGATGATGGAGATGATCTCCTCCAATTCCCCGTCCCGACAGGGTGCCCGAACGGAGTTTCTGGTGCTGTTTCATGGAATCTAGTGGTGGCGGCGAAGCGGAACTCCTTCTGGAAAAACCTCAAACCCCCCTGAGTTTTTAGGTCAGAAGGCAACTTATAGGCGAAGAGGGAGGCTAAGGGGGTGCCTGGGCTGGCCACACCACCCCCTGGCGCGGCCAGGCCTGGCCTGCGCGGCCAGGTGGTGTGGTGCCCCCCTGACTCCTCTCTGTCTCGTATTCTGGCTCCAGATGACTTCCTGTAAAATAGGCACTTTGGCTTTTGTCCCATCCAATTCCGAGAATATTCATTTTCTGACTTTCCTGGAACCAAAAACAGTAGAAAACAGGCAGCTGGCACTGTGGCTCTTGTTAATAGGTTAGTCCAAGAAATAATATGAAAAGTACTCCAAAGTATGGACAAAACACAAGAAAGTGAATAAAACCAAGCATGGAACATCAAAAATTATAGATACATTTGCAATATATCAACATCCCCAATCTTAACTCCTGCTCGTCCTCGAGTAGGTAAGTGATAAAAAGAAAGAATAATTTTTGAGGTGGCATGCACCATCAAAGACTTGATCAAAGTATTTGTAAAACATTCAAAGCTGTGATCGTAGTACTTCAATCATAACATGAAAGACAAAGTTCTAGCAATAAGACAAAGAAACTATGATGCAACATGAAAAGGCATAAACAAAAGATTCATGAATAACAATGCTTTGCAAGACGTTTGTTTGTTTCACATCAGCTTGTCCCTCATGGAGTAGCAAATATAAATGCATAGGACACCTTCAAGGTCCATAAGAGTGACTAGATACAAATAGTTTAAACCAAGCAATATCACGATATGCATCAATCAACTAGTCTTGGGACAATGCACATAGAACTAAGAATGGCCACTATGCTCTCAAAGTAGGTGCATAAAGGTAGAAGGTGGAGACTCAATATAATGGTGGAAGAAAGGCCTTCATCAAAGGAATTAGGGATTCAAGTCTCATAAAGAGCTTCCAAAATTTAAGGTACTTATAGCTTTCAGCTCTCATTGCCCCTATCATAAGCATCTTGAAGTGATTAAGGTTAAAGTGAACAAACTATGGTGTACATGCTTGACGAAGTATAAGTTAGAAATCTCATGTCCCTTGAATACGAGGGCCGCTCCTCATGCTACTCAAGTTTAGTCACCGGTAAGTTCTTTTTCATCGTAAGTACATGTGTATCATATAGAACTGCCAACAGGGTACCCCTTGCCCGATGATACGGAAGAATCCCCATATCAAAATGACAAGGCAAGCAGACAACGAGCATCTCAGCAATCTTCTTATTTACCATGGGAATATGGTGCTTTTTTCTCTCTTTCCTCTTTTTTTCTTTTTCTCAATATAGGACTCTTTTTTATAAGAAGAATGCTTCATAGACAGCTCATTATGGTTACGCTGCAGGTTTCCACCATGTTAGCATGGATTAGACTAGCGGCACAGGCGTTTCTCTAACACATATACATAACTCCATAGACTTAATTACAAGCTCCCCTTTCATTTCACACCGACGACATCCATATACAAAAGAGCATGATATCAACTAGGTACAAGTACCAAGTGCAATGTTGAAAGCGTTCCCCATGACAGCATGGTTCTGCTAATTCCCAACAAATAAGTGCAAGCATATACAACATAGATGACACAATGGTTCAAGTTTATTAAGGGCAAGAAAAGTAAAGTGTGCCATCAAGTTCGTGAGAGCTTTAATCACTAGTTTTCTCATAACAAGTTTAAATTGGAAGGTAAACAAAAGCATGAATATACTTCGAATAGCATAAGCTAGTAGGTAGGTATGGTGGACTCTTTGGAATAACTTGGTTTAGGGAGTTGGATGCATGAGTGGAACTCATACTTGGTTGTGGAGGCTAGCAAAAGACTGGGAGCGACAAACTAAGAGAGCAATAATGGCCATAATCATGCAGAGCGACAAAACATCATTGAACAAAGCATAAAGTGATACTACAAGTTGAAAACTAAAGGATCATAAAGGCTATGGTGACTTGATATAGTCATAACATGGTGTGAGCATGCACCAAGTTAACCCAAATAAAGCATCAAAGGAGAATACCACTATACTAGGCTTTAATATGCTAAAACAATGCATGATTCATCCAAGGCACATTAAGCAATCTCAATTGTTTATAACAAGTCATGCTACAGCAAAGAATACTAAGCATAAAGCCAAAACAATATCAAGCATGGCATGACAAAGCATAGGCCACAGCCAAAACAAGCTCTCTTTTCCACTTAAGCATGAACTTTCCTACTCTTTTCCAATCCAAACCAACTATTTGAAAACCAATGCATGAAATAGGGGGTCCAACCAATTTGTTCAGCAAACTAAGCAAACCAAGCAAACGAAAAACCAAAAAGAAAACGAAAATAAGATGCTCCAAGAACAACACAACTGTGCATGAAACAATAAAAATGAAGTGTTTGGAAGAAACCTGGGATTTTTATTGATGAAGAAGGGGATGCCTTGGGCATCCCCAAGCTTTGACACTTCTACCTCTTGAATATTTCTTGGGGTCACACGAGGTGGCATCCCCAAGCTTGAGCTTTAGTCCATTAATTCTTCATCTCATTACATCATTCCTTCCATACACCTGAAATTTTTCCTTCATACAAAACTTCACACAATCTTTATTAGCAACATTAGTGCACTCAAGATAATAATTCTTTGGGTTTAGTTTCAACACCAATAAAACTTCCATTAAAACACAAGCTACTGTAGAACTTCCCTCAAAAAGCTCAATTTCCCAAAAGAACTCAAAAAGGAACCAACAAGAAGCAAATGCAAATAATGAAAGAAATCTGTCAAAACAGACCAGCAGGTAAAGACAAATTTTTTCGAAGACCTTCTGTTGCTCAAATAGAAAAGTGTTGAACTAACGAAAGTTAGATAACAACATGGGGCAGAAGCGCAAAACTTCACGCCTCAAAAGGACGTACAGAGATTTTACACGAATTTTTACGGTGAAGCACAGAAATCTGTTTCGGGACAACAACTTTCCCAATGATTACTTCTCTCTCAATAGAGGTTACTCTTGGTACAAAAAGCAAATAAAAAGGATAAGGAGCGGTTATTACTGAAGTAATAACTTCCAAGACTCATCTAAAACTTTTGGGTTATCTCCCAATAAGTACTTTTCTTTAACGCCTTTAAGTTAGGCATAAGCAAAAACTAAAATGGATAGAATAGAAGTAAGCGGAGATAATCATGGTGAAAACATTGTTTTGTTCAATGAAATCCTTTTGTTAATAAGGTTGATCAGGTCTTGTTACCAAAACAATTTCATATAAGACAATTTGTATTCCACTAATGATTATGTTACCTCAACCTTGATAGCAATGGTCCCAATCATAATAGTTTCAAAATTTTCTCTTGGTATGGGACAATATATTTCTCCAACTTGAATGCCCTCAACATGTTCAATTGAATTCAAAACCATAAGTCATATCAATCTTCTTGGGGAAATATATAGTATGTTCCTTGTCATTAACATTGAAGGTCACCTTCCCTCGATTACAATTAATAACAGCTCCTGCAGTATTTAAGAAAAGGTCTCCCAAGAATAATAGACATATTATAATCTTCGGGCATAATCGTTTGAGAGGATGCTCACATAAGAAATATGAGTTGAAGTAAAAGAGAGCATCAAGAAGCAAATTCAAAACACATTTGAGTCTAACCCACTTCCTATGCATAGGAATCTTGTATGCAAATAAATTAGCAAAGAACAAAGTGACAGGCATAGGAAGATACAACAAGAGTGACTTAAAAACTTTCAGCATATACAGAGGTGTTTCAATACCATGAAAACTTCTACAACCATATTTTCCTCTCTCATAATAATTTTCAGTAGCCTCATGAATAAACTCAACAATATAACTATCACATAAAGCATGCTTTTCATGATCTACAAGCACTAGATCTTTATTATAAACATTTTCAAAATAATCCTTAGGAACATAACATTCATCCTCCTTTAGTAAGCATGGGAGACAATCAAATAATGTAAGGGATAAAGAGTTACTCTCATTAGAAGGTAGGCATGGGTAGCTAATCCATTCTTCTTCCTTTTGTTCATCACTCTCCTCCTCTTTTTCATCTAATGAGATTTCAGGTTCATCAATTTCTTCTTCCATAGGATCCTGCAAGGCATTAGTCTCTTCCATTTGTGGAAAGCATCTATTAATATATTCAAGAATATAGCCATTTTCTTCCTTGTAATTATCAAAGCAAAATTTAAGTACACCATAAACCTCATATTTATAAGGTGAATCACCAATATTTTCAAGCAAACTAGCAAGTTCAAATGCACCCTTCCAAGCAATAAATTCCTCAATTTGTTCCGCATCATAAAAGTCACAATTTCCTTTAACATAAGAAGATATGCTGACATTATCATTATACTCACATTGAAAAGGGAGGTGTTTATACCTCTTACAGCAACAAGATTTATCAAAGCAATAAGTAACATTATAAGTAGAGCACACGTTTCTAGCAATGGTATATAATTTATCAATTTGTTCACATAAGTGTTTCCCTTTTTGTGACAAGCGGTGTTCCTTATAATAATATTTTTGATCTTCCGTGAACCCACCTTGCCAATAAGATTCAGTTTCAAAGAAACCAACCATTGACAACAAGCATGATAAAGCAAGACAATAACAGATCAACGAAAATAACAACTAGAGTAGGAACTAATTTTTTTGTATTTTTGATAAAGAAATAGGAAAACAAGGCAGAAATAAACTAAGCTTGAACAATAGTGATTCCAAGTGGACTTGATAAATAAAGCTATGCTCCCCGGCAACGGCGCCAGAAAATAGTCTTGATGACCCACAAGTATAGGGGGTGTATCGCAGTATTTTCGAGGGAAGTGAAACCCAATTTATTGATTCGACACAAGGGGAGCCAAAGAATATTTATAAGCCTTAACAACTGAGTTGTCAATTCAGTTGCACCTGGAAACAATCTTGCTCACAGCAGTTTATCAGTAGCAATAGTTTTGTAGTAGGAATAGTAAAGTAGCAGCAGCAGTAAAGTAAAGACAGTAGTAACAATAGCAGTAACAATAGGATTTGAGTGCCGTAGGCATAGGGATGGATGGACGGGTGTTGCATGGACAAAACAATTCACATGGCAATCAGAACATAGGGCAATTGTAGATAAATAAGATAAAGCATCCAAGTACTAGATAATCCTAGGCATGTGTTCCATATATAGTCATACGTGCTCGCAATGAGAACTTGCACAACATCATTGGTCCTTCCAGCCCGTTTGCAGCAGGGTCTCAAGGGAACTACTGGAAATTAAGGTGCTCCTTCTAATAGAGCACCGGAGCAAAGCATTAACACTCCATGAACACATGTGATCCTCACATCAAAGCCATTCCCTCTAGTTATCCCGATTTCTGTCACTTCGGGGCCATTGGTTCCGGACAACAATGTGTGTATACAACTTGCAGATAAGACCATAAACAATACTATCATAATGAATCAATAACATGTTCAGATCTGAAATCATGGCACTCGGGCCCTAGTGACAAGCATTAAGCACAACAAGTCACAACAAAGTCATAAAGCACTAATAAAAGATACTAGGCACCATGCCCTAACAATCTGATGCCATTACATGAACAATCTCATCCAATCCCTACCATCCCCATAGCCTACAGCGGGGGATTACTCACTCATGGATGGGGGAAACATGGATGGTCGATGGAGAAGCGATGGTGATGATGATGGCGATGATCTCCTCCAATTCCCCGTCCCGACAGGGTGCCAGGACGGAGTTTCTGGCGCTGTTTCGTGGAATCTGGTGGTGGTGACGGAGCGGAACTCCTTCTGGAAAAATGTCGACCCCCTGAGTTTTTAGGTCAGAAGGCAACTTATAGGCAAAGAGGGAGGCCAAGGGGGTGCCTGGGCTGGCCACACCACCCCCTGGCGCGGCCAGGTGGTGTGGTGGCCCCCTGGCTCCTTTCCGTCTCGTATTCTGGCTCCAGATGACTTCCGGTAAAATAGGCACTTTGGCTTTTGTCCCGTCCAATTCCGAGAATATTCATTTTCTGATTTTCCTAGAACCAAAAACAGCAGAAAATAGGCAGCTGGCACTGTGGCTCTTGTTAATAGGTTAGTCCAAGAAATCATATGAAAAGTACTCCAAAGTGTGGACAAAACACAAGAAAGTGGATAAAACCAAGCATGGAACATCAAAAATTATAGATACATTTGCAATGTATCAGCGTGGTTGCTTCGAAGGTGGAGCTTGCGGCGGCTGGCTTCTTCGGGATGGTGGGGTCGTCCTTGTCGACATTTCTCGCGTATTTCGCGAGCTCGTCCGTGTGATTTATTTCCGTGGTGATGATGGCATCAGCGAGCTCAGCGCCTTTGTCTTCGCATTCCACGGCCATGTCAGGGTCGCCGTGGAGGGTGATGATGCCGCTTGGCCCCAGGAGCTTCATCATGTTGTAGGCGTAGTGCGGGGTCACTATGAACTTGGCAAACATCTGGCGCCCCAGGACGCAGTGGCAGGGGCTGCGGAAGTTCACCAGCTCAAAGATGGTCCACTCGATGTGTAAGTTTGCTGGTGTGCCGAAGGTGACTGGCAGTGTCACCTTGCCGATCGGGTATGCCTTCCGACCGGGGACGATACCTTGGAAAGTGGTGAGTGTCGGCTCGATCGCCGACTCTGGGAGGTGGAGACGCTTGAACGTGTCCAGGTACATGATGTTGATAGAGCTTTCACCATCCATTAGCGTCTTGGGAAGCCAGTAGTCAGCTACTTTGGGCCTGACTACCAGGGCGACTCGCCCTGGTACTCGATCCTAGGCGCGTGGTCTTGGTGGCTCTAGGTGATGCTCTGCTCGGACCAGTTCAGGAAGCGGGGGATGTTGACTTGGCTCACCACATTGACGGCGACTGCACGGGTGAGCACCTTCTTCTCTCGCTTGGTATCGAGCCTAGTGAAGGTGTCTAGTGAGCCGACGGTGTTGCCAAACCCACCGGCGTTGCTGTTATCTCTTGGTGGGTTGTTGTTGGGGTCCTCCCTTGCTCGCCTTGCCTTTTCGATCTCCTTCAGGGAGTGGCAGTCTGTCATGGTGTGGGTGATGGGTTTCCCCTCCCTATTGTGGTAGACGCAGGGTTGGTTGAGCAGTGTGGCGGGGTCGAATTTCAGCCTCGCCGTGTTGTTGGCGCGGGTAGTTTCCTCTGTCACGGTAGTTTCCTCTGTTGCAGTGGAAGTTCTTAGGGTCGCATTGGCCGTAGCTGGCGTTAGCGACTGAGTCGACTCGCCTGTCACCGCGGCACTTGCCGGTGAGGCGAGTGTTGCTGTAGCGCATGTCGCGCTGTCGCCCGTTGTCGTGGCCGCTGGTGCGGCGTCTTCCTCTCGACTCATCGTCGGAGTCCTGGTTAGGGTCCTCCACCGCATATCGCTTGGCAATCTCGAGGAGGTCGGGGATGTTGTCGAGCGTCTGGTAGACCCTCTTGATCTTAGCAACCAAGGGCTCGTACCGGCACGTGTTCTTGAAGCAGTGGATCGCCGTGTCCGGGTGGATGCCGGAGGCGTTGATCCATAGTTCCTTCCACCTCTGGATCCAGTGGCGGGTTGACTCGCGCTGCCCCTGGATGCATCGCTCTAGGTCCTCGACGGTGGTGGCGCGAGTGTAGGAGCCCTTGAAGTGCCTGACGAAGGCGTCATGCATCTCCTCCCACGAGTCGATGCTGTCGGCGGGGAGGGTGTTGATCCATTGCTTGGTCGCTCCGTCCATCATCAGGGGGAGGTAGAGAGCGGCTAGCAGGTTGGTATGACTAGTGATTCCCATCGCCATAAGTTACATGTCCAGCCACACCGCTGGGTCATACATGGGCTCATATTTTTCGATCTCCTTGGGTGCCTTGAAGTTGGTGGGGTAATTCTCGTATCAGATCATTGGTACGAAGCACTGGGGACCGACTCAGCTAAGCAAGCCCCTAGGCTCGGGGTTGCCGCGGTTTGTGAGGGTGTGCCTCAAGTCGTTGGGATGGCGCGCCCGCCAGGCCTGGTTGTTGATGACGTGTGTTCGTGCATTGATGGGTTGGCCGTTGGCGGCGATCGTATTGTTCACCGGTCACAACTCGTTGGTGGAGAGCGCGGGGTTGGCGACCCGTGGCTGGTGCGGCAGGGGCTGGGGCGGTGGGCAGGTGACGACATTGGTGATTGTTGGGGGGCCGCTTGAGGCTGCCCTGCTTGCTGATGAGCGGGAATACATCCGCCCCCGTGGGTCGACTTCCGCGGCTTGCTACTCGACGGCCCTGGCGAGTAGGGACTTGGCGTACTAGATTTGCAGCGTGCCCTCTCCTTGGATGTCGAGGTGGGCGACGTGGCGTCTGCCGCGATGATGTTGTCCATTGGAGTGGAGTACAGTGGGAGCTCGTTAGCGTCGTGGGCCTGCGGCGAGATGATGATTCGTGGATGGTCCGGTGGGGGCGTGCGACCAATGGGTGGCGGTGGGGCTCCGGTTACCGGTGTGCCGGGTCGTGGTTGGTTGCTGCCGCCGGGTGGCACATTCTCGCAGTATTTGCACTCGGCTGCACGCGCGGGGTCACCCTCGTCGTTGAAGTTCAGGACACGGCCCTGGATGTTGGAGTTCAGGCGGGTCCTCATGCAGCGTTGATGGTAGAGTGATAGCTCCTGCGCTGTTTCCCGCTCGAGGCGGAATTTTCGCACTCGGCTAGCTCCCTGCTGAAAGGGGAAATGGACGTCGCCTAGAGGGGGTGAATATGCGTTTTGAAATATTATGGTTTAGGCTCTAATAAATGCGGAATAAAACTTAACGTTTAATTTATCAAGCCAAAACCTATATCCACTAGGTTCACTAAGTGCACCAACAACCTATGCTAAGCAAGACAAGCAACAAGGTAATAACAAGATATAGTACTTCAAGCATGAAGGCTATCACAATGTAAATTGCATAAGTAGAGGTCTCGGTTGTGAGATAACCGATGGACGCGGAGACGAAGATTTGTTTCCCGAAGTTCACTTCCAAAGAAGCTACGTCTCCGTTGGAGAGGTGCGGGGCGCAATGTACTTCGAACGCCACAAATGGCTCACCTCGAGGTGTGGTGGCTCGATGCTCACCCAACTCCACACAAGGCCTCACCAAGGATGCGAAGCCACGCAACTCACCGACGCCACAAAAGGCTCACCCTATTCTCCCGTGAGCTCTCCACAAAGGCCTACTCATGTTCCACTATGGGACACTTGAGGGCGGTCGCCGAACCCGTACAAGGCTTGGGGCAATCTCCACAACTCAATTGGAGGGCTCCCAACAAACGCCACAAAGGCTACAAAGCCATAAAAGGCAACAAGGCCACAAAAGGCTACAAGACCACAAAAGGTCAACAATCCAACCACACAACCGTCTAGGGTTCCAAGAACCCAAGAGAAACAAGCCCAAGGGTTTGAACTCGCCGAATCTCCGAGGAGAACTCAAACCTATGCACCAAATGCAAGAGGCAAGTCCTTCTCTCTCAAATTCCACCAAATCTACAAAAGCTATTGGGCGAATAAGGGAGGAAGAACACAAAACTCTCCAAGATCTAGATCCCAAGGATTCGTTCACAAAGAAGGGATTTTGCTTGGTGGGGCTTGTAGATCTAGATCTCCTCTCTCAAATCCCTCAAAAAGATGCAAGAATCATAGGAGGGGGAAGGGGAGAGAGCAAGCTCTTCAAGGTCAACAATGGAGGAGAGAGAAAGCCAAAACCGAGAAAGAGCAAGTGTTGGCCGAAGGGGAAAGGGGAGCTCCTTTTAAAGGGCTTCACGATCTGCCCGTTACCCATAGAATTGCGCACGGCCGGTAGTACCGGTGGGTGGCCGGTACTACCAGTGGCACCCAGCCAACCGTCAGAAAACAGCAAGAGGAAGAACAAAAACGCGATCCTAGCCGATACTACCGCCGCTTCGCCGGAACTACCGGTGGCAAGAATGTCCTAGCGGTACTACCGCCTAAAAATCCGATCCAAGTTCCGTCAAATAGCGCTAACCAGGCAGAGAGAGTACAGAACCAAATATGGGTTCACCGGAAGTTGGGCTGGAATTAACACAGGTACTACCGGCGGCATTTCTTCCCGAGTGGTACTTCCGGCGTCTGGCCGGTACTTCCGGTCAGAGAAACTTCAGAACCAGAAATGCCACAACTTTCACGTCCGAACTCCAAACGAGACGAAACCAATTTTGTTGGAAAGATAACAATGCATAGAATCCATTTTTGATATCACCAAGAGAGAAAATATTGGATATAACCAAGAGAGCAAATACCATGAATATATATGTGAGATACCTCCCAAGGTGTGGAGCCGGAAAACCCGCAAGATCAAAAACGCAATAAGATATGCATGGGAAGTCTGTTTTTGATGAACTAGAGCTTGTTATGAAGATAACCACAAGCTCTAGATCCTCACATGGATAAGAACCAAACAACAACCAAGAAAGATGATGCTATGTATGCAAAGGTTTGAGCTCTCTCCGAAAGATACGAACGAGTCACCCACTCAAGAGCCCCTCTTGATAGTACGGCTATCTATCCTAAACCCAGTCTCCCAACACTACAAGAGATCGGTAAAGAAGAAACCCTATAAAGATCATAACTTTTCCTTGAGCATCCCACTTGAGCTTGATGAAGACGATCTTGTCACCTTCAAGATGGAACACCTTTCTTGATTGCTCGTGCTTGCTCTTGCTTGATGAAGACTTGCGAATGGCTCCCCCATACTCCATGGTGAAACCTCTTCTTTGACCTTGTCTTCATCACTCCATGAATGCCGAGGAGGCAAGCGCCAAGCATGAGATCTTGAGCTTGCACATCATTTCTTGATGATGTCTTGAAGATAGCCATGAGGAACTCCATCTTCTTCTTCTTCTTCAAGACAAACTTGATCTTCTTCTTCTTCTTCATCCTTGAAACCAACACATGGTCCAAGCGATGCAAATGGACAAACCTACAAGTGAAACTCAATTTGCACATTAGTCCATAGGGATTGTCATTAATTACCAAAACCACACATGGGGGCATGCATGCCCTTTCACCTACGTTGTGCCTCCTCCAGTCGCAGGAGGGCTTCTTCCACCTTTGTCACCATAGCGGTCGGCGGTATCGACGTGGAGAATGGATCTGGTGGGGCGCTTGTGCTGCCCGCCATGTAGATCGCATCGAAGCGATTGGATCTGCCGCGGAAGTCCTCAGGGGTCTCTGACCCAGAGTCGGAGTCGAAGATCCGGAGCATGGAGGGGTCCTCGAAGTCCTCAGGGTTGGAGACCCGTGTGATGGAGTCCTCCCGTGATGCAGCGGTGATGGATCCGGAGACCGAGGCAGGGGTCGCCGAGTCGATGTCGTCGTGGAGAGTCGCATCGTCCGCAGCGGCATCAGTCCCAGCCGCGTTGCTGGCAGCGGAGTCATACTCGGTATCAAGGCGTCTTATGGAGCAGATCTGGTCCTCTGAGAGTAGATCGCAGGGTGGTGGCGATCCGCCGACGATCACCGTTCCCGCCGGGTCGACTACATCGGCGAAGCCGACGAACAGGTTGATGGTGCCGACCAGCATCACCGTGCTGTGGGTGATCGGGCGCGACGCCGGGATATAGCTGCTGGGAAGGTTCTAGAGGATCCTTCCGCTGGCGATCATGCGGTCGGTGGCGATCGGCTGATCGATTGGTGAGTAGGGTCTTGCCGCAAAACTCAGGCCAGTTCGGCTAGGCCCCATAGTGGGCGCTACTATCATGGGAATGGTCATGCCAGTCGCTACTAGGGGTAGCGATTGGTAGTATTGGGGTCAAGATCTGGCAGCCATCTGCGATGCGAGATGGGGGCGGATGCACATGAGTTTACCCAGGTTTGGCCCCCGGAGGGTAAAGACCTACTCCTGCTAGATTGTATTGGCAGATAGCAAGTTACAAGGGTGGCGAGCTCGGCGTTTCAGCAGCTAGTCGCTTGAGGGGGTGTATGGTGGAACGTGAGTAAAAAGGGAATCCTAGGGAGGTTTATATAGGGGGTACCTCGCTAGGGTTTACAGTATTTACAACCGAACTAGTCAAGGATTCAGAAGATTTGACCTAATCCGACTAGGCTTCAGCTACGCTTCTGGGCCTCCAACTTCCAGTCGCCAGGCTTGCTCCTTAGTCGCATTCAAGTCGCCGTCTTGCAGGCCCACTCGTAAGGTCCTTGGACCAGTCGGAACGTCCTGCTGGGCATACCCCATTTGACATATCCCCATCATTAACTCTCCTTCCTCCAACTAAGTAAAAATCCCATGTTGTAGCTCTAAGGGCATCTCCGATGGCCCACCCCAAATCGAACACCAAATCTATCTGATTCGGTCTGTTTTGCAGGGTGGGAGAACAAAACAAAAGGACACACGTCTGTCCCAACTTGGTAGGTGCCTCAAATGGTGCCATCCCTGCATCTCGCCGGAGCCGTGCCTGCGCCGAAGCCCGCATCCTCACGTCGGAAGCTCATGTCCCCGCACCGGAGAGGAGCACGACCATTGTCTAGCATCGTGCCCGCGCCTGGGCTGGAGAGAAGAGCGGCGAAGCTCGGGCGATGGAGGCACTTGAACGGAGGAACTTGGGTGGTGGAGCTTGGGGCAGTGGAGCACAGGCCGATGCGCAGGGAAGGAGGGGTGGCAGCACGCGCAAGGGAGGAGGGACGGCAGCCAGCTGTGGCAAACGACCGCAGTCGTTCCATGACGATGATGGTGTTGTGAGAAGAAGTGGGGTAGGTGGGAACATGTGTGTGACGTGTGGGCCAGCAGGGCAGACAAGGGTGGGCAGGCCGAAGGCATTATTCTATCAGTTTCACCACCAATCCGGTCCAACTTTGGGAAAGAAATGGGGTGGTTCGGACAAAAAATGACAAATCAATATTTATGGTGACCCTTGGTGCCGTGTTTTGTCCGAACAGATAGAAACAGATGAAAGTTTTTCTATGGTGTGGTGTGCCGATGGAGTTTCCCTAAGGGCATCTCCGCCGGGCCGACCCAACCAGCCCGGGCGCGTCTGAACATGTCCGCGTGGACGCGCGAGACGTGCACAACCCTCTAGTGGTCCGACCTATCCAGACCGATGCATCCGGCTTGACCCATCCGTGCACCTAATAAGGGAAACAGTTGGGTAGGCCCAGACAGCGCGTGCGGCCTACCGTGGCCGACCATCCCCTTTGGCGGCCCCTCCCACCAGTGGCACACAAACCACTCCACTACTTCCTCCAAAAAAACCTCTCCCAAATTCCCACTGGCGGGAAAGGCGATGGATCCCGCCGCCATGGACGAAGCTGTGCCCTCCGGCGTTCCCGCCGTCAAGAAGCACAGCCAGCCAAATAAGCTTGCCAAGGACATGATGAAGGGAATATGCCCGAGAGGCAATAATAAAGTTGTTATTATCTTATTCCATGTTCATGATAAAAGATTATTTTACATGCTATAATTGTATTAATTGGAAACATTAATACATGTGTGTTTAATAAACAAAATACAAGGTTCCTAGTAATGCCTCTCATATAAACTAGCTCGTCCATCAACAAGATGATCAAGGTTTCCTGATCATAGACATTAGATGTTGTTAATAACGAGGTCACATCATTTGTGAAATGATATGATGAACATTCATCTGAAGTATAGTAATTCGATCAAAGTCATTGTGTTTAAATTGCTATAACATCTTACGAAGTAATCTTAATCCTTAGACCATGAGATCATGTTAATTGCTAACACTAGAATAGTAACTTGATAACATCAAACATCACACCGTAACAGGGTGACTATAAAGGTGGGTTCAGATACTCCGAAAGTGTTATGTTGAGGCTCATGGATCAAGAGTGAAATTTGTCCATCCTGATGACGGATAGATATACTCTGGGCCCTCTCGGTGATATCACATTAGTTAGCTTGCAAGCAAGTGATGAGGTCACTAGAATGTTATATCACGGGAATGAGAAAAGAGTGCATGTCGGTAACAAGATCAAACTAGGTATGGGGATACCGATGATCAAATCTTGGACATGTAATATATCACGAGACAAAGGGATTGAGTTACATGCGTAAAGGTTCTCACGATCACAAAAGTCATCGTTGAATGTGTAAGAGTTAGTACGGATCTCCAGGTCCCGCTGTTGATTATTGATCGGAGAGGGGTCTGGATCATGTTTGCATTATTCGCGAACCGTAGGGTGACACACTTAAGGGAAGCCAACACCATTTGGAGCAAATATGTTACGGATAAAGATTTAAGAAAGCACTGGAATTATTTCAATAGACACCGAAATTATTTCGGGTGAAATTGCTGAAATTGGTTCTGCATGTAATATTGAAATGCTACAGGGGGTTTTATGTGAATGTTTGTTAATTAAAGTAATTAACAAAATTCTGAATAAAATTAATAAAAGAGTTTTATTAAATGAGAGAACATTAAATTTGGAGAAATTCAATGCATTTAAAGTGGAGACTTTAATAGAGAATGTGAAGGGGCAAATTTATATGGAGGGGTTACCACCACATGAATGAAGGAGGTGAAGGGGCACACCATGGGGCGCAGCCCATGGGGAGGGGCACCCCCTCCTCCTATAAAATGCCCCATCTCACTCCATCACTCTCACACCTCCTCATGAAGGATCTCTCTCCCCCTGTACAAATTATTCCACATGGTCTCGGATTAGTGAGATACATGGTCCCGGTGGCTTTATCTGGAAAGTAATTGCTGCTTCCGCTGCATCGCTGGAGCGAGGACGCAGAGGTTTTTGGGGGTTTTTGGGGCACCGTACGTGTGTGCGATCACGGATGCACTACTGCTTTGTGGTGCTAGATTTGGTGGTGCTGGACCTACTAGATTTGCTGGTGTTGGACCTGCTGGACTCGCTGGACTTCATCACGATTTTGAGATCGGCAAGTGTATGACTACATCAACTACAAAATCAGTTCCGTTAACAATGCTTTGTCAATCTTCAAGGATATGTTCTCTATGGATATATATCCACCCGTTGCTTGGATCCAGTAGATAGATCTTGGCGTATAATAGTTCCCAACGTAGAAATTTTTTGTTTTCTATGTTGCGAACCCAACAGTGGTATCAGAGCCTGATCTATGTGTAGATGTTTTGCACGGGTAGTACACATAAGAGTATTGAAGGGAATATGCCTGAGAGGCAATAATAAAGTGGTTATTATCTTATTCCATGTTTATGATAAATGTTTATTTTGGATGCTATAATTGTATTAACTGGAAACATTAATACATGTGTGTTTAATAAACAAAATACAAAGTTCCTAGTAATGCCTCGCATATAAACTAGCTCGTTGATTAACAAGATGATCAAGGTTTCCTGATCATGGACATTGGATGTTGTTAATAATGAGGTCACAACATTGGTGGAATGATGTGATGAACATTCATCCAAAGTATAGCATTACGATCAAAGTCATTATGTTTATATTGATATAACATCATACGAAGTAATCTTAGTCCTTAGACCATGATATCATGTTAATTGCTAACACTGGAAGAGTACCTTAATAACATCAAACGTCACACCGTAACAGGGTGACTATAAAGGTGGGTTCAGTGCTACGAAGGTGTTATGTTGAGGCTCATGGATCAAGAGTGGAATTTGCCAATCCCGATAACGGATAGATATACTCTGGGCCCTCTCGGTTATATCACATTAAGATAGCTTGCAAGCAAGTGATGTGATCACTAGAATGTTATATCACGGGAATGAGAAAAGAGTGCATGTCGGTAACGAGATCAAACTAGGTATTTGGATACCGATGATCGCATCTCAGACATGTAATATATCGCGAGATAAAGGGATTTAGTTACTATCGTTAAAGTTTCACACGATCACAAGAGTCATCGTTGAATGTGTGGGAGTCCGTACGGATCTCTAGGTCCCGCTGCTGATTATTGATTAGAGAGGGGCCTCGATCATGTCTGCATTATTCGCGAACCATAGGGTGACACACTTAAGGGATACCGACACCATTTGGAGCAAATATGTTTCAGATAAAGAATTAAGAAAGCGTTGGAATTATTTCAATAAACACCGAAAATGTTTCGGTTGAAATTGCTGAAATTGGTTCTGCCTGTAATATTGAAATGTTGCAGGGGGTTTTATGTGAATGTTTGTTAATTAAAGTAATTAAATAAATTCTGAATAAAACTAATAAAAGAGTTTTATTAAATGAGAGAGCATTAAATTTGGAGAAATTTAATGCATTTAAAGTGGAGACTTTCATGGAGAATGTGAAGAGGCAAATTTATGTGGAGGGAGTTACCACCACATGAACGGGGGAGGTGAAGGGTCACCTCCATGGGGCGCTGGCCATGGGAGGGGTACCCTCCCCTCCTCCTATAAATGGCCCCCCTCTCCTCTCTTCTCACACACACCTTCTCGTGAAGGATCTCTCCCCCCCTCTAGTATTATTCCCCCATGGTCTCGCATTAGCGAGATACATGTTCCCGGTGGCTTTATCTGGAAAGGAGTTGCTGCTTCTACTGCTTTGCTGGAGCGAGGGACGGAGGTTGTCGGGGTACCGGACGTGTGTGCGATCACGGATGCACCGCTGCTTTGCGGTGCTGGACTTGGTGGTGCTGGACTTGCTGGAGCTGGATCTGAAGGATGTGCTAGAGCCGGACCTGCTGGTCTTCATCACGATCTTGAGATCAGCAAGTGTACGAGTACATCATCCACGAGTTCCATCTCGTTAACAAAGCTTTGTTGTCTTTGAGGGTAAGTTCTCTATGGATGTATATCCACCCGTTGCTCTGTATCTAGTAGATAGATCTTGGCGTATAGTTCTCATCGTAGGAAAAATTTTGTTTTCTATGATGCGAACCCCAATAGTGGTATCAGAGCCGAGCCAGGTCTATGCGTAGGTGCTTTGCACGGGTAGTACACATATATTTATATGTGGGCGATGATGATCATGTTATTGCATCTTCTATGTATTTTGGATATTGGTGTCATAGTGGGATGAAGCGGCCCGGACCAACCTTACATGTCATCACACATGAGACCGGTTCCACGACTAACATGCAACTAGTTTTGCATAAGTGGCTGGCAGGTGTCTATCTCTCCTACTATATTCAATATCTGATTTACAACGAGTTGCTAATAACTTGGTTATCCTCGCTGTGGTTCATGTTCGTAGGTAAGACCGGTTCTATCTCTGAAAGCCCTAAGCCACGTAAAACTTCAATTGATAAATTAGAGGCGTCTAGTTTAGATCGTTGCTAGGCTAGTGTCTTGATATGGTATTGTTGTAAGTAGATGTATGATACATACTCTTACAACACACTCAACGTGCAAGTTCCATAGACCTTGGCCTTACACACAAACGAATGATAGAGATCATACCATGATGCAAATGATAGAGATCAAATGCATGGACCATATCATCTCACTTTACACATTACATGTTTGCATCTTATATTGCTAGCTTGGCATTTTTGGTAGCATTGTAAGATGATCCCTCATTTAGATATCAAGATAAAATGTGTTCTTCCTTAAGTATGCACCATTTCATGGACCTTGCTTCGAGACATCACGTGATGATCGGGTGTACTCGACTCTACGCTCTCATACAACGGGTGTAAGACAGTTTTACACACGCGAATACTAAGGTTCTTACTTGGCGAGCCTAGCATGTACAGACATGGCCTCGGAACATGGACCGAAAGGTTAAGCATGAGTCATATAGTTGATATGAAGCCCATATTGATGCTCGCCTTTGAAGCTACACCGACTCACGTGATGATCGGACTTGGTGTAGTGGATTTGGTTCATGTAATCACCAAAAAGGCACGAGGGATGTCTTTTTTGAGTGGGAGTTCATTTCTAATTTGGATTAGTCGAACTCAATTTGTCATAAACTAAATCGAAATGAATTTGCATAATTTGTTGTAGTCATTGGCGTCTGTTCACTACCTTATGCTTAGTTTTAATTGAGATAATAGAACTATAGAATTCTGGACATTTACTTTACGAACTGGTATCGTATTGTTTTGAATGTCAATTTAAAGTTTAGAAGTCCTATTGCAAACTTTCATCAAACTCTATTTACTCCATGAAGTTTAATAAGCAGTATTAAATCAAGAGTAAGAATTCCAATGTTAGTATCTAAAGTATCATGTTTGCCTCCATGATTATTGATATTCAAAAGTTGTTTTAATATCAAGATTATATAGGAGCTAAAAATTGTTTCAGAAACCATCATGTGTGAAAGATATTGTGATATCTAAAACAATGTTTTTGGTTGCATTATGATAGAGTATAATTTAGCAAGATACATGTTCTCATATTGTATGAGAATTTGTGAAGGATTGAGATGCTAAGCATCCCGATCACCCAAAAAGGTTTTGGGAACTAACATTATACTCGCGATTCTTCCTTACAGGCTATAGTAGCTTGATCATGAAAGTTGTCATGATAAGGATGAATAGAAGATGTAAGTAAAATGTTTACTACACTAATAGATTACTAAAGAATGGATTTTTGAAAGAATACCAAACATTTGATGATGGTGATCCACTTCAAAGTGCAAATCCAAAGGTATTAGTATTTGACTATATATGCTTTGTACTATGTGTCATGTCAATGACACCACTATTGATGTTGATAGATTCTTTTAAAAGGAAAAGGAATTGCTGAAAGAGAATCTATAAAATATTTGGCAGAAAATAAAAAGTTGGAAATGTCCAGCTTAGGTATATAGAAGATACACATGTTATGGTTGTATTCCTTGCTTGTTAAACAATGTGGTTCTTAGGTATTCGATACCGGTATTGGATACCGAATTGGTTGGTATGAAGTGTCATACAGGACAACGCAATTCATGAACTGCAATGGCCTAAGTAACTAGCAAGAGAATAAGTGATGATGTTCATCAAAAACAAATAAAGTGTTATTGTGTTTTTCGTTGTCGTCAAACCTAGCCTTCAAGATTTGTTTTAATAATTGTTATTTTGTTCTGGTGTTATGAGAATAATGGTTGTTCAAATAATTACCGTATTCCATAATGGATGGATGAACTTTTACAAGTCTAGTGGGAGAAATCACATCCATAAACATTGTTGCTAAAATGTCGCAAGACAAATGATTGAAAGATCACTTATGAAGTGACATCGTTGTTTAAATTATATTGGAAAGAAAACATGAAGAAACTCCATGCTGATGGATTTTTGATTTTGATCAACTGACGCTTGTGAGACTTTCCTTGAGATAATTGAAACTCCATTCATAGGCCAAAGAGGAACGGATGACTAGCTTATTGAAAATTGTGCATGCTGATGTGCATAGTCCATTATGTGTAGCCATATGCGATGGATCTTTTTGCTTCATATGCTTTCTCAAGAAATTTGAGTGAATATATCTATATATTTACTTAACAAGGAAAAACTATGAAACATTTGAAAATTGTTCAAAGACTTTCAAGATGAAGTGAAAAATCATTGTAACAAGAAAATAAAAGAGTTTATGATTTGATCATAAAGGAAAATATTTGAGTTACAAGTTTAGCAAAACACCTAATATTTCAGGAATTGTTCCATGAATTTGTATTTCCCGATAAACCACAGGAGTATGGCATATTCGAGAGATGGAATCGAACCATGTTTGACATGGTAAGATCAAAGGTGTCATTTATAAAACTGCCATTATGTTTTAAGGATTGAAGCTTTAGAGACTACCGCTTTTACACTGAAAAGAGCACCATCATGATCCGTTGAAATGACACCATATAAGTTATGGTTTGGGATAAAACCCGAATTATCTTTTCTTAAATTTTGGTATGTTATGCATAAGTAAAATGTTTACAACCAAAGTCGGATAAGCACGTCTTTGTAGGTTATCCCAAAGAATTTCTTGGGAATTTCTCCATAACACCGAGGACAAAAGAGTTTGTTACTTGGAACGTCAAGTTTCTTGAGAAGGAATTTTTTGTGAAAAGTTAAGTGGGAGGACAATAGAACTTTGATAAGGTTGTTGAACCTTAGATATATGTGCTAAGTAGCACAGCGCCGGAAAGTGTCCTGGTGGTGGCCACAATGATCATGGCTCCCGTGATTACAAAGGGTGTGATCTCGGAGATTAGAGTTCCTATTGAACCATGTGGGTCGGTAAGAATCAAATAGTGAGATTTGATAAACAAGTCGTTATTGTTTTGACAATGATGAACCGACTACATGCAACGAAGCGGTGATGGGCCCTGACTCCATAAAATGACTAGAAGTCATAGAATCCGTGATAGTATCCATACATGAGAAATCAAGTTTCTGAACTTGGAAGACCCTCCGGAAAGGCGTGAAGCCTATCGGTCGTGTTTGGATCTATAAAGAAATAGACATGGATGTTTAACATCTATGAAATAGTCGACATGTTGGAAACAAGTTTACGACAATGTTCAAGGAGTTGACTATGGCAAGATTTGATCTTTCATAGCGATATTTAGTCTTGACGGATTGATGTAGCAACCACTACATATAATTTGATGTATGGTAGTTGAACAAACAAAGCAATGTTCTTCTAATAGAATGGTTACCTAGGACGTGTACAAGACACGGTCCGAAGGGTTTTGTTAATTCAAAGGGTGCTAAAAGGGCATGCAAACTTCAATAGTTGAAGTAAGCATAGCGGAGTTGGAATCTTCAACATGATAAAACTGTTAAAAGAGTTTAAATTCATCGGAAATGATGAAGATGCTTGCATTTGCGAGAAATTAAGTGGGAACGCTAAGACATATTTCTAATACATTATGTAGAAGACATGGTGTTGATTGGAAATGATGTATATTGTATTGACACAAGTTAAGAATTTCATTAAAATAGGATTTCAATGAAAGACTTGGGCAAAACCGGAATATTTGGCATCAATATCTATATGGATAGATTGAGGCGCTAATATGGTTGTGCCAGACATACATATATGAGATATTGAAAGGGTTCAATATGGAAACAACAAGAAAGGTTCTTGCTGCATGGAAAGGATTGTATCAAGATTCAAGTGTTTCAAAACTTGGTGAGTAAAATCACATGAAGATTTTGATCGATTATACCGTGATATGTATATATCCAAAATGTCCTATGCTCTAAATGTTATGAGCAGATACCAGAATGATTCATAAGATGATCATTGGACAATAGTAAAGATATTCTTATGAGCTTTGGAAGAACTAAGAATATATCATGTATAAGTGACAAATAGTTAAAGGTAGTTCATTGTAGAGTGTTACATTGATACTAGTTTTGTCACAAGATACAAATTAAAATTTATCTCAATTTAGACTATGGGTAGCACAATGTAATGGAAGTATGTTCCATGATGGATTTGGATGAGTTCCAAAGTTGAGACATTGTGACGGATACTACAACAAAAGGCTAAGTATGTGACTGCTATAGTAGCAGCAAAGGAGGGCATTTGCATTAAGAAGTTTGTTATCAAACTAGGTGTGGTTCAAAGTGAGCTAATACTAAGAAGATATATTGTATGACAATAATATCAACATATTTTTACCCGAACGAACTAAAGGACTCACCAAAGGATCAAATTTATACAATGCCATCTCATTTGAGAATGAGTGATGCGTAGAGACGCAAAGACATACAAATACACACGGACCTGAAAGTGCCAGATCCGGAAATTATGTTAACCACTAGCAAACGTGTATATTCAACACCTAGGTGTTGTATATACAAGTTTACAAACTAGATTATTGACTCTAGTGCAAGTGGGAGACTGAAGGGAATATGCCCGAGAGGCAATAATAAAGTGTTTATTATCTTATTCCATGTTTATGATAAATGTTTATTTTGCATGCTATAATTGTATTAACTGGAAATGTTAATACATGTGTGTTTAATAAACAAAATACAAAGTTCCTAGTAATGCCTCTCATATAAACTAGCTCGTTGATTAGCAAGATGATCAAGGTTTCCTGATCATGGACATTGGATGTTGTTAATAACGAGGTCACAACATTGGTGGAATGATGTGATGAACATTCATCCGAGGTATAGCATTACGATCAAAGTCATTATGTTTATATTGCTATAACATCATACGAAGTACTCTTAGTCCTTAGACCATGAGATCATGTTAATTCCTAACACCGGAAGAGTATCTTGATAACATCAAACGTCACACCATAACTGGGTGACTATAAAGGTGGGTTCAGTGCTACGAAGGTGTTATGTTGAGTCTCATGGATCAAGAGTGGAATTTTTCAATCCCGATGACGGATAGATATACTCTAGGCCCTCTCGGTGATATCACATTAAGATAGCTTGCAAGCAAGTGATGAGATCACTAGAATATTATATCACGGGAACGAGAAAAGAGTGCATGTCAGTATCGAGATCAAACGAGGTATTTGGATACCGATGATTGAATCTCGGACATGTAATATATCGCGAGACAAAGGGATTTAGTTACTATCGTTAAAGTTTCACATGATCAAAAGAGTCATCGTTGAATGTGTGGGAGTCAGTATGGATCTCCAGGTCCTGCTGCTGATTATTGATCGAAGAGAGGTCTCGATCATGTCTGCATTATTAGCGAACTGTAGGGTGACACACTTAAGGGATACTGACACCATTTGGATCAAATATGTTTCAGATAAAGAATTAAGAAAGCGTTGGAATTATTTCAATAGACACCGAAACTATGTCGGGTGAAATTGCTGAAATTGGTTCTACATGTAATATTGAAATATTGCAGGGGGTTTTATGTGAATGTTTGTTAATTAAAGTAATTCACAAAATTCTGAATAAAACTAATAAAAGAGTTTTATTAAATGAGAGAGCATTAAATTTGGAGAAATTTAATGCATTTAAAGTGGAGACTTTAATGGAGAATGTGAAGAGGCAAATTTATGTGGAGGGAGTTACCACCACATGAATGGGGGAGGTGAAGGGTCACCTCCATGGGGCGCCGGCCATGGGAGGGGTACCCTCCCCTCCTCCTATAAAAGTCCCCCTCTCTCCTCACTTCTCACACACACCTCCTCGTGAAGGATCTCTCTCCCCCTCTAGTATTATTCCCCCATGGTCTCGGATTAGCGAGATACATGTTCTCGGTGGCTTTATCTGGAAAGGAGTTGCTGCTTCTGCTGCTTTGCTGGAGCGAGGGACGTAGGTTGTCGGGGGTACCGGATGTGTGTGCGATCACGGATGCACGGCTGCTTTGCGGTGCTGGACTTGGTGGTGCTGGAATTGCTGGAGCTAGATCTGAAGGACGTGCTGGAGCCAGACCTACTAGACTTCATCACGATCTTGAGATCGGCAAGTGTACGACTACATCATCCACGAGTTCCATCTTGTTAACAAAGCTTTGTTGTGTTCGAGGGTAAATTCTCTATGGATGTATATCCACCCGTTGCTCTGTATCTAGTAGATAGATCTTGGCGTATAGTTCTCATCGTAGGAAATTTTTTGTTTTCTATGCTGTGAACCCCAACAAGTATGTGGGCGATGATGATCATTTTATTGCATCCTCTATGTATTTTGGATATTGGTGGCATAGTGGAATGAAGAGGCCCAAACTAACTTTACATGACCTCGCACATAAGACCTGTTCCACGCTTGACATGCAACTAGTTTTGCATAAGTGGCTAGCGGGTGTCTGTCTCTCCTACTATAGTCAATATCTAATTTACAACGAGTTGCTAATAATTTGATTATCATCGTTGTGGTTCCATGTTTGTAGGTAAGAATGGTTCTATCTTCGAAAGCCCTAAGCCACGTAAAACTTGCAATTAATAAATTAGAAGCATCTAGTTTAGATCATTGTTGGGCTAGTGTCATGATATGGTAACGTTGTATGTTGATGTATAGTTCATACTCTTACAACACACCTAACGTGTAAGTTCCATAGACCTTGGCCTTACACACAAAGGAATGGTAAAGATCATACCACGATGCACAAGATAGTGATCAAGTGTAATAACCGTATCATTTCACTTTACACATATGATGTTTGCATCTTATATTGCTTGTTTGGAATTTTAGTAGCATTATAAGATGATCCCTCATTTAGATATCAAGATAAAAATGTGTTCTTCCTTAAGTATGCACCATTCTATGGATCATATTTCGAGACATCACGTCATGATCGGGTGTACTCGACTCTGCACTTTCATACAACGGGTGTAAGATAGTTTTACACACATGAGTACTAAGGTTCTTACTTGGCGAGCCTGGCATGTACAGACATGGCCTCAGAACATGGACCGAAAGGTTAAGCATGAGTCATATAGTTTATATGATGTCCATATAGATGCCCGCCTTTGAAGCTACACCGACTCACGTGATGATCGGACTTGGTATAGTGGATTTGGTTCATGTAATCACCAAAAAGACACGAGGGATATTGTTTTTGATTGGGAGTTCATGTAGTAATATGATTAAAGTTGAACTCATTTTTATCATAAACTAAATGAAAGTGAATTTGCATATTTTTTTGTAGTCATTGGCATCTGTTTACTACCTTATGCTTAGTTATAATTGAGATAATAGAACTATAAAATTCTGGATATTTACTTTATGAACTGGTATTGCCTTGTTATGAGTGTCAATTCAAAGTTTAAAAGTCCTATTGCAAACTTTCAGCAAACTCTTTACTCCATGAAGTTTCATAAGTAGTATTAAATCAAGTGTAAGAATTCCAATGTTAGTATCTAAAGTATCATGTTTGCCTCCATGATTCTTGATATTCAAATATTGTTTTAATATCGAGGTTATCTAGGAGCTGAAAGAATTGTTTCGGAAACCATCATGTGTGGAAGATATTGTGATATCTGAAATAATGTTAATGGTTGCAATATGATAGAGTATAATTTGGCAAAATACATGTTCTCATATCGTATGAGAATTTGCGAAGGTTGGAGACGCTAGACGTCCTAATCTCCCAAAAAGGTTTTGGGAACTGACATTACACTCACAATTTACCCTTATAGGCTATAGTAGCTTGATAATGAAAGTTGTCATGATAAGGATGAATAGAAGATGTAGGTAAAATGTTTACTACACTAAGTTTTTGAAAGAACGCCAAACATTTGGTGATGGTGATCAACTTCAAAGTGTAAGTCCAAAGGTATTAGTATTTGACTATAAACGCTTTGGACTATGTGTCATGTGTATGGCGCCACTATTGATGTTGATAGATTCTTTTCAAGGAAAAGGAAATGCTGAAAGAGAATCTATAAAATATTTGGCAGAAAAAAAATGATTGGAAATGTCCAGCTAAGGTATATAGATGATATACATGTTACGGTTGTATTCTTTGCTTATTAAACAATGTTATTCTTGGGTATTGGATACCGAATTGGTTGGTATGAAATTTCATACAGAACGACGTAATTCATGAACTACAATGGACTAAGTAACTAGCAAGAGAATATGTGATGATGTTCATCGAAAACAAATAAAGTGTTATTGTGTTTCTTGTTGACATCAAAGCTTGCTGTCAAGATTTGTTTAAATAATTGTTATTTTGTGCCGGTATTATGAGAAAAATGGTTGTTCAAATAATTACCTTATTCCATAGAAGATGGATGAACTTTTACAAGTCTAGTTGGAAAAATCACGTCCATAAAAACTAATGATAAAATGTCGCAAGAAAAATGATTGAAATATCACTTATGAAGTGACATCGCCATTTAAATTATATTGGAAATAAAACATGAAGAAACTCAATGTTGATGGATTTTTTGGAGTCTTTGATTGTGATCAAATGACGCTTGTGAGACTTTCCTCGAGATAACTGAAACTCCGTTCATAGGCCAAAGATGAACGGATGACTAAATTATTGGAAATTGTGCATGTTGATGTATATAGTCCATTATATGTAGCCACGTGGGATGGATCTTTCAACTTCATATACTTTCTTCGAGAATTTGAGTGAATATATATGTATATTTACTTAATAAGGAAGAAGTATAAAACAATTGAAAATTGTTCAAAGGATTTAAGATGAAGTAGAGAATCATTGTAACGAGAAAATAAATAATTTATGGTTGGATCATAAAGTTTAGCAAAACACCCAAGATTTGAGGAATCGTTCCATGGATTTGTATTCCCCGATAAACCATAGGAGTATGGAGTGTTCGAGAGATGAAATCAAACCGTGTTTGACATGGTAAGATCAAAGGTGTCATTTATAAAATTGCCTTTGTATTTTAAGGATTAAAGCTTTAGATACTACCACTTTTACAGTGAAAAGAGCACCATTGTGATCCGTTGAAATGACACCATATGAGTTATGGTTTGAGATAAACCCGGGTTGTCTCTTCTTAAATTTTGGTATGCTATGCATAAGTAAAATGTTTATAACCAAAGTCGGATAAGCAAGTCTTTGTAGGTTATCCCAGAGAATTTGTTGGGTATTCCCCCATAACACCGAAGACAAAAGAGTTTGTCGCTTGGAACGTGAAGCTTCTTAAAGAAGGAATTTTTCACAAAAGTTAAGTGGGTGGACAATAGAACTTTGATTAGGTTGATGAACCTAAGCAACATGTCCTAAGTAGCGCATCGTCGGGAAGTGTCCCGAAAGCAGCCACAATGCTCATGGCTCTCGTGACTACAAAGGTTGTAATCTCGGAGATTACAGTTTCTATTTGAACCGTATGGGTCGTTAAGAATCAAATAGTAAGATTTGAAACATAAGTCGTTATTGTTTTGACAATGATGAATCGACTACATGCAAAGAAGCGATGATGGGCCCTAACTCCATAAAATGACTAGAAGTCATAAAATCCGTGATAGTTTGCATACACGAGAAATCAAGTTTCTAAACTTGGAAGACCCTCCGGAAAGGCGTGAAGCCTATCAGTCTTATTTGGATCTATAAAGAAATAGACATGGATGTTTGACATCTATGAAATAATCGACATGTCGGAAAGAAGTTTACAACAATGTTCAAGGAGTATAGTATGACAAGATTTGATCTTTTATAACAATATTTAGTCTTGACGGATTAATGTAGTAACCACTACATATAATTTGGTATATGGTAGTTGAACAAACAAAACAATGTTCTTCTAATAGAATGGTTACCTAGGACATGCCCATGACATGGTCCGAAGGTTTTTTTAATTCAAAGGATGCTAAAAGGGCATGCAAACTTTAGTGGTTGAAATGAGCATACCGGAGTTGGAATCTTCACCGTGATGAAAATGTTAAAAGAGTTTAATTTCATCGAAGACGATGAAGATGCTTGCAGTTGCAAGAAATTAAGTGGGAGCGCTGAGACATATTTCTAATACATTATGTAGAATACATGGTGTTGATTGGAAATGATGTATCTTTTATTAACATGTTAAGAATTTCATTAAAATTAGATTTTGATGAAAGAATTGGGCAAAACCGGAATATTAGGCATCAATGACTATATGGATAGATTGAGGCGCTAATATAGTTATGCCAAACGTACATATATGAAATATTGAATGAGTTCAATATGGAAACGACAAGAAAGGTTATTGCTGCATGGAAAGGGTTGAATCAAGATTCAAGTGTGTGGACACTTGGTGAGTGAAATCACATGAATATTTTGATCAATAATACTATGATATGTACATATCCGGTTATGTCATATGCTCTAAATGTTGTGACCATATATCAGAATGATTCATATGATGATCATTAGACAATAGTAAAGATATTATTATGAGTTCTAGAAGAACCAAGAATAAATCATGTATAAGTGACAAATAGTTAAAAGCAGTTGATTGTAAAGTGTTACATTGATACTAGTTTGTCACAAGATACAAATTAAATTTATCTCAATTTAAACTATGGGTGACACAATGTAATGGAAAGGAGATTCCATGATGGATTTGGATGAGTTCCAAAAGTTGAAACATTGTGATGGATACTACAACAAAAGGCTAAGTATATGACTGCTATAGTAGAAGCAAAGGAGGGCATTTGTGTTAAGTAGTTTGTTATCAAACTAGGTGTGGTTAAAAGTGGGCTAATACTATGAAGATATATTGTATGACAATGATATCAACATATTTCAACCCAAACTAACTAAAGGTCTCACCAAAGGACCAAATTTAGACAATGCCATCTCATTTGAGAATGAGCGATACGTAGAGACACAAAGACATGCAAATACACACGGACCTAAAAGTGTCAGATCTAGAGATTATGTTTACCACTAGCAAACACGTATATACAAGACCAAAAAGCCATAAGTGTTGAATGCGCAAGTTTACAAACTAGATTATTGACTCTAGTGCAAGTGGGAGGCTGAAGGGAATATGTCCGAGAGGCAATAATAAAGTTGTTATTATCTTATTCCATGTTTATGATAAATTTTTAGTTTACATGCTATAATTGTATTAATTGAAAACGTTAATACATGTGTGTTTAATAAACAAAATACAAGGTTCATAGTAATGCCTCTCGTATAAACTAGCTCGTTGATTAACAGGATGATCCAGGTTTCCTGATCATAGACAGTGGATATTGTTAATAACGAGGTCACATCATTTGTGGAATGATGTGATGAACATTCATCCGAAGTATAGCAATATAATCAAAGTCATTGTGTTTAAATTGCTACAACATCTTACGAAGTAATCTTAATCCTTAGAGCATGAGATCATGTTAAGTGCTAACACTAGAAGAGTAACTTGATAACATCAAACATCACACTATAACAGGGTGACTATAAATGTGGGTTCAGATACTCCAAAAGTGTTATGTTGAGGCTCATGGATCAAGAGTGGAATTTGTCCATCCCGATGACGGACAGATATACTATAGGCCCTCTCGGCGGTATCGCATTAGTTAGCTTGCAAGTAAGTGATGAGAACACTAGAATGTTATATAACGGGAACGAGAAAAGAGGTGCATGTCGGTAACGAGATCAATTAGGTATGGGGATACCGATGATCGAAACTCGGACATGTAATATATCGCGAGACACAGGGATTGACTTACATGCGTAAAAGGTTCTCACGATCACAGAAGTCATCGTTGAATGTGTAGGAGTCAGTATGGATCTCTAGGTCCCGCTGCTGATTATTGATCGGAGAGGGGTCTCGATCATGTCTGCATTATTCGCGAACCGTAGGGTGACACACTTAAGGGATACCGACACCATTTTGAGCAAATATGTTTCAGATAAATATTTAAGGAAGCGCTGGAATTATTTCAATAGACACCGAAATTGTTTCGGGTGAAATTGCTGAAATTGGTTCTGCATGTAATATTGAAATGTTGCAGGGGGTTTTATGTGAATGTTTGTTAATTAAAGTAATTAACAAAATTCTGAATAAAATTAATAAAAGAGTTTTATTAAATGAGAGAGTATTAAATTTGGAGGATTCAATGCATTTAAAGTGGAGACTTTAATAGAGAATGTGAAGGGGCAAATTTATGTGGAGGGGTTACCACCACATGAATGAAGGAGGTGAAGGGGCACCCCATGGGGTGCCGTCCATGGGGAGGGGCACCCCCTCCTCCTATAAAAGGCCCCCTAACTCCTTCATTCTCACACCTCCTCGTGAAGGATCTCTCTCCTCCTATAGAAATTATTCCCCATGGTCTCGGATTAGCGAGATACATGTTCCGGCGGCTTTATATGGAAAGGAGTCGCTACTTCCGCTACATCGCTAGAGCGAGGACGCGGAGGTTGTCAGGGCACCAGACGTGTGTGTGATCACGGATGCACCGCTACTTTGCGGTACTGGACTTGGTGGTGCTGGACCTGCTGGATTTGCTGATGCTGGACCTGTTGCACTCGCTGGACTTTATCACGATCTTGAGATCGGCAAGTGTACGACTATATCAACCACTAAATCAGTTTCATTAACAATGCTTTATGGATCTTCAAGGGTATGTTCTTTATGGATATATATCCACTCGTTGCTTGTATCCAGTAGATAGATCTTGGCGTATAATAGTTCCCAACATAGATTTTTTTTGTTTTCTATGCTGCGAACCCAACAAATGATGGCGGAGGAGCAGAAAAGTGAGACGGAGAAGCGTGTAGGCCGGCGGCTTGCGACGCGGGCTCGACTCACCACAGCCAAGCTCAACAAGGAGTGCTGGGAGAAGAACGAGCGCTTCCTCGCCGCACAGAACAGGGCCAACCACAATGAGCTGGCAGTGGATAACGCGAAGCACACCGTGAATATGATAAAGCACGAGGAGCTGACACCAAGAAGTTGAGCCAACGAACCGCGAGCTACACCACCGAGGACACGATCCTATGCAATGCATGGATGGAGGTTTCGCAAGATCCACTATGCGGCGCCGAGCAAAAGGGCTTTGCCTACTAGAAAAAGGTGGGCAGGTTCTTCCATGAGCATAGGAAATTCGGCAAGGACGTCTTCTATAGCGATTGAAATGATCTATCTTTCCAAGCGATGGGGTACCATCCATGCCGAGTGTAGCAAGTTCCAAGGCTCTTACGAGATGGTGAAGAAAAGGAAAATAAGCGGCATGTTGCCGGTTGACATGGTAAAACCTCTTCCTATCCTTGTCGATGTCTTGTATATGCATGGACCCATTGTTGGCATCCATATGTGTAGGTCATGAAAGCAATCGAGCACTTTAAGAAGGTGAATGACAACAAGGCCTTCACGTTGACGCATTGTTCGACATTGATCAAAGACCGCAAACAATGGGAGACTAGCTATGCCCTTTGGAAAGAACTTGACAATAAGAAGAAGGGCAAGACCAATGCTTCTACAGGCGGTGTCTTCGACCTAGATGATGGCAACAATGACAAAGGCTTCGCCAACCCGATAGGCGCCCGTGCCCGTCGGCCTGGAGGCCATAAGGCTACGAAGGCCGACATCTCCCGCCAGGCTGGTTCATTGGCATTCTAGGAGACATTGATGAAGATCCTAGAGAAGAAGGAAGAGACCATCGCCGAGAGGGAAGAGAGGCGGCGCAAAGAGAAAGAGGCCACCGCCAAGACCTTTATCGAGCTCCAGACGAGGTCTATCGAGGTGGATGAGGCCAACACCAAAGCTAGGATAATGGAGATCGAGACGAAGGAAAAGGCGATGGAGGCCGAAGCCAAGGACAAGGAGGCCGAGGCCAGGTATAGGGTGGTGGAGGCAGAGGCCAAGGCCAAGGAGGCCGAAGCCAAGATCATGGCCGAGGAGAATGTCATCATGCTCACCGACCTGGACACCATCGCTGACCCCGATTGCAGGGTTTGGGTCACTCGTAGGCAGCATGCCATCTGGGCTCGCGATGCTTGAACGGCAATGGCGACGACGGCTGTAGCCTTTTAGGCAGAGAAGCCGCTATTCTTTTAGACATTGTGTATGATATTGCCCTCTTTTGCATATTTCATAACCACTAGCCACTAGTTGGCGATGCCCAAAGGACTATGGCCAATTTATCTGATAGTCAGTTTCTCTGCTATTGCCTGTGAATTTGAGTGTTCGACCATTGACAAAACCTTGGCCAGCAATGATACCTAGAAACGCCAGGCGCGAACATTTGAATCGCACCGCTGCGCGTGGCTGGCCGTATAGACCATACCACGACCCTAAACTGACCGCGAACCGACCTAAAAGAACCGTTTCGGCACCCATTTAGATCGGTCAGGCAGAGATGCCCTAACGCACGTGCCCTTTAGTACCCGTGGAAAACAGTGTGGGATGGCGGGGAGCATAAATATCGAGAAAATATCATGGACACAAAATGAAACGTGTCACGCCCATGCCTTCCCTGATTGGTTTTCGAGCCTCCTCCTCTCCAAGAAGCGAGAGGATCCATGACACCATGACCACAGCATAAAAAGGGTAGGAGAAGGTCGCCACCGAGTCGGACACGCCAACGCTATCGGTGGAAGCAAAGCACCAGCCATAATAAAAGCGGAAGCTCTGCGCCTACGGATACCCTCTTTCTCCTCCAATCAATTCCAAATTCGGAGCGAGCCTCGTCGCCGTCCGCGGCCGGCCGTCTTATCGGCTCCTGAGCGTGCGATCAGGGATGGGCGTTGGGAGGCGGCCGGCTTGGCGGACCTGCGCGGCGGCGGTGGTGGCTGTGTGGGCGATCCCGGTGGCCGTGTCGCTGCTGCTGCTGTGGCTGCCCCTGCTCTGCTGCGCCGTGGCCGTCGTCCGGTTCCGGCGGGCGAGGCGGAGGCTGATGCGGGGCTGCGGTGTCGGGCGGTCTGTCTCGGTCGACGTCGGCGATCGGCTGGGGCTGCTGCAGAAGTACCTGGAGGACCAGATGGAGCTCGTCGGCGCCGAGGCGACGGAGCTCTTCCGCGATCTCAGCCACGAGAAGAAGCGCAGCGAATGAGAGGGATTTCCTTGGGTTTTTTCCCTTTTCCCTTTTCGGCTGTCTCCACTTGTAGGACGTGGTACGAGCTGCGAAGCGCAGGCGATTTTGGTCGTGTTTGTGCTTCCGGCGAAACGGAACATCAATCGAGAAATCGGAGAGATGAAGGTTGCAGTTTTCTTTCGGTGTTGACCTTGTGTTCTTTCTGTTAACTTTAACTTTGCCTCGTGCCACACGCTTTGTTCCTTGCACGTTCCATCGACTGATGATTGGTTAATATGGTCTCGTTAGGCATATGCCATCCTACGACTAGCCGCATCGCGTCGCATCGCTTGTAAGTTGAAGCTACACGGAATCGATTCGTTAATTCGTAAATAGATGATCGATCAAGATGAGACAGAAGTGAAACTATCATGAAACTTCCCTTGAGGAACGTTTGTTTTCCTGAAATTATGTTTCACAAACTCTTGGTTAGGGTGACATAAATTCTAAGAGCACCTCCACTGGCGGGTAGTTTTTCATCCGAATGGTTCGCCCAAGAACCCAATTTTTCGTGTTATTAGAACCCGATTTTTCGTCAAATTTGGTCGGATTTTCATCCGGCGTTCCTAGACCGGACCCAACGCGCTAGGTGTCGCCTAGGAACGCCGGATGAAACTGAAACTGCATGAAAAAATTGAGTTGGTGGCACTTACTTGTCAGCGAGAGATAGGCGATCTCATCCTCATCATCTCGGCACGGACCGGCACGTAGAGCAATGGTCGCCTGTCCCATCGTCCACACGTAGCCGTAATGGCGCGTCACCGTCCGCCCGCTTTTTCCCGCTCTCGCCGCTCTTTCCCAAAACTGCTATAAATGCCGGCCAACCTTATCGTCTTCAGCACACACCTCCACCTCCCCAATCCACAGAGTTCGGGCGAAAAGACTTAGCGCGAAAAGACTTAGCGCAAGCAATGACGAAGAGGTTCCCGGCGACCCTGCGGCGGCGAACGGCTTCGGCCGCTGGTCACTGCAGCCGTGAGACGCTCGGCTTCTCCACGAGGCGGACAACCAGGTGTTGCCGCATTTTTGGTGCTCGCCGACCTGCAAGCTTAGAGAGGGTGGCATACCCGTGTCGCCAGTGCCGGAAGGGCAAGAAAGGATCGACGAGATCTAGGACCTCGAGGAGGCGGAGCTCCCCGACAACGAGGCATACTGGGACCAGTACTTCCGCAAGCGCCACGAGTTGGCTAGCCTACCACGAGGGCTGAGGCCCGGCACTAGTGTGTAACAACATCGAAGGTCGGCGTCGTTAGTGGAGTGCGCCCCGTCGCACTCTCACCATTGTTCTCGAGCACATCTCGACCGACAAAACCCTGTTGCTGGGGTACCTCCGCGCTCACCTCCGTCCTTCTCGCGGAGGCGGAGCGTGGACACCTAGATGCCGAGGAGGATGGTCGGTGCTTCTTCCTCCTCGCCGGCTTTGGTGTTGGGAATATGCCCTAGAGGCAATCATGGTTGATGATGCTTCCCAATGTATTCATAAAGTTATGGTCCATGTATGAACTACTGATATGTATCATCGAATATGTGATTCGATTGTGGAACTATATATTCATATTGTTCATACTAATTGTCCTTGGTCATCGAGGTTGTGCTGGACACACAACTTAGACCAATGTGAAAGTCGGCAGATGACTAGGTTCCACTTGTCATGGGCATAGAGATGCTATTCCGACTTACATGGATTTGGCTAAAGAGTTTAGCGAGTCGGACTGACCCATATTGAGATGCAACGAACAAGTCGTCATTTGCATATCTCAATCAATGTAATCCTTAGACCTGAGGTTATTGCACAATCCGAGTTGAGGATCACCGACTTAGGTTCTGTCAAAAGTTGTTCCATCACTGGGAAGTTATAAAGGTGGAGTTCGGGTCGACTGAAAATCAAGCTGCGTGATGTGAATAACCAAGACGGGATTTTGCCCCTCCATCTGGAGAGATATTCTCTGGGCCCTCTCGGAAGATATGATTCGGAAAGCATGGCCATGCGTGACTCAGTTAAGTGTTAACCGAGGCAACCGACTAAGAGTTAGTCGGATGAATCACTTATCTCGGATCGAGAAAGAGAGTCGGACTATTTAAGGGATGCCTATTATTCGCCTATAGTCCGACAAGGTATATCGTGTGGCAAAAGGGACTTAGACGAAAGTCGCATTGGAAAGGTATGTCGTCATGACTTATTGGTACTTGAGAGTCGGCATGTTCTGTTAGGGGCCGCTACCGACTGATCGATCACGAGTGAGACTCGGAATTGTGTCCGGATTACCATGAGCCTGTCGGGTCACACACTTAAGAGCGGGAGCAAGTTTGAGTTAGACCCAAACAGAAAATCTATTTGGGTTGGACCCAAATAGAGACATGGACTTAGTCAGCAAGTTGGACTTGCAGTGACTAATATAGGCCTTTTAGTGAATGGACCATAAGTGAGTGGAGCCCACTTTCACTCCCTATATAAGCTGGGGCACAGGTGCTTAGAGCACAAGGTTAGGTCACTCCATGTGTTGAAAACCCTAGCTCCAGTCCAGTCCTGTCGCCGCCGTACCGAACCTGGCAGTCCATCGCCGGTGCTCCTCCTCGTACGTGTGGATACTGGCGGAGGTGATGTACGTTCAGCACTTCGACGATCGTGAAGAAAGAACGGATCGTGGAACCGGAACGAATCGCGATGACTGCACTGCATCAAGCGACGTGCTTCATTAATTTCGCAACTGCACGTCTAGTGGTAATCCTCGTGGCCTTCTACCTGAGCTGGATCTTGGGATCACCGCGTAGGAAAAAAGTTTTGTTTATCTCTACGTGGCCCAACATTCGGTGCCAGCCTCGCGCTCGCGCTCGTCTAACTTCATCCTACCACGTGACACGACGGCGCTCCGACTAGTGAAACCGGAGCCAGAGTCCCCGCCATGCTTGGCGCCGCACATGTGCTCGCGTGGGCTCGTCATCAACGAGCGTCGCGCTTCGTCACCTCCGACCGGCCAACTTTGCCTTGTCAGGACGAAGAGGGAGCACGTCACCGGCGGGCCGTTGCGCGCGCCGAAGAAGGAACCGACGCAGTGGGCCTTGTCGGAAGTCGAGAACGAATTCCTTCTAAAGATGGCGGTGGAGGCCTCGCTCAACGACGTTCTGCGGATGTCGGGCACCACCACGTGCGCCTGGTGCAGTGCGGACTGGGAGTGGGAGGAGGTTGACCGCCTCTGTCGCCTGCAGCAGCAGGCCGACAGCAAGGCCTCGAGCGCCACTCGCTGTCGGCAGCACGCCGCTCGTTGTTCTCGATGATTCTGACTTCGACGACGGCGGGCCGGAACCCTCGTCGCAGCAGTGGTGCAGTTGCGACGTCGGGCAGGGCTCCAACTCCCAATAGCCAGGTTACAAGCCTCCGAGCGATGACTATGACGGCGGCGAGAGCGGCGACCACACGGTGTTCTACAACCGCCTCGTCATGCACTAGGCAGCGAGGATTCCCGAGCGTTTATTTTGTTTTCTTAGCCTAATGTAAGTCGAATTCGGGTATCTGTCCGAATTTGAGAAAATATGTACGAACTTGTCTATAATTTTATGCAATCGCCTACTTTAATACGAAATTATCTAGGTTTGGACGAAATTTGGGCAAATTTCAAAATTTTCGCAAAGCAAAACTGAAATCACGAGTGAAAATTCTGCTATTTCCGGTTTGAGTTTTATCGCGGGTTTCGGCGTGAAAACGCCGACTAGTGGAGGTGCTCTAGGCTCGCTCAACTTTTGAATCCAAGAGCACTACTTAACCAAGACGAGATGGGTTGAAGTGGAATTAGCACACACGTTGCTTGGCACATGGCGTGAAGCAAGAGCAACCGATCGCAGGCACGCATCATCTGGAACTCCGGATAGCGCTCCTCCGTCAGTACTAGTGGGCTTTGTCACCGCTGGCGTGCAGCAGACCCGGAACTGCATAGTATACCTGCCTATACCGCGTTGAGGTTAGTTGAGTTGGTCGGTGGAGCAGCAGAGATTGGATTGGGTTGGGTTGTGGTCCTCCGTTCGAAATGGGTTCTTTTCCTTCCTCAACAAAATGGGTTGTAGTCGACGCACAGTCCTCTGCTCTCCGACGTGGCCACGTGGCCTCGTGTCATGTTGATACGTTACGGTGCAGGATCCATCCCGCGGGAGTGCCGACATCGACAAGCCTGGAATGATCTCCTTGTGGCGCTCTAGGCATCTCCGGGCAGACCCACTGGGATACGAGATGTATCTAAGGCCTTGTTGGATTTCTGGGAATAGCAAAGGATTTCACGGGAATAGAATTCTACGGAATTTTTCCTACGCCGTTTGATTTGTAGGAACAGAATCTGTAGGATTTTCTCCTACGATACTTTCCCTAGTCTATTTCATAGGAAATTTTGCATTAGATCATAGGCTCTTGGAAAAATTCCTGTGAAGGAAAGGAAACGTGGAGGATTTCACTGGATAGGCCATACCAACTCTACGATTTTCCTATCCCTTCAATTTTACTATCCTGTAAATCAAATAAGCTCTAAATTTATCCGTTTGAGTCGATCCACGGACACGAAGTCTATTTTTTGTAGTTTTATATTTGGTTACAGGAAGTCTTCATGCGCTTGACCCATTTTTTCCGCTAAATACAGAACACCAAATTAAAGTTAGAACTTAGATATAGTAGTATTACATAATAGTCTTAATAATAGAAAATTAAAAGAAAATATAACTAAAAAGGAATCCTAGCTACGGCTAGGGCATCCGGCGGCCGGCACAGGCGGAAGCGGAGGCGGTGGATTCTAGTCATCGGGCTCGTTGCAGAGGTCGATGAACACCAGCGGTGACCATGGCCCCGATGGATAGTATGTCGGTGGTGGTGGCGGTAGCTCGTGCGCCGGTGGTGGCGGCGGCGTCATGGGTGCGGATGGGGCGTGCGGTGGCGATTCCCACACTTCCTGCCCCCACATCTGGGGGCCCGGCCACCCCTCTAGTGGGGGCACGGCTTGTTTCCATAGTCCACCGAGGGATAGAGAGATGGACGGCCTCCTCCAACCCCTCCCACTGCTACTTGGGATCCTCCTCCGCGTTGGATGTCTCCATGGCGGCGTGGGTGGCCTCGTCATCGTTGTAGCTCGGTGGCGTGGTCACGTCTGGTGGCATGGCCTCCTCCTCCTCCTTGACGTTCGACAGCTCCTCCCTCGGCCTTCGTCTTCGTCCTCGCTGGCAGAGAAGTCGACGTCGGCGTCGAGGGGTGACCTCGGCAATGCCTGTTGTTATGGACTTAGGGTTTCGGGAAAGAGAGAACGCGGATGGTTTCGTTTTCCTATCAGACAAGTAAGGGAGTCGATGTCCTGCCTGATTATTGACTAAGATGATTACAAGATCGCCGATTAGCTAGATACAATCTAACTCAGAGCGGGTTGTGGTTTGTTCAAAGCTATGGTGTTCTCTCCGTTGACTTCTCCCAACCTTTATATGAGAGACTAGGTCCTAGAGTCAAATACGGATAGGTTACAGGTTTGATTTATAACTCTATGGCTATGTCGGTTTATACTTCTGTCTTGATCACCACGTCTTGTTCCTGGGCTTCAGATGCTTCCAGGACTCTTGGTTCTTGTAGGCCTCATGGGCCGTAGTTCGGATACATATCAAGTATACCAATCACATGAACCAATTAAGTCATACCCATGTCACATTCTTGGCATTGAACCCAAAAGATCTCTTCTAGTACGCAAACTATGAATTGAGTATTTTTGTCATGGGGATTTCGGTATAACGAGTCTGGTGCATCCAACGGGTCAGGAACCAGTTAATTGCTCTTGGGAAAAAAACAACATGAACTTTGTTCAAGCTCGAGCACCTGGAATCGAACCTGGTACATACTGGAGAAATTCAGCTCGGTTCACGGAGGTTTTATCGAATACTAAATTTCAGTTTTATGTTTCGGGTACCCAACGCGTCCGTCGAGATTTTTCATCATATCGCTGATATGAAAATTTTTTAGCAGAGCGCATTCGTGTACGATTACCAGGTATTACATAACGGATCCTGGGGTCTGACCTTCATGTTGTAGACGCAACATTCAGACATGTTATCACGACGAACACGGTATGAGAATCTGAAGTTTTTATCGAGTGATTTGTTTGGCTGTTAGAATTGCTGAAGTTGTCAACGCATTGCCTTTTTCATCGGGTGTGCTGTTAGCGCTCCTGATGGGAGTAATCGTTTGAGGATACGCTTAGGTAATAATCATTAGTTTTGTATTTTTTGACTCCGTTAGAGGATTTTTTGCCCTTTCTATCAGATACGCAGTCAGCGCTCCCGATGAGAGTAGCTCCATGGCTACATTCGAATGTTTGTATTCGAGTGTAGGCTTAAAGTTTGTATTCATGAGCTGCATTGTCGACTTCGTAGGAGGATTTGTTGTTTCCTTCGGGTGTGTGGTCAACGCTTCTGATGGTAGTAGCCCCCGTGGCTATGTTCACGTACTTGTACCGGGGCATAGGCTCAAGCCTTGATCATCTGAGGAGATTCTCGACTCAGGTCTTGTCCATGTTTAAAGTTATTTTTATCGGGTGCATGGCTAGCTCCCGATGGGAGTATCCCCGGGGGCTATATTTGGATGTCATCTGAGGAGGTTCTCGACTCAGGTCTTCTATTTCTTGAATCACAAAAAACTATCGGGTGCGCGGTTAGCGCTCCCGATGGGAGTAGCCCCCGAGGCTATGTTCAGACGCTTGCATCCGAGCATATGCTCAAATCTTCACCATCCGAGTAAATGCTCCTATCGGGCATTGAATCTACAGTTTTTGTTGAGTTCTTCAATGACACACCCTATGCTTTTTCGTCGCTGCTCATGACTTCATTGCTGACGATGATGGTGTGCTTTAGTTACATTGGACATGACACTATGGGATGTTTCAGTGGTGGACCCATCACGTAGGCTGTGCGTGGGCGGTGTGTCAGCGGTGAGTTTAACCGCACGACCCCATGCTGCGAGAAAATCGACATGCCACATGATTTTCTCCCAAATTACCGCGGTAATTAGTGCCCATTATAGTTGATCATTCGTTATCTGTAAACACGTGTTGACCGATCTGACCTAGACGATACGTCGCCTAGATCCAACGACACTACACTCTCATAGTTACTTTATAAGCGCCGGGGGGTTTTACCGCTCATTCTCCCCTTCGTCGCTGGCTATCTTCTTCTTCCTCATACGAATATGCTCCATTGCTGCTCCTAGTGCTCCTGCCCACTCTATCGCACTTCAGCACCTCCGACGCTGTCTCCATGGGGAGAAACAAAGGCGTTGGCAAGAAGAATCATGAATGTCGGGTTGAGCCATTTGGCAAGAAGAACCTTGTACCAGATGTAGGTTACTGCCGCTCATATTGTTATTTATCAAGTTCCCATCCTTTAAAATTTGTCCTCCTTATATGGAGTTTACCTTTTTGTTTATGTAGAATCATGAACATTTGGACTCTCTTCCTCCACAGCCTGAAAGTAGCGAAGTGCCTGAAGTTGTTGATGAATCCGAAGAAGACACCGAGGCTAGGTTTGTGGGAGAAAACAAAGAAAATTCCGCCTCTCATTCTTCTCCCAGCCCAACTGAGGTTGTCCCTTCCACGAACTCTGGTGACTTCAAGGTTGTGGCCAACCAAGGGAAAATGAAACGCACCGAAGTGGACATCGAAGACTCTGATGATTCGAGTGTTGCGAACCACATATGGTCCAACCACTACGGACAACTCCTCCTACCAGAAGGGGACTTCTTTGATATGCGCGAAACTTTAGCTCATAAGTTTTGATCCTTTCCAATTTGCTCTAAGACTCCATTATCTCTATTTTGACCTGAAGTTTTATGCTTTACTTTCTTAGTGACGAGGTGGAAAAAACTCCCCAAAGTCGCATGTTGTTGTCGCAACTGATGGGATAGGCGCCGCCGCCAAGTCACCCACAAAATTGATAGATCCAGCCAACCCGCAAGAGGAGACAACATATGAGCTCATACCAAAAGTGGTAGCTGCTTGAAGCTCCTCCCTGGAAGAATAAAAATAATGCTGAGAAAGGCATAATCTTATGACTGACATGAAGGACGTAAGTTCCTCCTTTCCATTCATCGTGTGCTGCTTTATTGGGCAGCCCCCGAGTGTTTGATGGTGCTTTAGTTTCCTTCAGCCGATAATTCGTGAGATGGCCGCTCGTTTTATCAGAATTCAACATGATGCTTCTTTCGCCAAAGGTTTTATTATTTTACTTCTACCCTCTTTGAATACTTTCCTCTATTGATTTGTTCTCTTAATAACTTTTTCTTCTATTGTAAGTACTACTAACGAATCTAAGATCATCCATGAAGCTGCCTTAAAGCGCGCATAGGACCTCAAGATTAAATTGAAGGCCGCTGAAAAGGCACTCGAAGAATCTCAAGTAGCGGCCAAAGCCGAGGCGAAGAAGTGTGCAGCCAAAGCTACCGTTGTAGCAGGATGGGATGAAAATCTTCGGAAGAGTATTGACGCCCTGGGCTCTTCCTTAACGAGTAATTTGCTTCATCTGATGCAATTCCGTTTGCATTAACTTAATTTGTTGCTATTTTCTTGGTTTTGGCTCTTTGATCTAATTCATTTTTCCTTGACTACAAAAATCACAAATTTCTCGCTAGCACTAGCAGAGGATCAAAAGTTGACCCTTTGTCAGATGCAATGAGTGTCTTAGAGGGGAACAACGTTCGCGACCAGAATCTCCTGACCCGCTCTTGTCGTGCCTTCAAGCGCCTTCATGTGGAGATCTTACCTGATAAGGACATCCCGTCAAATCTTAACATCCTCACCGATGTCTTCAACACCGACCTGAATCCCCTCACTGGCTATGGCCTAATCCAAGCGAAGATTTGTGTGGAGAGCTCGATGGCCCTGGCCTTGGCGCATGGCGAAAAGGTCGACTACGAGAAGGTTAGATCCTCTATTCCAGTCACCAACATAGGCAAAGAGGTCAACCTTAAGCCTTACTTGAAGAAAGACCAGAGATTCACTAAACAACTCCTTGAGATTGTTGAGGAAGAAGATGCTCCTCGTGTGAAAAAATCAGCTAATGCCCCTTCTATTGGTGCTGTTGTTGCTACTAGTGATACCGCTTAGTCCTTAGCCATAGTTTTTATATTGAACTTCTCTATAATGAATTCTCCTATATGTATATATTTTAGTCTAGGAGTTGGAAAACACTTATCTTTTGTATCCGTGAATCTTCTACTAAGCTTGAATAATATGTGTTTCTGATGAATCTTCTCACTGTATCTTGCTCTGCTTTCTTTCCTCAAAAAATGTTTTTCTCAACCACTCCTTCAGCAGCTCCTGGTCCCTCATGTCAGCAGTTGTCACTAACAGAGACAAATGCACCCACACACGTTACTATTGTCACTCAATTTGTTGATCCTCCACTGTATGCTGACAAGATCTATCGTATAAAGCAATTGGGGATGAACTTCGGGTTATGAAGGCCTAGGTGGGTGTATCCAACTCCAAGTCGAAAAGGTCTATGGAGCACGAGGCATACTTACGGGAAGAAAACTCCAGGGCGAGTGAGAGCATGCTATGTAAGTTTCTCGCAAAGCCCCCGACTCCGTGCTTTTGTTGTTGTGATGTAGAATGATCCTTTCTTATTTTCCACGCATCCGCTTGAGCGCGGTGGAGGAGTCCCAACACCTCAAGTCTCGGATGAATGACTTGATAGATGTTTTGTCGGGTGATAATACAGACTTTTGGACTGACCACAAATAGGCATCAACTTTGGTGCTTCCGCAGGATCGAGTTTCAGAAGTAGAAGAATTTGTTAAGTGTTGTTTTTTTTCCTTGGCGATGGTATATAATGCAATGTTTCCTAGAGAACGCAACCGCAGGGACTGGCAGCATCAATGCAGAAGTTCCAGCAAGGTGAAGCAATCCACCATATTATCAAGCTACAGCTTATTGCAGGTGCCAAGGTTCCCTTGCTTGGTACACATACAACACCCGATGATAGATTTAGATGATGTCTCCCAGAGTGTTACTTCTCCTCTGGGTGGTGGCATGATAGCCATGGCTCCTCATTACGAGGCCACTCGTAGGCCGGCTATTCGAATAATTCGTCGTTGCCTTGATGTGGATCTGGAGTTCTTTTCTGAATTTTTCTATATAGTTAGGAGTTTGACCCTGTGAAAGGATATTTAAAATACGTAAAATTTGTGTAAATATCAGCCAAAATATTTGTTGGTAATGTAACTTTATATGCTTGTGTCGATGGCCATTTTGCTAGCATGAGGCATGTTGGGCCGAATCAGCTACTTGGGTCATGACGTGTTTTGGATGTTTTTGACGGCGTAGACGAAGGTTTTTCGAGTTTGCACTGATTAGCGAAGCCCCCAAGTATCAGGGTGTAATTATATAGTAATTTGGTTAGCTGAGCCCCCGAGTATCGGGTTTGTCAAAAATTAAAGAATTGAAATTGAGACTCGGTTGCCAGAACTTAGCTTTTTTAATGTCGAGTACGAAGGTACATGTTTTGGCGTAGTCACCTAGCCATTGACTTTATTGGAAGTAAATGTGAGTCTTTGTCTAAGAAGCTTGGTCATAGGCCTTATTGAAAGTAAATTAAAGGAAGTAAATGTCCTAAGTGTAGAAACATCGCAGCTGTGCAACTTCCAAGGGTTGAAGTACTTGACTCTGGTTTTCTTGTCTTGGAGGCGATATGCTCCACCAGGGATTACTAATGTGACAATGTAGGGTCCCTCACATGGCCACTCGAGTTCGTGATGGCCATCTTGCTTGAGGCGAAGTACCAGTTCCCCCACGACGAAGGACCTGGGACACAGTCGATGGCTATGATAGTTGTGTAGGCTCTACTGATACGTGGTTGCTCTTGCGAGTGCGATGTCTCGAGCTTCGTCGTGTGCGTCAACGTCATCTTCGAGTGCCTCCGTAGAGGTTTCTTCGTCGTACGCGATGACTCACGGAGCCTCGTGAGTTATCTCCACTTGAAGCATGATGTCGACTCCATGGACCAGGAAGAAGGGAGTTTCTTGCGCAACCGTATTTGGAGTTGTGCATAGACTCCATAGGACGGTGGGTAACTCATCTACCCAAGTGCATTTTACTCTTTCGAGTGGTGCCAGGAGCCTTTTTTGATGCCATCAGTCACGATCCAGTTCTCTTTTTCCACCTGGCCATTGGTTTGCGGGTGTGCGACCAATGCATATCTCACTTGTATGCCCATCTCCTTGCAGTAATCATTGAATTCTCCAAAAGTGAAGTTTTATCCGTTATTGATAATGATGCTATGAGGCACCCTGAAGCAGAAAACTATTAACTTGATGAAGTTCACAACCAAAATAGCATCTTGGCTGGTCACGGGCATTGCCTCGATGCACTTGGTAAATTTGTCGACTACGATAAGCCGAAAGATGTGTCCCCCCAGGAGATGACTTGTGGAGTTTTCCCACCATATCAAGTCCCCATTGGGAGAACGACCATGACAAAGGTATGTACGTATGGGGGCCAGTTCTACCTCGGGTGCGTTTGGCTTTGTAGTGAATCGTTGGCATGCTTCACATGTTTTCATCATGTCCTTTGCGTCTTGGACTGTAGTAAGCCAGTAAAATCCTGCCCGGAAGTCTTTTGCTACTATTGCTCGACTACTATCTTGGTGGCCGCATATTCCTTCGTGGATGTCCTTGAGGATGAGCTTTCCCTCCTTGGGTGTCACGCATCGCTGGAGCACACTCGAGATACTCCTTTTGTAGAGTTCTCCTTTTATTATTCAAAAGGCCTTGGATCAGTGGATGTTGCGCCTGCTTCGGCGGTATCTTATAGGAGTTCTCTGTTTATCGTGTATGCTAGGTATAGTTGCATTCACGTGGGCTCTATCATCATGACGTCTTCAGGCTCTACCTCATTCTCTGGAGCAGATGTTTTGGGTCCGGGTAGTGGTGCATTCCCCGAGTCAGTTTGCGGCTTTGCTCCCTTGCGTGCCTTTGGTTATGCACACTTAGTTGCTTTTTTGACCTTGATGGAGTGCTCACTGATTTCCTCCCAAAAAATCCCGAGTGGTATGAGTAGGCAGAGGGACCAGATGTTTGCAAGATTGTTTGATTCATGTTGCTTGTTCTACTGATGTGGGAGACCTCGAACCCATCGAACTAACCCTCCATGATGATGTACATGTCACGATATGCAATCATGTTGTCACTGATGGTGTCACACTTATTCATTGCTTGCTGCGCGACGAGGTTTGAATCTCCAAAGATTTTGAGGCGAGTTGCACATAGGCTTTGGCCATACGCATACCGTGCAATAGTGCCTCGTATTCGGCTTCATTGTTTGATGCATTTAGGCAACTCATTTGAAGTACGTAGCACGTTTTATCTCCTTGGGTGATATCAATATGACACCAGCACCCGCTCCTTCGGTTCTTTTGGATCAGTCGAAGTACATGGTCCACGCACTTGGCAGATCTAGGGGACTCGCGCTTTGAAGTTACATTCACTTAGTGGTGAAGTCTGATAGGACCTGAGACTTTATTGTTTTGCACTTCTCATACGTGATGCCTCGAGGGGATAACTCAATGCCCTAGTGAGGGACACACCCTATAGCTTCAGGGTTGTAGAGGATGCTGGAGAGAGGGGCCTCATTGACCACCACTATCGGATGCTTGGAGAAGTATGACACAGTTTGAGCACCGTCATGAAGACATTGTATGCAAGCTTCTGATAGTACGGGTACCTTTGCTTGGACAGAGATAACACATTGCTGAGGTAGTAGACTGGCCATTGGATAGTGTGGTTTTTTCCTTATAGGGTCATTCGTTGACCAGTACTATGTTGAACACCTGGTTGGTGGCGGTGATGTAGATCAGTAGTGGTTCCTTTTCTTTGGGTGACACTAGGACAAGTGATGTCGATAGTGTTTTCTCGATATTTTAAAAGGCTTGTTGGGTTTCATCGGTCCACTCAATAGTATCTGATTTCTTCAATAGTGCGTAGAATGCCGCCACACGCCCGGCTAGGTGATGGACGCCTCGTAGATTTGTTGGCTTCTGCATCATTAGGATCACCTGTATTTTTTCGGGGCTTGCTTCGATTCCCCTGGCCGACACGAGGTACCCAAGGAGTTGCTTAGCAAGGACTTCAAAGGAGCACATAGTCGGGTTGAGCTTGATATAGTACTTGTCGAGATTATCAAATGTTTCGCGAAGATCATCGATAAAGGTCAATTCTTGCCTTGTCGTGATTACGACATCGTCCATGTAGACTTGGACATTTCTACCAATTTGGTGTCCAAGCTAATTTTGCATCATCCGCTGGTACGTGGAACCCATGTTTTCAGCCCGAAGGGCATTGTTTTATAGCACAATACACCATAAGGTGTGATAAATGATGTCTTGTCTTGTTCTTCGACTTCCATTCTGATCTGGTGGTACGCCGAGTATGTATACAAGAAGGAAAGATGCTCTCATCCAACTTTTGCATCGATGATCTGATCGATTCGTGGGAGCGGGAAGAAATCCTTTGGATAGTATTTAGTGCGGTGAAGTCGATGCACATGTGGAGATCGTCCGTATTTTTTTTCGGGACACAAACTAGGTTAGTGGCCCAAGTTTCCTTTTTGATTTCTTAGATGAACTTAGCATTGAGTAAGCGATGGAGTTCATTTCCAATGGCCTTGTGCATTTGCTCCGTGAAGCAACGAAGCGATTGCTTGACTGGCTTTACGGTAGGGTATATGTTGAGTGCATGCACGGTGAGTTCCATGGGAATTCCTAGCATGTCAGGTGGGACCCATGAATTGTTTTCCCAATGCTCACGGAGGAACTCAAAGAGTGCACTGACCAAGGTTGGAGGCCAGATATACTGTCTTCTTTGGGTCCATAGGGTGGATCTAGACCTCTTTTGTGTCCTTACAGGAGTCAAAGGATTGGTCGGGTATGGATGATACATTGCAAATGTATCTATAATTTTTGATGTTCCATGATTGGTTTTATCCACTTTCTTGTGTTTTGTTCCAACTTTGGAGTACTTTTCATATGATTTCTTGGACTAACCTATTAACAAGAGCCACAGTGCCAGCTGCCTGTTTTCTGCTATTTTTGGTTCCAGAAAAGTCAGAAAATGAATATTCTCGGAATTGGACGGTACAAAAGCCAAAGTGCCTATTTTTCCGGAAGTCATCAAGTGCCAGAATACGAGACGGAGAAGGGCCAGGGAGCCACCACACCACCTGGCCGCGCGGCTAGGCCTGGCCCGCGCCAGGAGGTGGTGTGGCCGCTCCCGGCACCCCCTCGGCCTCTCCTTCCGCCTATATATTGCCCTCGGGACGAAAACCCTAAGGACCCGATCAAAAATCCACGAAAGAGTCTGTAATCGCCGTCATCTCCATCCCTAGATCAGGAGGGATCTGAAGCTCTTCCCGGCACCCTGCCAGAGAGGGGAATTCACCCCGGAGGCCTTCTTATCACCATGCAAGCCTCCGGTGTGATGCGTGAGTAGTTCATCCTTGGACTACGGTTCCATATAGTATCTAGATGGCTGGTTCTCCTCCTTTGTGCTTTCATGTCTAGATCTTGTGAGCTCCGTTCATGATCAAGATCATCTATTTGTAATTCTGCATGTTGTGTTTGCGGGGATCCGATGGATATTGAGATGCTATTTCAGATTGATTATTGATTCTATCATGTCTTTGTTATTTGTGATCTTGCATGCTTTCCGTTGTTAGTAGCTACCTTGGCCAAGTAGATGCTAGCAACTCCAAGAGTTAGTATTTCTGCTCGATAGTGGGTTCATGCCTCTGGTAATCTGGGGAAGTGACAGAAATCTCTAAGGTACTAGATGTGTTGTTGCTACTAGGGACAAAACAACAATCCTTTGTTCATAGAACAATTGTATTGTTTACTTTACACGCAGTTCATAAAGCAATAATCTGTTGCTTGCAACTTAATACTGGAGGGGGTTCGGATGATAACCTGAAGGTGGATTATTAGTCATAGATGCAGTTGGATGGCGGTCTATGTATTATGTTGTAATGCCCAATCAAGTCTCAAAGGAGTCAAGATGATTAGTATATGCATGTATTTCTTTCTCGATGTTTGTCAATTGCCCCGTAGTAATTTGTTCACCCAACATGTTATCTATCTAAGGAGAGCCACCTCTAGTGAACTATGGATCCCGATCCTTGTCTTTTACATACAATCTACAAACTGTTTACTTCTTTGTGTTTACTTTCTGCAAACTTTTACTTCTTTCCATTCGATACGTTTAATCCTTTGTTTTCCGCAAAACACGGTGAGATTGACAACCTCATCGCAAGTTGGGGACACAGTTTTGTGGTTGTGTTGTGTAGGTCTCCACGTTGCTACTAGCACCGGTAGTGCGCCCTGCCAAAGATCAGCTAGTAAGACCTTTGAGGTGTTTTCTTGCTCCTACTGGTTCGATTAAACCTTGGTTTCATACGGAGGGAAACTTGCTGCTGTGCTCATCATACCTTCCTCTTGGGGTTCCCAACGAGCTCTACATCAACACCGCCATCAAGCATTTTTCTAGGCGCTGTGCATTGAGCCATCAAGCAATTTTCTGGCGCCATTGCCGGGGAGTCAATGACATCTTCACAAGGGGAGTCCCTCTTAACCAATCTCTTTACTTTGTTATTTTTGTTTTGCTTAGTTTCTTTTTGCTTTGTTTGCTTGTTTTCTTTATTCAAAAACCCCAAAAATATTAGTTTTACTTGTTTGCTTTCTTATTTGAAAACCCAAAAAAATGACTACTCTTGAAAACACTAAGTTGTGTGAATTCACTAGCACCAACAACAATGATTTTATGAGCACACCAATTGATCCACCTGTGGCTGAAAATACTTTCTTTGAGATAAAACCTGCTTTACTCAATCTTGTTATGAGAGAACAATTTTATGGTATTGGTAATGAAGATGATGCTTCCCATCTAAATAACTTTGTTGAACTTTGTGAGATGCAAAAGCATAGGGATATAGATGGTGATATTATTAAGTTGAAATTGTTTCCTTTCTCTTTGAGAGGAAAAGCTAAAGAATGGTTGAATTCCTTAACTAGGAATAGCATTGATTCTTGGACTAAGTGCAAAGATGCTTTCATTGGAAAATACTATCCTCCTGCTAAGATTATATCCATGAGAAGTGAAATAATGAAGTTTAAACAATTTGATAATGAGCATGTTGCTCAAGCTTGGGAAATAATGAAATCTTTGGTAAATAATTGTCCCACTCATGGACTGACTGCTTGGATGATCATCAAAACTTTTTATGCAGGATTGAACTATTCTTCAAGGAACCTATTGGATTTTGCTGCTGGAGGTACCTTTATGACTATCACTTTGGGTGCTGCAACAAAACTTCTGGACAATATGATGGTTAATTATTCTGAATGGCATACTAAGAGAGCTCCACAAGGTAAGAAGGTAAATTCTGTTGAGGAAACCTCCTCCTTGAGTGATAAGATTGATATTATTATGTCTATGCTTATTAATGGGAAAGCCCATATTGATCCAAATAATGTTCCTTTAGCCTCTTTGGTTGCTCAAGAAGAGCAAGTTGATGTGAACTTCATAAGAAATAACAACTTTGGCAATAATGCTTATAGGAGTAATTTTGGTAACAACAATTATAAGCCATATCCTCCCAACAATGGTAATGCTTATGGAAATTCTTACAACAATAATAGGAGTGCTCCCTTTGAACTTGAAGTTATGCTTAAAGAGTTTATTAGTAAACAAACTGCTTTCAATAAAACTATTGAGGAAAAACTCTCTAATGCTGAAAGAAATATAACATCTTTGGCTGAAGCTCAATCTTCTTTGAATAAAATGGCTGCTAAACCTGAAACTAATGATAATCCCCTGGCAGCTACTAATGCTATACAAGTAAGAATTGATGAAAATGTTAGACTATTAGCTGAATTACATGCTAAGTGGGAAAGAGAAGATGAAATTGCTAGAAACATTAGTGTTTCTACTATTACCACCACTAGTGTTGAGGCTAGTAATAGTTCTACTACTTTAGATGAAAATTTTGATTTAGATCTTGATGGTTGCAATATCTCTGAAGTTATTAAGTTCCTACAAAAGCTTGCTGAAAGTCCTAATGCTAGTGCTATGAACATGGCTTTTACAAAACACATTACTAATGCTCTCATAAAGATTAAAGAAGAAAAGATGAAACATAAAGCTTCTATTCCTATAAAACAAGAAGATGGTTGGGAACCCATCATTAATATGAAAGTGAATGACTTTGATTTCAAAACTTTATGTGATCTTGATAGTAGTGTTTCTATTATGCCTAGAAGGATTTATGATATGCTTGATTTGCCTCCTCTTGAAGATTGTTATTTGAATGTCCCACTTGATGATAATGCTAAAAAGAAACTCATGGGGAGTCTTAATGATGTTCTTATTATGGTTAACAATTCCTATGTCCCCGTTGATTTCTATGTTTTGGATGTTGAATACAATGCTTCTTGTCCTATTACTTTGGGAAGACCTTTTCTTAGAACTGTTGGCGCCATCATTGATATGAAAGAAGGCACCATTAAATATCAACTCCCACTCAAGAACGGTATAGAACACTTCCCTAAAAATAGAAAAAATATTTCTTTTGCTTCTCCTATGAAAACAAAATTTGGTCGTAATGCTTCTTCATTTGAGAACACTTGATTCTTTCTTTGCTTCTTATGCCTAACTTAAAGGCGTTAAAGAAAAGTACTTATTGGGAGATAACCCAAAAGTTTTAGATGAGTCTTAGAGTTTATTACCTCTGTAATAACCTCTCCTTATCCTTTTTATTTGCTTTTTGTGCCAAGAGTAACCTCTAATGAGAGAGAAGTAATGATTGGGAAAGTTGCTGTCCCGAAACAAATTTCTATGCTTCACTGTAAAAATTCGTGTCAAATATCTGAACGTATTTTTGAGGCGTGAATTTTTTTGCTTCTGCCCCAGGTTGTTATCTAACTTTCGTTAGCTCGACACTTTTTGATTTGAGCAACAGAAGATCTTCGAAAAAATTCGTCTTTACCTGCTGGTCTGTTTTGACAGATTTCTGCCATTTTCTGCATTTGCTTCTTGTTGGTTCCTTCTTGAGTTCTTTTGGGGAATTGAGCTCTTTGAGGGAAGTGCTACAGTATCTAGTGTTCTAATGGAAGTTTATTTGGTGTTAGAACTAAACCTTAAGACCTTTTATCTTGAGTGCATTAATGTTGCTAATAAAGATTGTGTGAAGTTTTGTACGAAGGAAAAATTTCAGGTGTATGGAAGGAATGGGTAATGAGATGAAGGATGGACTAAAGCTCAAGCTTGGGGATGCCACGCGTGTCACCCCAAGAAATATCCAAGAAGTACAAGCGTCAAAGCTTGGGGATGCCCAAGGCATCCCCTTCTTCATCAATAAAAATCTCAAGTTTCTTCCAAACGCTTCATTTTTATTGTTTCATACACAGTTGTGTTTTTCTTAGAGCTTCTTCTTTTTCGTTTTCGTTTTAGTTTTCCATTTGCTTTGGTTTGCTTAGTTTTCTGAATAAATTGGTTGGACCCCCTCTTTCATACATTGGTTTGCAAATAGTTTGGTTTGGTTTGGAAAAGAGTAGGAAAGTTCATACTCATGTGGTAAAAAGAGCTCGTTTTTGACTGTGGCCTATGCTTTGTCATGCCATGCTTGATATTGTTTTGACTTTATGCTTAGTATTCTTTGCTGTAGAATGACTTGTTATAAACAATTATGATTGCTTAATGTGCCTTGGATGAATCATGCGTTGTTTTAGCATATTAAAGCATAGTATAGTGGTATTCTCCTTTGATGCTTTATTTGGGTTGACTTGGCACATGCTCACACCATGTTATGACTATATCAAGTCACCATAGCCTTTATGATCCTTTAGTTTCAACTTCTAGTATCGCTTTATGCTTTGATCAATGATGTTTTGTCTCTCTCCATGATTATGGCCATTATTGCTCTCTTAGTTTGTCGCTTCCAGTCTTTTGCTAGCCTCCACCACCAAGTATGAGTTCCACTCATGCATCCAACTCCCTAAAGCAAGTTATTCCAAAGAGTCCACCATACCTACCTACTATCTTATGCTATTCCAAGTATATTCATGCTTTTGTTTACCTTCCAAATCAAACTTGTTATGAGAAAACTAGTGATTAAAGCTCTCACCAACTTGATGACACACTTTACTTTTCTTGCCCTTAATAAACTTGAACCATTGTGTCTTCTATGTTGTATATGCTTGCACTTATTTGTTGGGAATTAGCAAAACCATGCTTTCATGGGGAACGCTTTCAACATTGCACTTGGTACTTGTACCTAGTTGATATCATGCTCTTTTGTATATGGATGTCGTCGGTGTTAAATGAAAGGGCAGCTTGTAAGTCCATGGAGTTATGTATATGTGTTAGAGAAACGCCTGGGCCGCTGGTCTAATCGATGCTAACATGGTGGAGTCCTGCAGCGTAACCATAATGAGCTGTCTATGAAGCATTCTTCTTATAAAAAAAGAGTCCTATCTTGAGAAAAAAAGAGATATTATGAAAAGAGGAAAGAGAAAAAAAAGCACCATATTCCCATGGTAAATAAGAAGAATGTTGAGATGCTCGTTGTCTGCTTGCCTTGTCATTTTGATATGGGGATTCTTCCGTATCATTGGGCAAGGGGTACCCCGTTGGCGGTTCTCTATGATACACATGTACTTACGATGACACGAACTTACTAGTGACTAAACTTGAGTAGCATGAGGAGCGGCCCTCGTATACAAGGGACATGAGATTTCTGACTTATACTTCGTCAAGCATGTACACCATAGTTTGTTCACTTTAACCTTAATCACTTCAAGATGCTTATGATAGGGGCAATAAGAGCTGAAAGCTATAAGTACCATAATTTTTGGAAGCTCTTTATGAGACTTGAATCCCTACTTCCTTTTACAAAAGGCCTTTCTTCCACCATTATATTGTGTCTCCACCTTCTATCTTTATGCACCTACTTTGAGAGCATAGTGGCCATTCTTAGTTCTATGTGCATTGTCCTAAGACTAGTTGATTTATGCATAACTTGTTATTGCTTGTTTTAAACTATTGTATCTAGTCACTCTTATGAACTTTGAAGGTTTCCTATGCATTTATATTTGCTACTCTATTGAGGGACAAGCTAAATACTAGTATGCTATGTTTTCTTTATGTGAAACAAACAAACGTCTTGCAAAGCATTCATGAATCTTTTGTTTGTGCCTTTTCATGTTGCATCATAGTTTCTTTGCTTATTGCTAGAACTTTGTCTTTCATGTTATGATTGAAGCACTATGATCCCAGCTTTGAATGTTTTACAAATATTTTGATCAAGTCTTTGATGGTGCATGTCACCTAAAAAATTATTCTTTCTTTTTATCACTTACCTACTCGAGGACGAGCAGGAGTTAAGCTTGGGGATGTTGATACAGTGCAAAGGTATCTATAATTTTTGATGTTCCATGCTTGGTTTTATCCACTTTCTTGTGTTTTGTTCCAACTTTGGAGTACTGTTCATATGAATTCTTGGACTAACCTATTAACAAGAGCCATAGTGCCAGCTGCCTGTTTTCTGCTGTTTTTGGTTCCAGGAAAGTCAGAAAATGAATATTCTCGGAATTGGACGGGACAAAAGCCAAAGTAGCTATTTTTCCAGAAGTCATCAAGTGCCAGAATACGAGACGGAGAAGGGACAGGGAGCCACCACACCACCTGGCCATGTGGCCAGGCCTGGCCCACACCAGGGGGTGGTGCGGACGCTCCCGACACCCCCTCGGCCTCTCCTTCCGCCTATATATTGCCCTCGGGACGAAAACCCTAAGGACCCGATAAAAAATCCACGAAAGAGTCTGTAGCCGCCGTCATCTCCATCCCTAGATCGGGAGTGATCTGAAGCTCTTCCCGGCACCCTGCCGGAGAGGGGAATTCACCCTGGAGGCCTTCTTCATCACCATGCAAGCCTCCGGTGTGATGCGTGAGTAGTTCATCCTTGGACTACAGATCCATGTAGTAGCTAGATGGCCCGTTCTCCTCCTTTTTGCTTTCATGTCTAGATCTTGTGAGCTCCGTTCATGATCAAGATCATCTATTTTTAATTCTGCATGTTGTGTTTGCGGGGATCCGATGGATATTGAGATGCTATTTCAGATTGATTATTGATTCTATCATGTCTTTGTTATTTGTGATCTTGCATGCTTTCCGTTGTTAGTAGCTACCTTGGCCAAGTAGATTCTAGCAACTCCAGGAGTTAGTATTGATGCTCGATAGTGGGTTCATGCCTCTAGTAATCTAGGGAGGTGACAGAAATCTCTAAGGTACTAGATGTGCTGTTGCTACTAGGGAGAAAACAACAATCCTTTGTTCATAGAACATTCGTATTGTTTCATTTTACACGCAGTTCGTAAAGCAATAATCTATTGCTTGCAACTTAATACTGGAGGGGGTTCGGATGATAACCTGAAGGTGGATTATTAGTCATATATGCAGTTGGATGGCGGTCTATGTATTATGTTGTAATGCCCAATCAAGTCTCAAAGGAGTCAAGATGATTAGTATATGCATATATTGCGTTCTCGATGTTTGTCAATTGCCCCGCTATAATTTGTTCACCCAGCATGTTATCTATCTAAGGAGAGCCACCTCTAGTGAACTATGGATCCCGGTCCTTGTCTTTTACATACAATCTACAAACTCTTTACTTCTTTGTGTTTACTTTCTGCAAACTTTTACTTGTTTCCATTCGATACGTTTAATCCTTTGTTTTCCGCAAAACACGGTGAGATTGACAACCTCATCGCAAGTTGGGGACAAAGTTCTGTGGTTGTGTTGTGTAGGTCTCCATGTTGCTACTAGCACCGGTAGTGCGCCCTGCCAAAGCTCAGCTAGTAACACCTATGAGGTGTTTTCTTGCTCCTACTGGTTTGATTAAACCTTGGTTTCATACTGAGGGAAACTTGCTGCTGTGCTCATCATACCTTCCTCTTGGGGTTCCCAACGAGCTCTACATCAACACCGCCATCAAGCATTTTTCTGGGCGCCGTGCATTGAGCCATCAATGGACCTCATTGCTTCTAGAAAAACGTCATGGTCAAACAAGATCTTTCGTTGGGCGAACTCCCTTTCCATTCCGAGGGACTTGGAGATCTTGTTGAAATCGTGATCGAGTCGTCTGAGCGAGTGAAGATTCCCCTTAAGGTTATGATTCCATTAGGTGCTGGTATCTTCATCATGAGGTATGCGTAGTGCGGCACTTCCGTAAACCGCGTAAATGTTGATCGTCCTAGGATTGCGTGGTACTGGGATGGCTAGTCCATCACTTCGAATTTGATCTTATCATGACTAAAATTCTCTCATGACCCGAAGACAACGTCAAGATAGATTTTTCCCAGGGGGACTTCAGCTGTCCCCGGGACTGTGCCATGGAAGGAGGTGTTCGTTGGAGCCAGATTGGTCAGGGAGAAATTCGTTGCGCATAGTGTCTTGGTGTAAATGAGGTTGATGCTACTTCCTACGTCCATGAAGACCTTGCTCATGTCGTACCTACCGATCTACGCTTCAACTATCAGTGCCGAATGACCCGGTTGTGGGACCTTGAGGGGGTGATCAGCTCGACTAAAGGTGATCTCTTGCTTGGGCTAATGGATATATTCATGTGTTAGTGGTGGTGTCCTTACTACCAAGTTAACTTGTTGGGTGATTAGCTTTTGGGTTCTGTTGGATGGGCGCCCCTTCTGAATCATATGCATACTCGTCGTTCTGGGCCTTGTTTGTCGCGGGTTGTTGTTGGATTGCCACGACCACCAGAGGGGGCTCTGGTGGTAGTGGTGTTGTGTTGAGTGCTAGGGTGCCTGGTGCGGCGATGTACCCCTGGTTTGCTATATCAGCCACCTTGGCGCCTGATAACCCCCAAGTGCAGGGGATCACTATAGTACAATTCGATAAGTATTTGAGTGTCGAACCCACGAGGAGCTGAAGATAAACTATCTATTCTCTAAAGCCCTATAACCCACTTATATGGCCTTTTATGCAAAGCTAGGATCTAGAGTGTGTATGTGTGGTTGTTTTTACTATTAACTAGAATGCAGTAAATTGTTGGAAGTAATTACTATGAATAAACTAGTGCAAGTAAAATAGATTTAGTGAAGTGGAGTGATGACAAGTTTTCTCAAGGGAGTAAATGTTTAGGAAAATTGTTATTTCATTCATTTGGTTGACACAATTAGTGAAGCACATAGATGGTCTTTTTATTGTTTCTTCTAGGAGGAGTCATAACTAGGTGTAGCCATAGATACGATCAAATACACCATTAGTGATTGATCCCAAGGCCAATTAAGAACAAACAAGGGAATATTAAGACACCAAGTACAACCACCGCATTTAGATCTAAGGTCCCCATGATAATACCCTCGTTGATTAACCATGAATTAATACTACATATATTTCTAAGACCTGGGATTTGGCTTCTGTCAACTCCATTTATCCCTCATCCTATCAACATGCAATAGTGACAACCTTGTGCATCCCCAAACATATATGTGCACTCATATGTTAGTGCATCAAGATCATCATAGGAGATAACATATAATTGTATGCAACCAAAGCAAACTATATCACAATTGCCATAAACAAGTCACTACTGAAACATCAACATAGAGATACAATAGAACATGGGAAAACAATATATTGCATCATACATCATGTTTGCCAAGAGATTACATTAGGTCTATGGAGAGGATCTTGCTGTAGATGTTGATGATGAACATGTCGGAGGGGGGTGCAGTCCACTGGAGGCGATTCGACAAAATTTTCCCCCTCCGATCTCCGTCAGCAGCGGCCTACAAACTCTCTGTTTATGTGATTTCGATCTCCGCCTTCGTGCCCCTCGAGAAATGCCGCCAAGGGGTATATATATAGATGGTTTTAGGTCAAAACAAAGCGAATGGCGGTGGAATCAACGACATAGGAATTTCGACGGCTGAGATAGTATAGGTGGCACGCCCTATAGTAATTGGGCTCCCATTTTCAGCTCGTTGGGCCCATTGGTCTCTACTTTAGCTCGTTGGATTTGTATGAATATCTAACAGTTCCCGTTGACCTAGATCCGTTTAGAATTCCGTAGCTACCGGAAAGTCAAAAACACTAACAGAAGGTTTTTCCGCAAGAAAAAGTTAAAACGAAAAGAGAGGGGATTGTTTAGAAAATCCCCGAATTCAATGTAAAACAAGGATCTAACATTATATATGATGCAAATATATGGGTAAACATGTTAACAAACTACAAAGTTCATGTATGCATTTTACATGCATCAATGCCATAGGCCCCTTGTAGACCCAAGAAAGTGCGACTGTCCTTCATGAGGTGATTCGAACGTTTATGTTCTTCTGAGTCGACATGGTAATGCATGTGGCATGGCCCTTCAATAATCTTCATAGGTGATATCGGGGCATCCCGGGGAGCTTTTGGACGGTACTGTTGGGTTGCTCTGCTTGGCCCAACCTCGTCTCGGTTGCTTCGATATCCGTCACCGCGATTCTGGTCCCTGCGGTTTCCTTCAATAGCAAAACCAGCTACAATGTGGCTTGGCCCGCTATAGTCATCGTAATTGCGGCTCCTCCGCCTCCTATTGTTAATGTTGCGCCTATCACGGTCTTCCTCGTGTGAGCGTCCTCGCTTGTTGTTCACTACATCCTCGCCGTCATCCCATCAATTGGCAATGTCCATTAGCTGTGCAATTGTTCTCGCCTTGGCCCAACCTAGCTCCTCTATGAACTCATTTAGGCGTAGGCCCACACCTAAGGCATCAATTTCCCTTTTTTAGGAGACGCTCAGAGTTTTTATGATGTTACATCATTGGATGAAAGCGTGTATCGGTTCCCCCGATTTCTGCTTGCACACCTGTAGCTCTTCAATGGATGCGGGTCGCTTAAATGTGGATTTGAAGTTTCAGATGAACTTGTCTTCTAGATTGCTCCAATTGCTGATGGATTCCTTGGGTAGCTTCCTAAGCTAGGAGCGTGCGACACCTCTCAGGGGGGTTGTTCGTTTGTGGTACCAAAGTTGGCAGGCCAGCGTATGGCGGTACCTAAGTTGCCTGAAATTACCATGTTCTGAAAAGTTGGGCCACCAACTACTGAGAGGGGCCATTTCGAGGCAAACTCATCTCACCCCTGCCAAATTCAAATATTCCGTTAAACTGCCCCGGGAAGTAGACGGTCGGGACCCTCATGTCGGTCATCTGTCCGTGACACGGGCGCCAATGCGGCAACCTCTTAGGCAAATCGAGCAGCTAAGTGGATTAGATGCGTTGACCAATTTCACAAATCCATTCCCAGCTTTCCTCTAGCACCGGCGGCTTCGGAATCCACCCTCCAGGCAGGACGATCCCTTCGGACATTTGACTTCCGGTGCCAAGTTCCTGCGCCCAGTTGCTGCGCCTAGTCACTGATCCCGAGCTCCAATGGCGCATGCCGTAGCCGCCGTTGCGAGGCTCTAGCCCGCCTCCGCCGCCGACGAGCCGAGCAGCTCGGAGGATGGCAGATCCTACTATCAAGAAAGAAGAAATTCTGTCTACAAGCGGGTGATCTACCCTTCTTTTTGCTATTCGCACTAGTTACAACTGCTAGCTGGCTATTGAACCTCAAATTGTTTGTTAGCCCAGCGTTGACAAACATATTTTTTCCATAGTTTTCTGTCAAGTGGGATCTGCGCGGACCCCCTTACCTGGTTACGGTAGTCCTCTATAGGTACGACTCTAAGGGAAAGAGGTATGGACACCATTGTTTCACGATGGAAGAAGCGCCTGCGCAGATCTGCACTATATTTGGTATGGTTGCTACTCTACGTAATCATGTTGAATTATGGCCGAAGCAGACTGCAAAGTTTAGCTTCATGGATGAACATGGCATCATGGTTCCTATAACGTGTGACAGTAAGATAATTGGGTTGATAAAAAGGTATGGTTCGGCTGCCATGTTTGAGCTGAAATATGATGTATTGGATGTGGAAGCTGCTGCAACTGGGAGTCGCCCTTCTATTCTTGGACAGGGTGGTTGCTCGAACCCAATTAGCTCCTGGTAAGCAAAGGTCTCTTGGGGTCGCATGTTTGTGCTGAATTGTAATTTTTGTTTTATTTACTCTTTAGATATTGGGCAGTTATGCAACAGTCTTATTTCTTTGCCAGGAAGCGCCGCAAGGTTAGAAATATGACTGCCAGGTCAGTCATTTTGCTGCCCAAAGAAATTAAAAACGAGTGGAAAGATGTCATTTTGCTGCCCGAAGAAATTAAAAACGAGTGGAAAGATGATGCTGGACACGATTCTGGTGCCCTTTGTTCCGGTGTTTCAGAGTACGTGAAGCTAAGAAAATTGGCACCGAGGAAGAGGAAGAAGGCAGGAAATGAAGAAGCCATTGGACGTGACGGCTTGGCACCTACGCTGCAGAAGAAGGTTGCTGGCAATGAAGATGCATAGTAATGTGTTGAACTTGAACCTATATATGTAATTCTGTTAAATTTTGATCGCTCTGTGTGTGGCACGTTGCTGGACGAAACAATCTACCCACGTTCTCTGAGTAAAATGTACCGTGACTTAGGGTGTGGTTCATGAGAAGAACATACATCCAATAACACTGATGGATCCTTATGTGGTTTCTTTAGAGGAACGGACATGCAATGACACTAGGTGGATCCACATGTGGTTTATGGAAGTAAAAGACATGCAATGACACTGGTAGATCCTTATGTGGTTCATGAAAAGAATAGACATGCAGTGAAACTGGGTGTGGTTCATGAATAGAACAGACATGCACTGACACTGGGTGTGGTTCATGAAAGGAACAGACATGCAATGACACTAGTGGGCCCATCCTTATGTGGTTCATGAAAATAACAGACATGCAATGACACTGGTGGATCCTTATGTAGTTTGTTTAGAAGAACACACATGCAATGACACTAGGTGTGGTTCATGAAAAGAACACACACGCAATGACACTGGTGGATCCTTATGTGGTTTGTTTAGAGGAACAGACACGCAATGATACCGGTGGATCCATGTGTGGTTCATGAGAAGAACACACATCCAATGACTCTGGTAGATCCTTATGTGGTTCATGAAAAGAACTGACATTCAGTGACACTGGGTGTGGTTCATGAAAAGAACAGACATGCACTGACACTAGGAGTGGTTCATGAAAAGAACATACAGGCAATGACACTGGTGGATCCTTATGTGGTTTATGGAAGGAACAAACATGCAATCATACTAGGTGGATCCATATGTGGTTTATGGAAGTAACACACTTGCAATGACACTGGGTGTGGTTCAAGAAAAGAACAAACATACAATGACACTGGTAGATCCTTTACTACAAGAAATCTGCTCACTAGTGACCTTTTCTTAACGACCATGCATTTTTTGATCATAAATCTATGACCATTCTGAGCCAATTGGTCGTAGGGAATTTGGGAGGGTCGAAACCTTGACAAATAACGACCAATTTACTCAAAAGGTCACCGTTTTGTAACATGAAATGGTCATAGACGAACAACCCTGGTGTAGATCCTTTTATTTGACAGATTACGACCAATTTAGATGGTCGTTATGGTTAAATTCCAAGACAAAAAAAGACAGAATCGCCAACTCAGTAGTATGATCTTCGTGGCACATTCACGTGTCATTTTTTGCCTACTTGTCAGGTCTACGTGTCATCTGGCAAATATTCCAATAAAAATATTTCTATGGGGATCAAACTCACAACCTCACAAGTCTGACGCGTACACGTTACCACTGCACCACCCTACATGTTCTTACAAAATTAAGAGATTGACCTCTTTTAACAATATTGCCTACATATTGGTGGCCCATGTTAAGAATAATAAACCAAAAAAGGAGAGCCAACAACAGCCAGCGGGATTTGAACCCGCAACCTCCTTCTTCTCCACGAGTAACCAAACCACTACACCGGTACAACTTGTTTGTTAGCTATAGTTGCGTGCGTCTATTTGTATGAGGCTCTACCGTGTTGGGCCTGGGCCGGCTACAGACGAAGACGGCTCCTCTTTTTTTTCTCCTCAGAATTTTAGCTGAGCGACCGGGCCAACAGCCCAATAAACCATTAGCGGGTCAATTTTATTGGAAATTATGGACTTCTTGTAAACTTTGAGCCCAAATAAAATGGACAGACTTTATTGTTTTTAGAAAGTCTAAAAACATAATTTTTTCATAATTTTTGCATATGACCTCGGTTTAGGATGATATAAAAATCAATTTGGTTTACATTTAGGACGTGCATAACATTATTGTCATATAAAATTTTGAAAATAGATGGTCTTCTATGTTTTTAATATTTTTTGAATTAATTTTGGTCAAAACGACGGGGTTAACCGTCCTCGTTTAGAGGTTAATTTATGCCAAAAAATTTGTTGGATATCTGATAAAACAGCATATTGTGAGTGTAAAAATGATTTTTCGAAAAATCACGAGCATTAGATCATGTACCTGTAGCTCAAATCGGACCTGCTTCCAACCGATTCGGCAGCAATTTGTCTTTTTCACGAGGGATGGAAGGAAAGGTTGCTTCATAAAACGCCTCGTTTTTGGCACCCGGAAAATGAAAAAATTCCTGCTGCAGCATTATTTTCCATCACATGATGCACATGCATGCATAATATAGGCATATTATCACAAATTATGCCAAGATTCTGGCTATAACATTGGTCATTTGGCCTAAAACCTGTGAAATCTCAAACATGATAGGTCATTTCTATGAAGGTTTTTTCGAGATGCAATCAATATATCAAGTTTGGTATTTTCCCTTGTAACTATATCACATAATATGACACCATGCAAAGGATTTACCTTGTTTGGACCGTTTTTTAATTTCTTATTCCCGTTTTAAACTATGTTCAAAACGGCGGGCATGTAGGTTCTTAGCTAGTGGCTGAGCCTCGCTTATATTTCATTGGATCTCTGATAAAACAGCATATTGTGAGTGTAAAAATGATTTTTTCAAAAAATCACGAGCATTAGATCATGTACCTGTAGTTCAAATCGGACCTGCTTCTAGCCGATTTGGGAGCACTTTGTCTTTTTCCCGAGGGATGGAAGGAAAGGTTTCAGATACCTCGGTTGGGACATTGTCCATGTAAGGTTGTCTAGTATTTTTTTTAAAATATGGTGGTACCATTTTTAAACTATCATTTGGTGGTTTCTTCACAAAACGCCTTGTTTTTTGCACTCGGAAAATGGAAAATGGTTTTTTTCATACGACGAATGGGAAAAATTCCTCCTACAACTTTGTTTTCCATCGCATGATGCACATGCATGCACAATATGGGGACATTATCACAAACTATGCCAAGATTATAGCTATAACATTGATCGTTTGGCCTAAAAGCTATGAAACCTCGAACATGATAGGTCATTTCTGTGAATGTTTTTTCGAGACTCAATCAATATACCAAGTTTGGTATTTTTACTTATAACTATGTCACATAATATGACACCACGTGAAGGATTTACATTGTTCAGACCGTTTTTAAAAATTTTATGCCCGTTTCAAAATTTTCCTATCTCAAACTATAATCAAAACAGCGGGCATAAAGATAGGGGATGAGACTCGCTAAACTTTCATTGGATCTCTAAAGAAACATCATATTGTGAGTCTAAAAATGATTTTTGCAAAAAATCATGAGCATCAGATCATGTACATGTAGTTCAAATCGAACCCGCTTCCTATCGATTTGGCAGACATTTGTCTTTTTTGCCAGGGGTGGACAGAAACGTCTGAGATACCCCAGTTGGGATATTGTCCATGTAATGCGATATAGTATTTTTTAAACTAGGGTGGTACCATTTTGAAACTGACACTTGGTAGTTGCTTAACAAAACGCCCTGTTTTGTTACTCAGAAAATAGAAAATGACTTTTCTTTACAGCGAAAAGGAAAACTTCCTCCTACAACATTGTTCTTCATACCAAGATATACGTGTGTGTGCACAATATGGGCACATTATCACAAACTATGCCATGATTCCGGCCCTAACATTTGTCTTTTGACCCGAAAGTCATGAAACCTCGAACATGATAGGTCATTTCTGAGAAGTTTTTTTGAGATGTCTACAATATACTAAGTTTGGTATTTTTCCTTGCAACTATGTCATATAATATGACGCCACGCGAAGGATTCACCTCGTTTGGACAAGTTTTTGAATTTCTTATGTCCGTTTCAAAATATGGTCAAAACGGCGGGCATGAAGGTTCTTAGCTAGGGGATGAGCCTAGCTAAACTTGCATTGGATCTCTGATAAACACCATATTGCGAGTCTAAAAATGATTTTTTTAAAAAATCATGAGCATTAGATAATGTACCTGTAGTTCAAATCGGATCCGCTTCCTACCGATTCGGCAGACATTTGTCTTTTTTGCCAGGGGTGGAAGGAAAGGTTTGAGAAACCCCGGTTAGTACATTGTTCATGTAACGCGGTCTAGTATTTTTGAAAAATAGGATGATACCTGTAACTACCTCGGACCCTACGCTCTAAGTTCAAGCCTGGATGTAGCGGAAGTGGTTAAAATAGTACAGCGGGGGCCCAGAGGACCGCCTACGTGTAGACCCGTCGGCCGTCCTAACCACTTCCAAGACATCGGGACAAGGGCGAGCGGCGTAGGCAACAGGCGAAGAGATCAAATACATACACAAGTGAGTATGTATGCAAGCTACCATACAACAGTTTTCAGAGCCATTCCATCTAAAAGAAATAGAAATATTGCAACGTCATACGGCAAGATTCAAATATCCTAGATAGAGTTAATAGTTTAGGATAGCTCCTCATACATCAAACAGAGTATCAGGCGGAAGCGGAAAACAAGATCCGAATACGGATAAGAAGCAAATTGGTATAAGATGCCACATAAATAAACACATCCCGCCCACAGATCTCACGGATCCCCATCCCCGAAATCTCTACACCGCATGATCGTTGCCAACATCATCTGTCTCCTCCACCCAGTATCCATCTTGCGAATACACCTGTTCATCTGAATCAAACAATTTATCGTGTAAGACCCTAGGGGTACTCAGCAAGTCTTTATGCCTCTAAAGGGGACATAAACCTGGGGTGACGCAAATGCAGCAAAAGATAATAACTAACAAGTCTATAGATACTCGCTAACCATCCGCCTAACCAATGATAGACGGATGTCCATTAATTAGTAACAATAGTTATAATAGTATAATTAACAGATCCATCCTCCTTCTCGCTTACCAACAAGAAAGTGGACGAACAACCCATCCGTTGGCAGTTTTATTAACCATTCCATGAGTATTGCACTATTTACTAGTCAGGTATTTAGTAAAATTAACAGCGGTACTTTAGTTATACTTGTCTATGATCGAGAAACTATGCTCCAAGTCGTCCATAACCGTGGACACGACTTTCAGAAAGATTTACCCTGCAGGGGTGCACAAATAGCAACACACACTCGATCAACCTCGGAAAAACCAACTCAAAACCCAACGAGGCATTCATGACAAAGCGATCACAGGATTCAGAAATATTTCAGGAGGCCACCCTAATAAGCTACCCGCAACGAAGTTGGCCGGCTCCGAGACGGACCCAGGGTTTGTGACAATGGATGTAAACGACTGGGAACCCGAAAATGTGACTGGGCTTGTCGATACCGCGAAAACATTCCGCATTCTTAAACAGTACAGGTGCTCCTCGCACAATCTTAAATAAAACAGTAAGGCATGGCAGAAGTACAGGATAGTAATAAAGCCCCAAACTAATTGTGGCCCCAAGAAATAGAAATGAATAAAGCTCTGGCTCAGGGGGTCCACGGCCTCCCGGATGTGGATAGTGCGAATAGTCAAGGAACAAGAATCAAGTACTCGGGGTCCTAAGGGACACAAGTGAGCATGAAAAAACAAATAGCAGATATTGCTCACCGGTGCCTCTTTCATTAGTTATCCCATTACTATTCAGGTTAAGTTGTTTAGGTACCTGGTTTTCCAACAGACACTCACATACCCTACACATGTTGTTCTACGACTCGCATGGCTCAAACAACTCCTATAGTAATGGCTCATGGGATGGAGGAACAAGCTTCGGTGGGGTTTAAAAGTAAAGGCTATGCAGTACTTGGGATTCAATTTAATGCAATCGCGACTCAATGATGCAAGAATAAGATAGAGGCAATAGGTACTATATGTATGCAAGCATGTGGTAGTGCTTGCCTGGCAGCTCAGTTGAAGCGAGAGACGGATCTGGGTAGAACTCCTGTGATTCCTAATAATTCCCCTGCTCGGCGTCTATTCGAAGAAGAACCAAACAAACAAGGGCCAACATAAATAAAGTGCACAAGCATATGGATACAATGCGACAAGCAAACAAGCATGCCATGATGAATGATGCTCAATTTACATGGCAGGAATGTAGCATGGCAAGGGTGAGGTGTGGGAACGAGAATAAATCATTTTAGTAATTATTTGGTCAAGTTTTATTGCCATAAACAGTTCTGATTATTAATAATGACATGCTGCGTGCTTCAATTCAGAACATGGAATGCATAGTTAGAACGGGCTCGTCGCGCTGATCGATTTAGACATATTATGTCGAATTTGGAGTTGTATATTTAAAGTTATTAATTAATTAAGAAAAGGCCTTTTTATTACCTTTAAATAATTTTGAAAATTTAAAAGGCTCAAAAGATATTTTAGATGGCATATTTGAATTTCCCACATTTTTCTGATTCAGAAACATATATTATTTATATTATTTGGAATTACAAATAAAAGTTATTAAAAACAGAATTTAAATTCATATAAAACATTTCTGAAATTATTTTTATGAAAAGAAAAGGGACACAAAACTTTTTATACTCAGGTGAAACTAGCCCCGAGCCACTGACAATGGGGCCCAACGCGGAGAGATGCTGAGCTGGCAAAAGAAAACAGCGGGGCAACTTTTCTCACCGAGCCCGACCGTACCCACGCTCAATGGCAGGTGGGGACAGTGGCCTCGCGAGTCCACTGCGCGTGCGGCCATCCGGTGGGCAACACGTGGGCGATCCCAGGCAGGCGCGGCCAAAAACAGAAAAGCCCTGGTCCCTATTTGTAAAAAGGCACGTGAGAGTGACAGGTGGGCCACTTGGGACTGCGGTTTGAGGCGAGAAAAACGGCAGGGGTTTTTCTGCGAAAACGACGGCGACGCCGAACTGTCGGTTGCGCGTCGTCAGCAGAGAACAGGGGCTCGGCCTAGGTTGCGGCTGCGGTGGCGGCTAAACGGCGACGAGTTTCACCGTGCCGTAAAAAGGAAAAATGTAGAGGGATCTGCAGCCTACGACTTTTGTTCAGGTGGCATCGCCGGAGGAGGTCTACGACATGCGTGGCACGACGAGGAACAGAGGCGGACCAAGCGGCGGCGGCGACGCGAGCGGCAAGGTCAGGCGGCATCTGCGCGCGCGCCGGCTGTTCGACAGATGGCGACGGCACTACGGGGCATCAGAGAGGAGGAGAGCAAGTCCGGCGAGTAGGGGGGCTCACCAGAGGTCGCTCATGCGGAAGACGCTTGCTAGGGATGGGTAGATCGGCAACAGCACTCGCGACACCAAGCTTCGGGAACATGGCGTCTACGGCGGCAACTCCGTCGACCTGCTGGAGGGGGTCCTGTTCAGGTCGAAGAAGAGGACGCCGGGGAGTCTCCTGGCGCCTTACACAGGCTTGGCAGCCACCATCTCGAGCAGGTATAGAGGGAGGCTGAGCTAGGGTTGAGGCCATGGCCATGGGAGGTGGCAGGGAGAGGAAGAAGAAGGGAGGGAGAGAGGGACATGGCGCCTCCTGGATAGGATCAGAGGTGATTGAGGTGGTGGGGTAGATAAGGGAGGAGGGAAGAGCACATGGGGAGGTTGGTAGCTTTTGCAAAAGATGAGGAGGAGGTGATCGGGCTAGATTTTTCCTCCCTCCTTCTCTTGTCCTATAGCAACGAGTGGAGAGGGGAGAAGGAGCAGAGGGGGGTGACGTGGGGGTTTGGTGGTTAGGGGGTAACCGAAGCTAGGAAGGGTAGCTTGGCATGGTTAGGGTTAGGAGGATGGGATGGTTAGTGTTTTAGGGTTTTCTCATGAACAAAATCATGAGGGTGACATGGGGTGGCATGGGTGAGTGGAGAAGGATAAGGAGAGGTAGGGGGTAGGGTTTTAGGGTTTTGGGGGTATGATCTAACAAGATCCATCCAGGGTGTGGTGATCGCAAGGAGAGTGAGATGAGAGAAGAGGTGGTGAGGTTAGGGTTTTTAGGTGTTGCATGATCATGTGCGTGACCAAGCATAAGGGGGAAGAAGATGGATATGGAGTGAGGGGATGATCTTGATGCACATGGAAAGGAAACAAAGATCAAGGTGAGGAGGTTTGAGAGAGAAAAAGGGGAGCTCACAAAAGAAAGGATCCACTCAAAAACAAAGGAAAAACCAAAGGAGAATAAGATGGTGGTGATTTGCATGGCCCATGCATAGCAATGAATGGCCTGTTTATTCTTGTAAAAACAATAATAAATTCCCATGACATTTATTCATGTGCGTTCCAAAATATGGAGTAAAGGCCAAGCAAAAGGAATTAAATAGGAGGTTCCATGTGGAGTAGATGGAGATGATCATATTTGAATATAATTTGGGACATGCTAGTGTGTGTGTTCCACTAGGTGCATAATATCCCCAATAATATTCCAACATGAGCAAATATTCCAAAACAATCCATATGCAAGCTAGAAAGAGGGATGCCACTCACAAAGCATGCAATGGTGGCTCCACATATCAATAATGTGAAAAAAACATGATACAAGTGTGAGAGCATGTGGAAATAGAAGTGGATACATCCCAACCCACATGAGCTAGATTTAAAAGTCAAAGGAACAATGTAAAAGCTCATGGATAATTAGGATGGTGGCATTATAAGGTGGTGACAAGGAAAAGGTGGTGGAGTTGAATAAAAGATATTCCCCCAACTCAACTTGGGCATCAAGCATTTATCAAGAACCAAATACAATATATCAAGAGCCAAATACAATTACTAATGCATATGAGATAAGAACCAAATGAAAAAGGTTTTATATGACGCTCAAATGCAAGGTGGCATGATGGCATGAGCATGATATAATTATGATGCAACAATTATATGTAGGAAGTAGCATATATATAGACTAGGCTAGCAGCATTGCAATTGTTAGACAATTGGGATGCTACAATATCGTTTTGAAACTTTTATTTTGTGGTTGATTCACAAAACACCTCTTTTTAGCACTCGGAAAATGGAGTCAACCAATAAGAATAGAGACAGACTATCCACGGATCACCCCATAGAAATAGATCTGAGCCGTCCACATAGGGTCCAACGACCCAATTTTCATCTCTAGCCAGCTCTCCCGCCTCCCCCTCGCCCACATTTTTTAACATGAAATGACCGAAACACCCCATAGTTTCCACAATAGCAGCGAATAAATGACTAGGGGCAGTTTTGGGAAATCATCCACACCATCCAGGCAGATCGAGAGGGACATCCACCCAAACCCTAACCCCTCCCACAGACAGCCTCCTTTCCCCACACCACCCATCCAACGGTGCCACCACAAACCCCTCCTCTCCTCTTCCTTCGTGACCCGCGGCCGTCCTCTTTCCTCGCCCATCCATCCGCCTTCACCCACCTCCAGAGCTGGTGGTTCTGCCGCCTAGCAGTGTCGGCAGACGGAGAGGTCAGCGACACACTGACCCGCGATGAGGAGGTGTTCGGCGACCAGGGATGTGGTTTTCGGGGGGTGGAGGTAGCTCATCGGAGGGAGGAGGTCGGTCCAGCCCAAGAGGAGGTTCCGACATGGACGAGATCCACAGGCACCAAGCACCACAGCACCCGTGTCGTCGCCATCGTGTCTGATGGATTTGGGGCCCCTCCCAACACGCTGACCGCGCTTGTATGGGACACCGTCAAGCGCGACCTCGCCCGCATCCCCAACTGCGAGGACCCCCACACCGCCGTCAGGGACTTGGACTTCATCGTCTTCCTCGGCCTCATTAAGAAGGTACTCAACATCCCATCCACAACCAGATCCCAGGGTTTCTCTTGCATTGCTATGTCCTCTGTGTAGATGTATGTAGATTTTGCCTAGTTATTGTTCGATCTGGTAGGTTCTATGATATATCTCGAACTTGTTGCTAGTCTATGTTCTCTTGAGTGGTTTACAATATCACAGAAGTGGTTTACAATATCACAGAAGTAGTTCTTGAATGTAGTCTTTTATTTACATCTAAGATTCCTCGATTCCTTTTTTGGCGTGATATTTGGAGGCTATTAGTTACTCAAAATACCTAGTTTTTTCCTGTACTTCTTCTTTTGTTTAGATTTATTTGATGTTCCAATTCTACAATATGTGCAGATTTCGAATTGCTACATGTTGTGATTGAATACACATGTCGGATTGAAGGCAACTCTTCCCATATATGTTTATATGCTATCTTGCTGCTAGTTTAATACTCTAGCATTGATACACTCGTTCATGCTTGCTGATGCCTAGTTTGCTATGTTGTTCTAGCAGTCCCGATGGAGCTAGGATTACCTCTGTGCAAGAGCATGAACTCGGGCCATGTCACACATTCTTAGTTCGCAGATTTGGTAAGTCTTTACTCTACCCCATTCTTTCTTTTATTACTTGGTTGATGTGGCATGATGCCGTGTTATATATTATTCTATTGATTCCCCATGTGATTTGGTAGCTATTGTATTTCTTTTTGTGGCATGGTACCATGTTTATGTGTGAATTACAGTTGTCCTGTTTTTTTACAGCAATTTTTTTCACTCGTACCCTCTGTAAAGTGTGATCTCTTAATAAGAAGATGTCGTAATAATGCTATTTTGATGATGTTCCCTGTATGCAAATTCTTACCATCTATAAATTAAGTAATATTGACTCAGTTGGCTAACTTCTTGTACTTATGTTTATCCATGATACATAAAATGTCTAGTCAAGCTTAAGATAGTTCTCAGTTTACTTTTTTTGTTCCTTGTCGTTGCATATAATATAGAAGATGTCTTACTCCACTTCCCCCTAGTTTGGCTATTGCATATAAACTGTGAGCTAATGTATTCACTACTGTCGGGATGTTGCATAGATGGTTCTCCCATGTTCTTCATTGTTGTCTGGCTGCTGCATATAAACTGTGAGCTAATTAAGATATCATCTTAGCTTATCCATTTCTTGATCAGATGTTAAAAAACAACTATTGCGTGCAAGATAGTGATCCAATAATTAATAATATATTAACACTACCTTTCTATTTGACTGTTCTTTTTATGATTTAGATGTATGAAAATGTTTAGATTGTGTCTCCAATAGTAGTTTCTTATCCCGTTGGAGCTGAGTCTTTCTTGCTCTATTGTCTTGCAGGTGATGAATGAGCCAGCTGTTCAAATGGTGGTAGACGATAGAGTAGATTGTTGTGCCCTCGCGGATCAGAGAAGTGCAGCTGCTACGGGCTAGAAGGACATGTTTTTTTCTTTATGTTTCTCATCCTAGAAGATCTATGTAGAGTGCAATGCTTGACCGGGGCATGTGGCAAGTGACATTCACACCTGGTCCTGGTCATCTATATTCTGTGTTGTTGATTACTGTAGTGTGTTGCTGCATTCTTAACCTGGGCATATGTTCTATCATCATCATAGCATGTATTTTGTAGCTATTATTAATGTGTTCTTTTTTGAATGAACTATTGGTTATTCAATAAGAAAATGTTGAAAATTGATGTATGACAAGTGGGGCCTGAAAATAGTCTGTCAAGCGGGCCAAAGTACCTTTTGGGATCTAAAAGGGCCACGGCCCAAATAATAACCGAAATTATATTGATAGAAACATTTTAGAGAAGCACAATAAATAGGATAAAAATGGATCATACAAAGGCTATGGCCCAAACAAGATGTGGATCATAAAAAGGTCAAGGCCCAAATAAAAGTGGATTGGAAATAGCCAAGTAGGCCATATAAAAAGATGAAAGTCTTGGGCTTGGCCTATATAAAAGACCTAACTGGACCGGGCTAAATCTGATCGACGACCTTTCCAGTTGGTCATAGATTTGCCACGTAGGATGGCCACATAGGACCTGACGTGCACATGGCAGACAGTCTGTGACCAATACAGTTGGTCATAGAATCTGTGACCATCTTTATTGGTCGTAGACGTCTATGACCAATTTAGAAAAAAGGTCGTGGTGTTTAACTAGTGACGCTCAGCTTTTGACCATCTGTATTTGGTCACAAAAAGGTCACAGATTAAAAATTATGACCTTTCAGTGACCAATATGGACGGTCATGTATCACCATATTTCTTGTAGTGCTTATGTGGTTCATGAAAAGAACAGACATGCAATGACACTGGTGGATCCTTATGTGGTTTGTTTAGAGGAACAGACATGCAATGACTCTAGCCGTGGTTCATGAAAAGAACGGACATGCAATGACACCGGGTGTTGCTCATGAAAAGAACAGACATGCAATGACTTATGTGGTTTGTTTAGAAGAACACACATGCAATGACACTGTGTGTGGTTCATGAAAAGAACAAATAGGCAATGACACTGGTGGATCCTTATGTGGTTTGATTAGAAGAACACGCATGCAATGACACTAGGTGTGGTTCATGAAAAGAACAGACATGCAATGACACTGGTGGATCCTTATGTGGTTTGTTTAGAGGAACATACATGCAATCACACTAGGTGGATCCATATGTGGTTTATGGAAGTAAAAGACATGCAATGACTCTAGCTGTGATTCATGAAAAGAACACACATGCAATGACACTAGTGGATCCTTACGTGGTTCATGAAAAAAACAGACAGGCAATGACACTGGTAGATCCTTATGTGGTTTGTTTAGAAGAACACACATGCAATGACACTGGGTGTGGTTCATGAGAAGAACACATATGCAATGACACTGGTGGATCCTTATGTGGTTTGTTTAGAGGAACAAACATGCATTGACACCGGTGGATCCACATGTGGTTTATGGAAGTAAAAGACATGCAATGACACCAGTAGATCCTTATGTGGTTCATGAAAAGAACAAATATGCAGTGAAACTGGGTGTGGTTCATGAATAGAACAGACATGCACTGACACTGGGTGTGGTTCATGAAAAGAACAGACATGCAATGACACTAGTGGGCCCATCCTTATGTGGTTCGTGAAAAGAACAGACATGCAATGACACTGGTGGATCCTTATGTAGTTTGTTTAGAAGAACACACATGCAATGACACTGGGTGTGGTTCATGAAAAGAACACTCATCCAATGACACTGGTGGATCCTTATGTGGTTTGTTTAGAGGAACAGACATGCAATGACACCGGTGGATCCACGTGTGGTTCATGAGAAGAATACACATCCAATGACTCTGGTAGATCCTTATGTGGTTCATGAAAAGAACTCACATGCAGTGACACTGGGTGTGGTTCATGAAAAGAACAGACATGCACTGACACTAGGAGTGGTTCATGAAAAGAATAGACAGGCAATGACACTGGTGGATCCTTATGTGGTTTATGGAAGGAACAAACATGTAATCATACTAGGTGGATCCATATGTGGTTTATGGAAGTAACACACATGCAATGACACTGGGTGTGGTTCCTGAAAAGAACAGATATGCAATGACACTGGCAGATCCTTATGTGGTTCATGAAGAGAACAGACATGCAATGACACTGGTGTATCCTTATGTGGTTTGTTTAGAGGAACAGACGTGCAATGACTCTAGCCATGGTTCATAAAAAGAATAGACATGCAATGACACCGGGTGTGGTTCATGAAAAGAACAGACATGCAATGACTTATGTGGTTTGTTTAGAAGAACACACATGCAATGACACTGGGTGTAGGTTCATGAAAAGAACAGATAGGCAATGACACTGGTGGATCCTTATGTGGTTTGTTTAGAAGAACACGCATGCAATGACACTTGGTGTGGTAAATGAAAAGAACAGACACGCAATGACACTGGTGGATCCTTATTAGGTTTTTAGAGGAACAGACATGCAATCACACTAGGTGGATCCATATGTGGTTTATGGAAGTAAAATACATGCAATGACTCTAGATGTGATTCATGAAAAGAACAGACATGCAATGACACTGGTGGATCCTTACGTGGTTTACGAAAAGAACAAACAAGCAATGACGCTGGTGGATCATTATGTGGTTTGTTTAGAACAACACACATGCAATGACACTGGGTGTGGTTCATGAGAAGAACACACACACAATGACACTGGTGGATCCTTATGTGGTTTGTTTAGAGGAACTGACATGCAATGACACCGGTGGATCCACATGTGGTTTATGGAACTAAAAGACATGCAATGACACTGGTAGATCCTTATGTGGTTCATGAAAAGAACAGACATGCAGTGAAACTGGGTGTGGTTCATGAATATAACAGACATGCACTGACACTGGGTGTGGTTCATGAAAAGGACAATCATGCAATAACACTGGTGGGCCCATACTTATGTGGTTCATGAAAAGAACAGACATGCAATGACACTGGTGGATCCTTATGTGGTTTGTTTAGAAGAACACACATGCAATGACACTAGGTGTGGTTCATGAGAAGAACACACATCCAATGACACTGGTGGATCCTTATGTGGTTTTTTTAGAGGAACAGACATGCAATCACACTAGGTGGATCCATATGTGGTTTATGGAAGTAAAAGACATGCAATGACTCTAGTAAATCCTTATGTGGTTCATGAAAATAACAGACATGCAGTGAAGCTGGGTGTGGTTCATGAGTAGAATAGACATGAATTGATACTGGGTGTGGTTCATGAAAAGAACAGACATGCAATCACACTGGTGGGCCCATCCTTATGTGCTTCATGAAATGAATAGACATGCAATGACACTTGTGGATCCTTATGTGGTTTGTTTAGAGGAACACACATGCAATGACACTAGGTGTGGTTCATGAAAAGAAGACACATCCAATGACACTGGTGGATACTTATGTATTTTGTTTAGAGGAACAGACATGCAATGACACCGGTGGATCCACGTGTGGTTCATGAGAAGAACACACATCCAATGACTCTGGTAGATCCTCATGTGGTTCATGCAAAGAACTGACATGTAGTGACACTGGGTGTGGTTCATGAAAAGAACATACATGCACTGACACTAGGAGTGGTTCTTGAAAAGAACAGACAAGCAATGACACTGGTGGATCCTTATACGGGTTATGGATGGAACAAACATGCAATCACACTAGGTGGATCCATATGTGGTTTATGGAAGTAACACACATGCAATGACACTGGTTGTGGTTCATGAAAAGAACAGGCATGCAATGACACTAGTAGATCCTTATGTTGTTCATGAGAAGAACAGACATGCAATGTCACTGGTGGATCCTTATGTGGTTTGTTTAGAGGAACATACATGCAATGACTCTAGCCGTGGTTCATGGAAAGAACAGACATGCAATGACACTGAGTGTGGTTCATGAAAAGAAGAGACATGCAATGACTTATGTGGTTTGTTTAGAAGAACACACATGCAATGACACTAGGTGTGGTTCATGAAAAGAACACATAGGCAATGACACTGGTGGATCCTTATGTGGTTTGTTTAGAAGAACACACATGCAATGACACTGGGTGTGGTTCATGAAAAGAACAGACACGTAATGACACTAGTGGATCCTTATGTGGTTTGTTTAGAGGAACAAACATGCAATCACACTAGGTGGATCCATATGTGGTTTATGGAAGTAAAATACATGCAATGACTCTAGCTATGATTCATGAAAAAAACAGACATGCAATGATACTGGTGGATCCTTATGTGGTTCATGAAAAGAACAGACAGGCAATGACACTGGTGGATCCTTATGTCGCCTGTTTAGAAGAACACACATGCAATGACACTGGGTGTGGTTCATGAGAAGAACACACATCCAATGACAGTGGTGGATCCTTATGTGGTTTGTTTAGAGGAACAGACATGCAATCACACTAGTTGGATCCATATGTGGTTTATGGAAGTAAAATACATGCAATGACTCTGGTAGATCCTTTTGTGGTTCATGAAAAGAACAGACATGAAGTGAAACTGGGTGTGGTTCATGAAAAGAACAGACACGCAATGACAATGGTGGATCCTTATGTTGTTCATGAAAAGTACAGACATGCAATGACACTGGTGGATCCTTATGTGGTTTGTTTAGAAGAACACACATGCAATGACAATGGGTGTGGTTCATGAGAAGAACACACATCCAATGACACTGGTGGATCCTTATGTGGTTTGTTTAGAGGAACAAACAGGCAATCACACTAGGTGGATCCATATGTGGTTTATGGAAGTAACGGACATGCAATGACACTGGTAGATCCTTATGTGGTTCATGAAAAGAACAGACATGTAGTGAAACTGGGTGTGGTTCATGAATAGAACAGACATGCACTGACACTGGGTGTGGTTCATGAAAAGAACAGACATGCAATGCCACTGGTGGGCGCATCCTTATGTGTGTTTCATGAAAAGAACAGACATGCAATGACACTGGTGGATCCTTATGTGGTTTGTTTAGAAGAACACACATGCAATGCCACTGGTGGATCCATGTGTGGTTTATGAGAAGAACACACATCCAATGAACTCTAGTGGATCTATCTTGGCATAATTTGATGTATTCCACGATGTATTTCATTGTACAACACACTTTCCATTTTTATACTACTCAGTTTTCCCTTGGTTTTATGTGGTACTACTTAGTTTTGCCCACCCTCCTCTCTATCTTTGGTAGAAGCCCAAACCTGTGCTCACCCTGTCTGCTACTCCCTGGTTGCTTGTCACAATTGTCACGCGGAGCATGCTCACCAACCCGGTGATTCTGTGCGATCCAACGATGATCGTTGCACACCTCGTGCCCTTCACAATACAGCGTGAGACAGCACGGACGTCTCCCTCCACGAGACTTCTATAGGAACGAACACGATGCCGTCCATGGAAAAAGTCGTCGAGCGGTCATGTCAAGTTTAATCAAGTCTGAAGAGCCTACTACTGCTACTACAACTCATGCACAAGGCAACAGGGTCATCGAGTGCACTGTTGTCGACGGGACGCTGCAATTTATTGCCACTTGATTTTAAAAAGACATATCCCATTTATACGCAGCGCTCTCAATCTCACTTCCAACTGGGCCCTACCGCTAGTAAATTCCATGAGTCAAGGGCCCCCCTCGAGTAGGTCTAACGTTGCTAGAAATTTGTTCCACGCCACTTGCATGCAGTGGAATCGAGGTCTGCCATGAGCATGTTTTCAATGCAGCTCTAAAGTGGAGATCGTGGCTGTTTCAAAAAAAAAAGGGAACCAAAAAAGGGTGGAGATCGTGGTAGCCCCCCACCCCCCGCCCACCACACGTGTCCACTCGAGGACTACGAACGGTCCGGTGTTTATAACCCCCTCGACCTTCTTCTTCCATGAGCTCGTGTGATTTCCCCCAGTATGTCTAGTCCCAAGACCCCAATCTACACCTGCCGCGTGCGCCGAATCTCCCTGGTTTGCACTACCTCCTTCCCTTAGTGCGCCATGAAGCGTACGTGTGGAGAAGATCCTGAGGTGAAGCCTGTTGAAGGCGAAGCAGCAGATGGCTCGGTCGTCGCCAAGCAGACGGAGGCGTCTTCTCTAGGCACGAACGCCGCTCGTCACCACGCCGTCGAGGGTGCGAACTCATCCGTCCAGCCAGTAGCCGTCGCCGCCGAGCAGCAGGTGGTAGCCGTCGCCGCCGAGCAGCAGTTGGTAGCCGTTGCTGCCGAGCAGCAGGTGGTAGCCATCGCCGCCAAGCAGCTGGTAGTAGCCATCGCCGCCGAGCAGCAGGTGGCCAACAACGTCGTGGTGCCAGCGGTAGATCTAGATGGGGGGCAGGCAGCAGGCGAAGGCAATCCGGTGATCTACGTCGACGACCCCATCGCCGTTCAAGAAATCTTCGATGCAATCACGGAGAATGATGAGTTTGAGGAGGAGGTCCCTGATGAGGAGTCCAAGGTACTACATTGCTAGCTTCTCTAGTCGCAGCCGCAGTTTTCACTGTTCATACATAGGATTTGCTCAATCGTGTACAGATTCTTTTGCTCTTGAAGTAGGATAGTATATATATGATTCGATCAGTTGATTGATGCATCTGCCATCTAGTCACAAAACCCCAATCCGTCTAGTCACAAAACCCCAATCTGCTCATCTGCCATCTAGTTGAGTTTGCTAGTTGAGTGTTGATTTCGATACACAGCAGGCCTATAACATTACATTTCTATTCCTTACTGAGCCCAATGATTCAATTTTGCCCCAAAATAGTGCAAGGGCATCTGATGGTGTCATTTTCTTTGGGATGGTTAGTGTCCCTGAGGAAGCAATGCACATAAACAATACATGTTGTGCTGTTTGTATTTTGGTTCTTCGACTCCATCACTGAAAAAATGAGGCCCTAATTTTTTCTCTCATATGGAACCTAAATATATAATATTTGTATTGTTTCTGATCTATGAATGCGTTGTATGATGCATTTGTATATCCCTGAATATTGTTTGGTACGATTACATTTCAATTTCTTATTGTGGCCAATGATTCAAATTTGCCCCAAAGAGAGGCAGACACATTGGTGTCAAATTTTTACAGGGATGAGTGAGCGAACCTGGGGCCATGTACAAGATCAATATAAGCTGTGCAATTGTTACTTGGTTCGCTTACGTCATCTCCGTAGAAAATTATAAGACTACAATCTTTATTCTACATTCATAGAACTATGATATTTGAATTATCTATTCCATGTATTTATAGTGTATAAGAATTACATTTTAGTTTATCACCGAGGCCGATGATTGAAATTTGCCCCAAAAGAGTTCAAGGGGAGACACGTATGACGGTGTCATGTTTTAGGGATGGGTTGGTGAACTTGAGGCAACAATGCACACAAACAATATAGGTTGTGTTGTTGGTACTTTGGTTCCCCAACTCCATCTCAGAAACAAATTATGAGGCCCTTGATTTATTCTCACATGGAACTACATATATGATCCTTGAATTGTTTTTGATCTTTTAATGATTGGTATGATGCATATGTATATGAATGGTTTTGATCATAAGTATTTTTAACATGTACCTGAAGATTAATTGTTTGGTTTTTTATTTATAATTACAATATTTAGGCTTGTTTTTGTACCTGACTATGTATATCCCTAAATAATGTTTTGTATGATTACATTTCAATTTCTTATTGTGGCCAACGATTCAAATTTGCCCCAAAAGAGAGGCAGACACATCGGTGTCGGATTTTTTCAGGGACGAGTTAGTGAACCTGGGGCGATGTACAAGAACAATATAGGCTGTGCAATTGTTACTTGGTTCACTTACGCCATCCATGTAGAAACTTATGAGGCCTTAATCTTTATTCTACATTCATAGAACTATGATATTCGAATTACCTATTCAATGCATTCAGTGTATAAGAATTACATTTTAGTTTGTCACCGAGGCCGATGATTGAAATTTGCCCCAAAAGAGTTCAAGGGGAGACACGTATGACGGTGTCGTGTTTTAGGGATGGGTTGGTGAACCTGAGGCAGCAATGCACACAAACAATATAGGTTGTGCTGTTGGTACTTTGGTTCTCCAACTCCATCTTTGAAACAAATTTTGAGGCCCTAGATTTATTCACATATGGAACTACATATATGATCCTTGAATTGTTTCTGATCTTTTAATGATTGGTATGATGCATATGTATATGAATGGTTTTGCTCATAAGTATTTTTAACATGCACCTGAAGATTAATTGTTTGGTTTTTTATTTATAATTACAATATTTAGGCTTGTTTTTGTACCTGATTATGTATATCCCTGAATAATGTTTTGTACGATTACATTTCAATTTCTTATTGTGGCCAATAATTCAAATTTGCCCCAAAAGAGAGGCAGACACATTGGTGTCAGATTTTTTCAGGGACGAGTTAGTGAACCTGGGGCGATGTACAACAACAATATAGGCTGTGCAATTGTTACTTGGTTCACTCACGCCGTCCCTGAATAAACTTATGAGGCCGTAATCTTTATTCTACATTCATAGAACTATGATATTCGAATTATCTATTCCATGCATTCATAGTGTATAAGAATTACATTTTAGTTTGTCACCGAGGCCGATGATTGAAATTAGCCCCAAAAGAGTTCAAGGGGAGACACGTATGATGGTGTCGTGTTTGAGGGATGGGTTGGTGAACCTGAGGCAGCAATGCACACAAACAATATAGGTTGTGATGTTGGTACTTTGGTTCACCAACTCCATCACTGAAACAAATTATGAGGCCCTAGATTTATTCTCCTATGGAACTACATATATGATCCTTGAATTGTTTCTGATCTTTTAATGATTGGTATGATGCATATATATATGAATGGTTTTGATCATAAGTATTTTTAACATGCACCTGAAGATTAATTGTTTGGTTTTTTATTTATAATTACAATATTGAGGTTTGTTTTTGTACCTGACTATGTATATCCCTGAATAATGTTTTGTACGATTACATTTCAATTTCTTATTGTGGCCAATGAGTCAAATTTATCCCAAAAGAGAGGCAGACACATTGGTGTCAGGTTACCTTGGCACGACATGCAGCCTACGGCAAATTCCTCCAGGAGTATGTTAGGACTGGCCTGTATCCCATCGACTGGGCTGTCGCTGCCTCCTGCTGATAAACCCCTTCCCTGCTAGACGTCTCCGTGTCCTAGCCTCCTATCGCAGCCCCTGCTTTTATTTTTTTCTAGTTAATTATTACCTGTGTGCGTGGCATGTAAGAAAATATATCCGTGGTGTCTCTGGTGAACCTTATATATTAATCTAGTCCTTTATATTGAGTGCCTTAAAGTTTCTAGTGTTCAATTATATTTACTGATCATGCTCATGCACACTACAAAATATTTCTAGTGCTCGATTATATTATAATTGTCAAGAAATACATCACCAAGTTAAATCGGTCGAAATTTTATACTGAAGTAACTAAATGTATCACACACATAATAAACTAGAAACTAAAATCTAGTTCAAACACATAATGTATCACCACCACTTGTTGTCGTCCTTGACTTGCTTCTCCTTCAGCCGCTTGATGTCGCCACTGTCCCAAGATCCCTGCTCGTCCTGAAACCGCTTTCTGTCCTCCTCGCGCTTCTTCTCCTGGGCTAGCTTGCAACTAGGGCATAGCTCTCTCGCGAAAAACCCCGCCTTAACCATCCCATCTTTCATGGTAATGAGTTTACTATACAACTCGTACGCCATGTAGGCGTCTCTGGCTGCATACTCGAGGCGCACCTGGCTCATCGGCTTCCACTGCGAGTAGCCGTGATCGAGTCGCTTCAATTTCTTCAGTTTTTCATATGATTTATCGATGATTTCCACTGCCAGATCACCCATGCCATCCTTCGCTAGGTATGATTTGATCTTGTACAGATTTTGGATGTCGATGTGGTGCCCCTCTAGGATTTTTATCAACGCACGAGAAAGCATAATTGTGTCATTTGTGATATCCACGCTAGTGAAAGTTATCCCTTTCCTACACAGGAACTCCACCAGAGCCAGACAATGCATCTCAGTTGGTTCACTCGTACACTTAGATGGTTCTAGGGATGTAAGGGAACAAGGGATGCAGAAGTGGTGATCTCAAATTTAAATTTCACATACCTGCAGAAGTGGCAAACGAGGACCTCCTCATGTATGGTGGTTTGCACGACATCGATCTCTTGTGGAGGATGTTTTCGCTTATTTGCACGGGTGTACTCCAAGTCTAGCCCCACAAACTTGTGCTTCTCTTTCTCAAGCAATTGCTCAAACCTGGCGAGAGTTGTCTCCACAGTCGCTTCATCATTTGTGTACACCACTGTCAAAGTCGTGGTGCCATGGGCAAGGACCAAGCAGGTGTCTGTTGTGCGTTTCCCATCATCCATGCCTGCAAGGAAATGGGTGAAAGGAATTGCCAGCAAGGAACTGCCTTCGAGAGGAAGAAGAAGATGAACCGATGGTTCCAGAACAGAGGAAGAAGAAGTGCTCAGGAAAAATGTAGAGGAATGACTGAGGAAGAGGAATGACTGCAGAAGAAACGTGGTAACTGCAACTTTCGGTTCGAGAACTCACCGTGGTTACATGGAGATCGTGGCAGTGCTGCCGGTTCAACAAGTGGGGCCAGTTCCTGCAAGAATATGAAATTAGCTGTGCATTTTTCTATGCGGGAAACTGAGAGAAGTCATTTATATTTTGTCTTTCATAACTAAACACAATGAAGTTGGTACAGCCCAAGAGATTTGAACAAAAGAGATTTGCTAGTTTAACATACAACAACACTTACAGGCCCAACAAGGCAGAACTTGGAGAGCCCCAGAACTTGAGCTACCACAGAGACCTCGACAGAGGTGGAAGAATTGGTGCGGGTGCAACCACGGCGACGGCGAGCTCGGATTCTAGAGGAGGAAAACAGAACCGAGCATGGTTGATAAGGTGATAGCTCTCACCGGGAACCAATTCTCATCCCCGACCGTGCCATGGGTGCGTCCATGGTGAGGGCGAGCTCCGACTCGGGATGGGGAGGAGAGCGGGGCCGAGCAGCTTCGTCACTTCCCAGCTCTGCGCCATGGCCGCGACCACAGATTCCCGCTCTGGGGAAGAAGACGAGTAATGGAGGCGCCAACGCTGCAAGCCTACAGAGAGGAGAGCTGGGCCGAGTAGATTTGTCCATGTCCCAGCTCCACGCCATGGCTGCGACGCCCCACCGATTGCCGCTCCGGGGAAGAAGAAGACACGTAATGGATGCAGGCGCCAACGCTGCAAGCCTAATTGACACCTAAGCGACGAGAGCGACATGAGCGACATAACGGCGAGAACTGACAAGGGGGGGGGAACCTGACGACCGTTAGCCTGATTTTTTGTATTGAAATATAAAGTTGAATTTGTGCCGAAAAAGACCCTCTGAGTATTTGGCACACCAACTATTGTCATCACGGATGATATCAGGGAACTCGGGTACCGCGTGGCCTAGACACCCCAACTTTCGGGACGCAAAATGATATTCTCCCTCTCAGGTGCATTTCTAGGCTCTGCATGGCGGAGTCCTTGGATCCACCCTGGAGTTTTACAGTTTGAATGTAATCACTCAACCACTCCTCTGGCTCCTGGAGGCCATCATACTTTAGGAGATCGTGGGGGAGCTTGAAGTACTTGGGTACATGCGGTTTGCGAACCTGACGGGTAAAGCAACTCGCGCCACAAGGTTCACGATCATCGTCACTCTTAGCATCTGAATATATTTGGGTGTTGAGCTCCTCCCGGGGTTTGCTGACCCTGTGTTGTGTGATGTCGTTCCTGGCATCGTGGCTACACGAGGACTGCGTGAAGCGCGCATGGTGTGGTGAGCTGGATCTACAGGTTTCTTCCACCTGCCAAGGGCTGCTGCGACAGCGTGGTGATCTGTTGGGTTGCGGGATGATGACTGTAAGTGCACAAATCATTTGTAGCTAGTTTCAAAATAAAGATATCGATCCCAAAGGGAGCAGGAGTCTAAAGTCTAATAACTCTTAAAATAAATATTACACTAGTAATGCTAAATAAAGTTCTAAGTGACAACATAAAATGCGAGTATTGTGTAAAAAATGTGTTTTTGGGTTTTTGGTATAAGAGCAAAAATCAGTAAAGTAAAACAGCTGAATAGAGCAAGTAAGTATCACGTATGTAAGAGAGATTAGAACTGCAATAGGGAAAAAGTGTTCTCAGGGAGTAGCAGATTCACCACTAGCATTATAAGGACCTAAGGTAAAGATTCTTATCATGAACATTTTCAACTATGTATGTGTGGGAGGAACTCCGTATTTGGACAAATAGGCAGCAACCGCTGATCACATCATCCTCATAACCACACCACTCAGCAATCGACATCAATCGAATTATTGTGCTATTAAGGGACGTAATCCCGTAGAACGTATCCCATGGCATGGATAGCGTTCCGTGAGTTTTCCCGGTTTCCCAAGTTGATATGTAAGGAGTGCCAACATCTTCATAGTCACTGTAAGTGCTAACACACCTCCGACTACCAACAAGTAGTTCCCTCCATCAAGACCCCATGAGTGGAAAATGTTGAGAGGTCGACTTCTCTCAACATCAAGATGAAGACAATCTAACACATGGTCACAGCGATGAATATCATCATAAACTTTATCTTATTTCAATCTCATACTAGGGTTTCTCCATCTCACCAAGAACTAATGATCTACTCAGACATGGAGGCAATCAATATCATGGCAATAACAGTGGAATCTATCATAGATGAATAATACTTGTATAAATCCACAACAAGTACGGAAATTACAACAAGATCTAGACAAGATGTAGATGGGATGGATGGAGATGGTGGTGATGCAGCGGTGGATGCTGAAGATCGATGCCTTAGCCTCCCGGATATGTGTAGGGTAAAGATGGATCTCCGGTGGACAAGTTCCCCCTCCAGATGCCTTCCAGAGGTGAGGTTTCTGTGATTTATGGGTGTTCTGTATGTCGTCTCCCTGATCCATATGCATAGGGTGTAACTATTTGAGGAGGCGGTGGCGGCGCCAACTATACGACAGGAACTATACGGCCGGAAATGTTTTCCTGCCGTATAGTTGGTCGTTAAATCATCTGTCTCCCTTGATTGCTTCGGGTTTTCTTCTGGTATTATTAATATTTCCCAAATAAGTGATTTACGTTGTTTTTGACTCCTTTTCTCCTCAGTACAACTGCTTCAAGAATTGTGTCTATTGTATCCTTCATCTGTCCTGATCCTGGTGAAAACAGACATAAAATGTGCGCGGGAACGCGGTAAAATACCAAGATCCTACATCTAGAATGCAAAATAACAATATAAAACATGATGCAAATATGCACTAATCAACTTCCCCAAGCTTAGACTCTTGCTCGTCCCAAGCAAGTTTAGCTTAATGGATGTGATCCTCATATTCCTGAAGCTGAGTCGATAAAATAAATGAGGCAGTTGCAGCATGTGTTTATCATATACGATACATAGGAATAAGTTCATGAATAGTACCTTACTCGAACCATCTGAATAGTATTAGCAGGCTTCCACACCTTAGTGATCAATAGTCATGAAACATGAATCTCAATATAATGTAAAAGTATCTGATTCAACCGAATGAGTTAGCGAGGTAGTCCCAAGTGTTTTAGGATTAACATATTCACTTGGGATTCGGAATCTCAAAAGTTTCTCTTTGTCATACTACAATATAGTGGTGTATGCCTATTTGCTCTTTACACATTTGCTCTTTTTCTTCTTTCCTTTTCTTCTTCTTTTATTTATATGCTCACACTTTTGTTTAAGTGCAGTGCAAAGGATATAGCCATACATTCCACTTCATGTAGGAATTCAAAGCTTAACGATCTCAATTATCAAATTCCAATTGTATATGAAGCATCTTTATGACTTGAATATTCTACCATGACTTGTTCTCACTCTATTTTTGATAGCACTCTTTATTTTCCTTTGTTCAAGGTTTTCTTTTTCAACTCAACAGATTAGATACTTTTTCTTTCTTTGTAAATCAAACCATGTACTTACAACATATTGACCAAATTATCTTTGTATGTTCCATTAATACCAATGGTGTGGAAGACTCCTATTGCTATCATCAAGTGGAAGTAAAATTATACGCAAGCCATTCATATATCCAATAAGACAAACACAAACTCAAATTTGCTCCAAATATAATAATAAACTCAGAATTTCATAAAAGGGATCGACTATTCCTGAAGGGATCTCTAATGATGCAAACTTTATTTCTAGTTTGAACTAATGCGAAAATAGTAATAAAAACTTATAAGATAGATTACAAGGTCTTAAAGATCTCCCCAATCTTGGAATCAAGTCAGGCGGGATCAAATAATCCCTTGCGATTATTTGATACGGTTATTATTGTAGATCACTGTGGCACAATGGCGCATGGTATCTTCTCTTCACGGGCCAGCCTGAGACGTAGGGATTGATTGACTGCTTCCAATTCTTTAACTCATAGCTTGTAGAAAAGATTATTCCTCTCTAGTACTTTCACTTGTTCTTTAATGAACTCATTGTTATCCTAAAGGGTTTGAAGTACCTTAAGACTCATAGGAAAACCTGCTTTGGTTGTCTGCTTGATATCTTCATCAAGTTTGTCAAGATAAAGTCACAGCAACCGAATATGTTTGGGTGTCCCTAGCATCTCCCTGTCCATCTCTTCAATCTTCAGCTCGAGGGCCTTCAAATCGCTCTTCTGACACCCATGGTCGGCGTCGAGGAACTCCAAAGGGATAGTCTTGAGCTTCTTACCTTGCTTGTTGTGGCTCCCGATCTCCATAGGAACTTGTCTCCTTGACTTTTGTCCCTTGTTTTGTGTGCTCTCGAGTATGAAGAAGAGATAGATTGGTTCCTGGAGATTACGATTAGAGCGAGAGACAATGGAAGTATATAAGAGGGCCGAGGTGGGTAAAACTCGTGAGAAACACCAAATTGTCGTCCAAAAAAAGAATCTTAACGAAACAGGGAAAGCACGGATTTGGAGGAGTCCTGCCGCGTAACGACCAACTATACGGGCGCAACCCGTATAGCTCCGGCCGTATAGTTGGTTCCAGGAAGATATTTCCAAATATCTTGAGTCCAGGTCGGTTAAGTTATGACTCAGAACCGACAATAACATTTTTTAGATGAATAACAAAAAGGCAAACAAAAAATGTCTGGTAGTTTAACGACCAACTATACGGCCTGAAAATTTGCTCCGGTCTTATAGTTGCGACCGCATAGATACATACACCAAAAATCAAAGTGCCTGAGAGTTCAATGACCAACTATACGGCCGGAATTATTTCATTCGGTCATATAGTTGTGCCCGTATAGTTCTAGACATCGAAAACAATTTTGCAAAGAAGATACAGAGAGTTTAACGACCAACTATACAGCGGGAGCTTCCTCTCCAGTCGTATAGTTCCTCCTGTATAGTTGGTAAAAACCCTCAAAAACTTTAGAAAAATATAAGGAATTCAAAGGCAGTATTTTTAGGAGTCAAATCTTTGAAAATAAATCACTTATTGGAGTAAGAACACTTACCTTGATCTTACGGTTTACTTATTCGGGGATGAAAAACTCCTGTAACAACAAAGACTTCTTCTCTTTTGAAGGAATTGACCTTAGTTCATTAAATAATTCTCGTAAACAAAAATCACCAGGACTAAAGTTCCTCTCAATAAGATTGGTGTCTTGCTGGGCAAACATGGACACTGCATTTAACATCTTTATTTCCTGCCTCTACATAATCTGCAACTCAAATTCTTGAAGTAAAAGAATCCAACAGATTAGTCTTGGTTGATGGTCTTTCCTCTCAAGGAGTTCTTTTAAACCATCATGGTCTGTATGAACTCTCACTTTTGCATCAACTATATAAGATCGAAATTTATCACAAGAGAAAAATACAGCGAAAAGTTCATTTTCTTCCTTAGGATAATTCTTTTGAGCACCATTAAGAGTTCTACTAGAATGATGTATAATATTAAATCTGCGACGAATGTGTTGTCCTAGAGTTACTCCTACAACATCATCACTAGCTTCACATACTAAGTCAAAAGTCATATCCCAGATAGGAGGTTTAATAACAGGAGCACGGGATAAAGCATTCTTGAGTTTATCACAGGCTATAAGACATTTATCATCAAAATTAAATCTTACTCCCTTTTGCAGGAGGTTAGTCAAAGATTTAGATATTCCAGAAAAAATTCTAATGAATCTTCTATAGAAACCCACATGACCAAGGAAACTTCTGATACCCTTAATATCTCTAGGTTGTGGCATTCTCTCTATGGCCTCAACCTTAGCTCTATCCACTTCAATTCCCTTACCTGATACCTTATGTACGAGGACTATACCTTCTTTGACCATAAAATGGCACTCCTCCCAGTTTAGAACAAGATTGGTTTCATCGCAATGCTGCACAAATCTTTTGAGATTATCCAAGCACCTAGTAAATGAAGTTCCATAGATAGAAAAATCATCCATAAATACTTCCATTATCAGTTCTATAAAATCCACAAAAATAGCAGTCATGCATCTTTGAAAAGTAGATGGAGCATTGCATAAACCAAAAGGCATACGTCAGTAAGCATGTAAACCATAAGGACTAATGAAAGCTGTTTTAAGTTGGTCATCCGGATGAACAGCTATTTGAGAAAAACCAGAGTATCCGTCTAGGTAGCAAAAATGAGTGTTGTTTACTAACCTTTCTAAAGTTTGATCTAGGAATGGTAAAGGATAATGATCTTTCCTAGTTTTTTTATTCAATTTCCCGAAGTCTATGCACATCCTATGCCCAACAATAGTTCTAGTAGGTATCAACTCATTGTTTTCATTAGGAACAACAGTAAAACCGCTTTCTTAGGGACACAATGAACATGACTTACCCATTCACTTTCTTTTACAAGATAGCTAGATTATACCTACGTCCAATAGGCGTACAATTTCCTTTCTTACCACTTCCTTCATCTCGGGCTTCAACCTTCTATTAAATTCCACAACTAGTTTAGCACCTTCCTCCATGAATATTCGATGGACGGTTATCATGGGACTAATGCCCTTCAAATCATCCATTGAGTAAACAAAGGCCTTGCGATGCTCCTTGAGTATTTTTCATGAGTTCTTCTTCCTATTCTCCTGAAAGTTTAGCACTAATAATAATAGGAAATTTATTTGTATTGTCTAAAAACCTATATTTAAGATTATATGGTAGAGTCTTCAATTCTGGGGGTGGTAATTCCTTGCCCCCTCTCTTTTCTGGCTCTTCAAAGCCTTATCAGTTGGAGGTCCTATAATGGGAAGTGAATCGAGTTCATCTTCTAATTCTTCTAGGGACTTGTCCTCCATAACTATTCCTTCATAATTTGAGTCTTCATTTATTTCTTCTTCTTGATTACTAAAGAAAAGAGTTTCCATTTCCTCGATAGTTTTCTCTTTCTCTTCTTCTTGTATTTGTGGAGGCATGTCTTTAAATTTGGAAAAGTGGAATTCCTTTTCTGCTCCCCCAAGATTAAGAGACACTATCTCCTTTTTAAAATCAACATATGCACCTATATCACTCAGGAAGTTCCTTCCAAATATAATTGGGCAAATATTGTCAGCTGGCATATCAACAACTACAAAATCGATAGGAAACTTGTTGTTGCCAATTGTGACAGTTACATCTTCAACTACTCCCAATGGAATTCTAAGATTTTTATTGGTTAACATAATTGTCATATTAGTATTTTCAATTGTTGCCGGTTCTATTTCTTCTTTTATTTCTAAATAGAAATCATAAGATATAACATTAACTTTGGTGCCAAGATCACAAAAACCATAATGCGAGGTGTCTTTATATATGCAGGGAAGAATAGGCTTACCCACATCTTTTACCTTTGTCTTACCTTCAACCAATACGGAAGCCTCTTCATCAAGTTCAACTATGTTACAATGCGCGTACATAGCCATAATTACTTCCTTTGTTACCTCTTCATCTTTGGTTTCTTCCAGATGTTCAAAGACTTCTGGAATACTTTCCTCTTCCTTCTTTTCATGTGCTGCTTTGACCTGTTCATATTCAAAAATATGCTTCTATGCAGTGTTAGGGAAAGGTACCTCATATGTTGGTTTTAGGGGGGCCGGTGTTCCTTTAACTTCTATTTTCTTCTTAGGTTCGGGTGGTGTATCATACTTGACCAAACCCTCTTTTGGAGCTTTGATATGTTCTGTAAAAGCTTTAACAACTTGCAACACAAAATCTGAATCCAAATAAAGTTCTTTAGATAATTCTTTAACATGGCCTTTTTATTATAGTCATGAATACAATAATTTTCTATTTCTACGCCTCCTTCACTTCCTAGACCAAAATTCCATGAAACTCTATGATCACGAATTATATTAAGCTTTAGTTATAGGAAGATTCATAAAGGCTCCTTTTGCGAAAGAATCTAGTTCAATTTTATTAGGTTCAATTAAACCGCCATAAAAGATATGCAATAAATATTTTGATATGCAATTTTAACTTCAAGTAAATCTTTAAATCTGATATGCAATTTTAACTTCAAGTAAATCTTTAAATCTGATATGCAATTTAACTTCACGTAAATATTTAAATCTGATATAATCTCTTGCTAGTCCTTCATTAGAATGGTTCTTCCAAGTCATTATATGACGTCTTATTCCAAAAGATTTTGATAATGGATAATATTTTGCTAGAAATTCACAAGCTAGATTATCCCAAGTAGTAGTGGCTTATAGGGGTAAAGATCTATACCATGAGAGAGTTGTACTAGTCAAAGTCTGATGGAAAATTTTAACCCTTACCCCATCAGCAGTATATCCCGTTAATTGAAAAGTGCCACATATATCTTTGAAACATGCAATATGCTCATATGGATCAGGATTTTCTTCATTTCTAGTAAATTGTTTGTTGTGTAGAATACCAAGTAATAGAGGATTTATTTCAACCCCCTTGTCTTCTCATTGGAGTTGTCTCTTCTATAAATATCATAGGGCTTATCAAAGTGGTTGAGTGGGTTAGCACTAGTCATATGCACAAACTCCATCATGTTGGTGGAAACTTGTAACTCAAGACAAAACTTAGCAAGACAAAAATAAATAAGCAAAAACTAAAAGACCTACATCGCTTAGCTCCTCGGCAACGGTGCTAGAAAATAGCTTGATGACTGCAAGTGCACAGATCATTTGTAGCTAGTTTCAAAATAAAGATATTGATCCCATAGGGAGCATGAGTCTGAAGTCTAATAACTCTTGAAATAAATATTACACTAGTAATGATAAATAAAGTTCTAAGTGATAATATAAAATGCGAGTATTGTGTAAAAAGGTGTTTTTGGGTTTTGGTATACGAGCAATAATAAGTAAAGTAAAACAACTAAATACAGCAAGTAAGTATCGCGTCTGTAAGAGAGATTGGAACTACAATAGGGAAAAAACATTCTCAGGGAGTAGCGGATTCACCACTAGCATTATAATGAGCTAAGGTAAAGATTATTATCATGAACATTCTCAACTATGTATGTGTGGGAGGAACTCCGTATTTGGACAAATAGGTAGCAACCGCTGCTCACATCATCCTCATAACCACAACAGCCAGCAGTCGACATCAATCGAATTACTATGCTATTAAGGGACATAATCCTGTAGGATGTATCCCATGGCATGGATAGTGTTCCGTGAGTTTCCTCGGTTTCCCAAATTGATACGTAAGGATTGCCAACAGCTTTATAGTCACTGTAAGTGCTAACACACCTCCGTCTACCAACAAGTAGTTCCCTCCATCAAGACCCCATGAGAGGCAAATGCTTAGAGGTTGAATTCTCTCAACATTAAGATGAATACAATCTAACACATGATCACAGCGATGCATATCATAATAAACTTTATCTTATTTCAATCTCATACTAGGGTTTATCCATATCCCCAAGAACTAATGATCTAGTCAGACATGGAGGCAATCAACATCATGGCAATAACAATGGAATCTATCATAGATGAATAGTACTTGTATAAATGCATAACGAGTACGGAAATTACAACAAGATCTAGACAAGATGTAGATGGGATGGATGGAGATGGTGGTGATGCAGCAGTGAGTGATGAAGATCGATGCCTTAGCCTCAAGGATCTGGGCAGGGTGAAGATGGATCCCCAGTGGACAAGTTCCCCCTCCAGATGCCTTCCGGTGGTGAGGTTTCTGCGATTTCTAGGTGCTCTGTATGTCGTCTTCCTAATCCATTTGCATAGGGTGAAATTATTTGAGGAGGCGGTGGCGGCGCCAACTATACGGCCGGAAAATTTATTCATGCCGTATAGTTGGTCGTTAAACCGTCTGTCTCCCTTGATTGCTTCGGGTTTTCTTCTGATATTATTAATATTTCCCAAATAAATGATTTACGTTGTTTTGACTCATTTTCTCCTCAGTACATCTGCTTCAAGAATTGTGTCTATCGTATCCATCATCTGTCCTGATCCTGGTGAAAATAGACATAAAATGTGCGCAGGAGCGCCGTAAAATACCAAGATCCTACATCTACTATCCAAAATAACAATATAAAACATGATGCAAATATGCACTCATCACGGGACTATCTCTTGGCCCCCTTGTGTGAGTGACGCTCCAACCATGTCGAGGCCCATGAGGGCGGAGCTGGGGATAGCTGCCCGCGTATCATCGGCTGTCGGTTGAGTGGCGAGGAGGTATGTCTATGCCACGACGATAGCTACTTGAGGTGTCTTGGCCTTGATTTTACCCGCTAAATCTACTAACATGAATGATAGGTCCAGGTCTTGGGTAAGCTCGCGCCTTTCTCCTTCTGGTATCTTCTGCAGCCGAGCGCCACCTCTTCTTGGTTGTGAGCCTCCTGCAATGCTCCTAGAGTTACGGGTCAAGCTTAATTGCGCCTGTCGTATGCTTGATTCATTCGCTAGCCTTTTTGGCTCCTCTAGTTTCCTCTGCATCTTAACCAATTCTCTCTTTTTTTATGAAGGAGATATTGATAGGCTATCAGCTCCTCTCACGTGGCATCCACCATCATAGGTACGGCGGCTGAGATAGTGTTTCTTGATTTTTCCCATACCGTTGGTCATATCTAAATAGTTCTTTGTTCCCTGTCGCGTGTTCTACCCCCTCCTTGGACAACACGATTTTCTATGGTGGCCCTGATTCGGTCATGCGAGCACTTGCATCATTGTAAATAATATTATTGGGATCGATGATAGGGTTACCATTAGAGTCACATAGTTTTGAAGATTCTCCTTCTGGTGTCGTGGATCCTATTACCACACACACACCTGGTGGCATGTCAGGTATGGGCCGCAGCTGCGGTTATCGGAAGCATCGGAGACACTGTCATGGAGACAAGTGAAATCCATCGAGTCCATCACTAGGTAGGGTTCAACCTTCTTGATTCCAGAGTCAAGGTCGTCGTCGAGTTCACACCTATCAGTGTTTGTGGAAACTATTATGTCGAGTGTCGGAACCAATGCTAGCTCTTTGTCCGACCTGAAGGAAACACCATCACTTAGATCGGTGACACCCTCCAGGTTCGCGACGTAGTCGCAATTTTCCATGGTGATAGCTAGGGCTGAAGTTGTTCTGCCAGTGGATCCGACAGAGGACGGCGGTGTTGGTCATGCGATTGATGTCGATGGACCTGAATAGATTGGGTCCTAAAGGCAGAAAGTTCCTTTAGACCCGATGCAAAAGTTGAGGCTTCCGATCATCAGATCCATCTCCCGGTCAAGGTTGTTGAAGGCTAGAAGAAGGGTGGGTGGGTGTGGAAGGAGATCTACAGAGCTAGAACAGATCTGACCGCCCCTGACCGTCGAGTTGTTTCTTGGTGAAGAAGGAACCTCGAATTCATGACTCCAATGCTCAGAGTTCCAATAGACGGCGCCAATTGTCGAGGGGTGATGATGGCTCTGAAATATAGCCATCTACGTCCACATTTAAACTGGATATTATTCATATTTTTTATCAAATATCTCTCTAAATCCTACCACCAATGCCTAATGATCAAAGGGGTATGCAATCCTTTCTTTCTATTTTTCCCTGCGTAGATAATGGCGTTTGATGATGGGAATAACTACATTAAAGTCAAAGATACGAGATTTCCAACAACTCGAAGAAACCAGGAGTCGTGAAGTGGAGACAGACGCTTTAACGACCAACTATTCGACGGGAATAAAATTATGGCTGTATAGTTCCGGTCGTATAGTTGCCATCAACACCGCTAGGTCAAACAGAACAACGTTCGTGAAGGGAACCCTATATAAAGAGGCCTCGGGCGACGAGAAAAGGGAGCTCTTCCTGTCCACCAGCCACCTCCAGCTCCATCCACAACACCGAAGAGCCGCTAGAGGAATAGACTTATATCTATTCTCCAAACCCATCTCCACCACCATAGCCATATTCCACCACTTGTAATAGTAGATCTCTTCTTCGATTAGCGGCATTGTAACACTATTTGCTATCAATCTCATGATTTCCAATATAATGTTTATGATCTTTGATCTCATCTCTATGTGTGAGTAATTCTCCTTGGGCTAAGGGCTTCGACCTAGCCATGTAGCTTTTGTGCATGTTATTTATCATAGATGGGATCATGTATTAGTTTGTATGACATGATGATTATTGTATCCTCTCTTGCCTCAATCTAAGGACTTGTCAGGTACCCAAGACCACGAGGATTGAGCCAGGTATAGGGAGTATGAGTAATGACTAATCTGCAGGTTGGGAACCCTAGTGACAGAAGGGATAGTATGGCTGTATCTGCAGGATTTACTTGGGATTAATGGTGACGTCACTATGCATATCATTTGTTCTCTTCTTCTATGGATGAGACTAGTAGGTCATTGCTATAAGCGGTTGCGGAGGAAATATCAATTATGGATACACTGCCCACATATAATTTATCTTCCTCTAACAATTACATGCATACTTTATTTTTATCTTTTATTCCCATAAGATGTTTGACATAGCTACAGGTGAAACCGAACGCCCTAGGACCTCTCTCTCCATCATCGACAACAACAAAAGACACAAAAAGAATTCTAAAACTCCCAAAGGTCCATTAAAGTAACTTCACTACACTTCTGCTTCCCAGGGATTCGATAAACCTAGGTCTACTAGGCAAAAAGAGTGATACTACATCCGTAATCCGGATCGAAGGTATCAACCCTTTTTCTGGTGTCGTTGCCGGGGAAGCAATAGCTACGCTAGTGAGGTTAGTAGGAACCTTGCTAGTTTTAATTCTTGTTTTTAATTTTGTTAGTTTGCTTTAAGTTTTTATTTGAAAAACCGAAAAAATTAGTTAGTCTTTAAATTATTGTTTTTATTATTATCATAAGTCTGTGTTTAATAAAACCCAAAAACATAGGAAATATAGCTAACAAGAAGCCTGGGGAGTTTGCAACTCCCAATAATGATTATTTGCGTACTCCTGTTACTCATCCAGCAATTCCTGCTGACGACTATGAAATTAAGCCCCATTATTTAAGTTTGGTTCAATAGAATCAATTTGGAGGCTCTGATGTTGAGGATGCAGGTATGCACTTGAATACTTTCACTGAAATATGTGATATGGTGCACATAAAAGATGTTGATCCTAATGCGGTCAAATTACGCTTATTTCCTTTCTCTTTTGAGAGGAAGAGCAAAAGAATGGTTGCTAGCTTTGCCTAGAAATACTACATCATGGGTGGGATGTACTTCTGTATTTATGACTAAATTTTTCCCACCTGCAAAGACTATGCAACTAAGATCTAATATTACTGGTTTTAGACAGGAAGAGTGATGCATTGCAAATGTATCTATAATTTTTGATGTTCCATGCTTGGTTTTATCTACTTTCTTACTTTGGAGTACTTTTCATATGATTTCTTGGACTAACCTATTAACAAGATGCCACAGTGCCAGTTGCCTGTTTTCTGCTGTTTTTGGTTCTAGGAAGTCAGAAAATCAATATTCTCGGAATTGGACGGGACAAAAGCCAAAGTTCCTATTTTACCGGAAGACTCACGGAGCCAGAATACGAGACTGAGGAGGGCCAGGGCCTGGCCACACACCCCAGGCGCGAGCTAGCCTTACCCACGCCACCAGGTGGTGTGGGGCCCCCTGGCACCCCCTCGGTCTCCCCTCTCGCCTATAAGAGCCTCTCGATACCAAAACCCTAAAACATCAAGCCTCCAGCCACGAAAAGTTCCACAGCACCGCCACCACAGAAGGGGAGATTCGGGGGACAAAAAGTCTCTGTTTCGGCACCCTGCCGGGACGGGGAAGTTCCCCCGGAGCCATCTCCATCGATCTCCACCGCCATCTCCATCACCATTGCTGATTCCCATGATGAGGAGGGAGTAGTTCTATCTCGAGGCTAAGGGTTCTACCGGTAGCTATGTGTTCATCTCTCTCTCTCTATGCATGATCTTATTGAGATCATGAGCTTGTAATCTATAGATCTATTCTGCTACTCAAGTGCTTTAATGAATCTCTGCTCTCCCCATGTGTGTGAAAGTGACAGCGTGCTCACCATGGTGGCACTTAGGCTAGAGATTACAAATACTTGTTATGAGTTATATTTGGAGTTGGATGTCTTTATGAAATTGTGGTGTTTGTTGGACCGATCTAGTACTCAAGGTGATAGTGTGGGGTTGTCTAGATGGGAAACACTTACTTTGAGGTGTGTTGTTATAACCCTACCATCGATTAGAGTGTCCAATCGAAGAGTAGTTAAGAGTAGTATCATAAAGAGAAGATATTTATATGAGAGTGTTCACTAGCGAAAGTATGATCCCTAGGCCTTATTTCTAAGCATTGAAACACCATTTGCAATTAGATCTGTTACATGTTTGCTTTTTTCCATCTTTGTTTCAGTTTGCCTTTAGTCTCTTCCATTCCATCAAGCTATTTTCTGGCACCATTTTCTTATATCTATACCACTTGTATTTCACTATCTCTTCGCTGAACTAGTGCACCTATACACCTGACAAGTGTATTGAGTGACACAAGATACTTCTTGTATCTTGATTGCAGGGTTGCTTGAGAGGGATACCTTTGACCACTTCCTCCCTGAGTTCGATAAACCTTGGGTGATCCACTTAAGGGAAAACTTGCTGCTGTTCTACAAACCTCTGCACTTGGAGGCCCAACAACTGTCTACAAGAATAGAAGTGCGTAGACATCAAGCTATTTTCTGGCGCCGTTGCCGGGGAGGTAAGGTAAAAGGCACTCACATCCTCCGGTGTGAGTGCTCGAAGTTATTTCCTTTAGATTCTGCAATTTTGTCTTTTTGTTTCTTGTTTTCACTAGTTAGGCTTAATGGAAAACAACAACAAAATTAGAGAGCTTTATAGTATTTATCTTGAGTTAGGACATGAAGTGTTTGAAGAGAAAATTAAAAAACCTATGGAACTTTATTTGCATGCTAATAACAATGTTGTTGGTATGAATTCTTTGGACACCATTATTGCTAATGCTATGGAAAAGTCTAAGCTTGGGGAAGCTGGTTTTGATGAGAATGATATTTTTAGTCCCCCAAGCATGGAAGATAACTATTGTATTGCTTATGATGATACAAAACCTCCAATATATGATGATTACAATGATGAATATGATATTTTTAGTACACCTACTATTGAGGAGGCAATTAATTATGACTACAATATGCCTCCTATATTTGATGATTATGGTGATGAAAATAACAATGATAACTATTTTGTTGAATTTGCTACCACTAGAATTAATAAGAATGACTATGCTTATGTGGAGAGTAATAATGATTATATGCATCTGGCTCATGATAAGTATGTTTTATGTGATAGTTATATTGTTAATTTTATTCATGATGCTACTGAAAGTTATTATGAGAGAGGGAAACATGGTTTTATGTGTCTCAATAATATTAAGTTTCCCCTCTTTATGTTGAAATTCTTGAAGTTGCACTTGTTTTGCTTTCCTATGCTTGTTGCTTTATGCTTTCATGACTTGTTTATTTACAATATTCCTATGCATAGGAAGTGGGTTAGACTTAAATGTGCTTTGAATTTGCTTCTTGATGCTCTCTTTTACTTCAATTCATATTTCTTATGTGAGCATCTTCTCAAACTATCATGCCTAACTTAAAGGCGTTAAAGAAAAGTACTTATTGGGAGATAACCCAAAAGTTTTAGATGATTCTTGGAAGTTAGTACTTCAGTAATAACCGCTCCTTATCCTTTTGATTTGCTTTTTGTGCCAACAGTAACATCTAATGAGAGACAAGTAATGATTGGGAAAGTTGTTGTTCCGAAACAGATTTTTGTGCTTCACCGTAAAAATTCCAGAGACAGTTCTGTACGACGATTGAGCTGTAATTTTATGTGCTTCTGCCCCAGGTTGTTATCAAACCTGCGTTAGTTCAACACTTTTTGATTTGAGCAACAGAAAGTCTTCGAAAAAATTCTTCTTTACCTGCTGGTCTGTTTTGACAGATTTCTGCCATTTTCTTCATTTGCTTCTTGTTAGTTCCTTCTTGAGTTCCTTTTGCGAATTGAGATTTTTGAGGGAAGTGCTCCAGTAGCTAGTGTTCTAATTGAAGTTTATTTGGTGTTAGAACTGAACCTTGAGACGTATTTATCTTAAGTGCACTAATGTTGCTAATGAGATTGTGTGAAGTTTTGTATGAAGGAAAATTTTCAGGTGTATGGAAGGAATGAGTAATGAGATGAAGAATGGACTAAAGCTCTAGCTTGGGGATACCACGCGTGTCACCCCAAGAAATATCCAAGAATTACAAGCGTCAAAGCTTGGGGATGCCCAAGGCATCCCCTTCTTCATCAATAAAAATTCCAGGTTTCTTCCAAACGCTTCATTTTTATTGTTTCATGCACAATTGTGTTGTTCTTGGAGCGTCTTCTTTTTCATTTTCGTTTTGGTTTTTCGTTTGCTTGATTTGCTTAGTTTGCTGAATAAATTGGTGGGACCCCCTCTTTCATACATTGGTTTTCAAATAGTTTGGTTTAGTTTGGAAAAGAGTAGGAAAGTTCATGCTTATGTGGTAAAAAGAGCTTGTTTTTGACTGTGGCCTATGATTTGTCATGCCATGCTTGATATTGTTTTGGCTTTATGCTTAGTATTCTTTGTTGTATCATGACTTGTTATAAACAATTGAGATTGCTTAATGTGCCTTGGATGAATCATGCGTTGTTTTAGCATATTAAAGCATAGTATAGTGGTATTCTCCTTTGATGCTTTATTTGGGTTGACTTGGCACATGCTCACACCATGTTATGACTATCTCAAGTCACCTTAGCCTTTATGATCCTTTAGTTTTCAACTTGTAGTATCACTTTATGCTTTGATCAATGATGTTTGGTCGCTCTGCATGATTATGGCCATTATTGCTCTCTTAGTTTGTCGCTCTCAGTCTTTTGCTAGCCTCCACAACCAAGTATGAGTTCCACTCATGCATCCAACTCCCTAAACCAAGTTATTCCAAAGAGTCCACCATATCTACCTACTAGCTTATACTATTCCAAGTATATTCATGCTTTTGTTTACCTTCCACTTGTTATGAGAAAACTAGTGATTAAAGCTCTCACGAACTTGATGTCACACTTTACTTTTTTGCCTCTAATAAACTTGAACCATTGGGGCCTTCTTTGTTGCGTATATGCTTGCGCTTTATAAGTTGAAATTAGCAAAACCATGTTTCATGGGGAACGCTTTCAACATTGCACTTGTACTTTGTACCCCGTTGATATCATGTTCTTTTGCTTACGGATCCCGGCGGTGTGATATAAAAGTGGAACTTGTAAGATCATGGAGTTTGTATGTGTGTTAGAGAAACGCCTGGGCCGCTAGCCTAAGCCATGCCTAATCATGGTGGAAACTTGCATAATCACCATAATGAGCACTCTATGAAGCATCCTCAATAAAAACCTATGCAAATAGCAAATAAAAAGATCGCTGAGATGCTCATTGTCTGCTTGCCTTGTCATTTTGATTATGGGAAAGCTCCCGTATCATGTGCAAGGGGTACCCTGTTGGCGGTTCTTAATGATACACATATACTTACAATGACAAGAGCTTACTCGTGACTAAAGTTGAGTAGCATGAGGATCGGTCTTTGTACGTAAGGGGCATGAGATTTCGGTTTATAACTTGTCAAGCATATCCTCTTAGTTGTGTCACTTTAACCTTAATCACCTTCAAGATGCTTATGATAGGGGCAATGAGAGCTGAAAGCTTTAAGTACCATAATTTTTGGAAGCTCTTTATGAGACTTGAATCCCTACTTCCTTTTACAAAAGGCATTTCTTCCACCATTATATTGAGTCTCCACCTTCTATCTTTATGCACCTACTTTGAGAGCATAGTGGCCATTCTTAGTTCTATGTGCATTGTCCCAAGACTAGTTGATTGATGCATAACTTGTTATTGCTTGTTTTAAACTATTGTATCTAGTCACTCTTATGAACTTTGAAGGTGTCCTATGCATTTATATTTGCTACTATATTGAGGGACAAGCTGAATACTATTATGCTATGTTTTCTTTATGTGAAACAAACAAACGTCTTGCAAAGCATTGTTATTCATGAATCTTTTGTTTGTGCATTTTCATGTTGCATCATAGTTTCTTTGCTTATTGCTAGAACTTTGTCTTTCATGTTATGATTAAAGTACTATGATCCTAGCTTTGAATGTTTTGCAAACACTTTGAACAAGTCTTTGATGGTCCATGTCACCTAAAAAATTATTCTTTCTTTTTATCACTTACCTACTCGAGGACAAGCAGGAGTTAAGCTTGGGGATGTTGATACATTGCAAATGTATCTATAATTTTTGATGTTCCATGCTTGGTTTTATCTACTTTCTTATGTTTTGTCCACACTTTGGGGTACTTTTCATTTGATTTCTTGGACTAACCTATTAACAAGATGCCACCGTGCCAGTTGCCTGTTTTCTACTGTATTTGGTTCCAGGAAGTCAAAATCAATATTCTCGGAATTGGACGGGACAAATTCCAAAGTTCCTATTTTACCGGAAGACTCACGGAGCCAGAATACGAGATGGAGGAGGGCCAGGGCCTGGCCACACCCCCAGGCGCGGGCTAGCCTTACCCGCGCCACCAGGTGGTGTGGGGCCCCTTGCACCCCCTCGGTCTCCCCTCTTGCCTATAAGAGCCTCCCGATACCAAAACCCTGAAACATCAAGCCTCCAGCCACGAAAAGTTCTGTAGCGCCGCCACCACCGAAGGGGAGATTCGGGGGACAAAAAGTCTCTGTTCCGGCACCCAGTCGGGACGGGGAAGTGCCCCCGGAGCCATCTCCATCGATCTCCACTGCCATCTCCATCACCATTGCTGATTCCCATGATGAGGAGGGAGTAGTTCTATTTCGAGGCTAACGGTTCTACCGGTAGCTATGTGTTCATCTCTCTCTCTATGCATGATCTTATTGAGATCATGAGCTTGTAATCTATAGATCTATTCTGCTACTCAAGTGCTTTAATGAATCTCTGCTCTCCCCATGTGTGTGAAAGTGACAGCGTGCTCACCATGGTGGCTCTTAGGCTAGAGATTACAAATACTTGTTATGAGTTATATTTGGAGTTGGATGTCTTTATGAAATTGTGGTGTTTGTTGGACCGATCTAGTACTCAAGGTGATAGTGTGGGGTTGTCTAGATGGGAAAGACTTACTTTGAGGAGTGCTGTTATAGCCCTACCAATGATTAGAGTGTTCAACCGGAGAGTAGTTAAGAGTAGTATCATAAAGAGAATATATTTATATGAGAGTGTTCACTAGTGAAAGTATGATCCCTAGGCCTTGTTTCTAATCATTGATACACCATTTGCAATTAGATCTGTTACATGTTTGCTTGCTTCCATCTTTATTTCTGTGTTACTTTAGTCTTTTCCATGCCACCAAGATATTCTCTATCACCGTTACCACTTATAATTATCCATACCACTTGTATTTCACTATCTCTTCGCCGAACTAGTGCACCTATACACCTGACAAGTGTATTAGGTGTGTTGGGGACACAAGAGACTTCTTGTATCTTGATTGCAGGGTTGCTTGAGAGGGGATACCTTTGACCACTTCCTCCCTGAGTTCGATAAACCTTGGGTGATCCACTTAAGGGAAAACTTGCTGCTGTTCTACAAACCTCTGCACTTGGAGGCCCAACAACTGTCTAGTAGAATAGAAGTGCGTAGACATCAAAGAGCGTGAGCCACTAGCGCTTGCATGGAAGAGGATGAAAGAATGCTTGAGAAATTGTCCCATCCATGGGATGGAAGATTGGTTAATCCTCCATTTATTTGATAATGCTCTTAATCCTGTATCTAAGTCTATGCTTGATACTACAACTAGAGGAACATTTATGGGTAAACATATTACTGAAGCAAAGCAGCTGCTAGACAATATGCAAGACAACCATGCCCAATGGCATGTGGAAAGATCAAACACGAAGAAAGTGAACTCCGTCTCACCACAAGAAAATGAAAAACTCAGATGAGCTCATATTAACCATAAAAGGTAAGGAAACCCAGGTAAGAGCTATCCCAGAAACTAATATTTGAATAAGTAGACTTCATAGTTCACCTTCTAGGTGCAAGCGTTTCAAGAATTCCAAAGAGTCTTTTTAATAAGTTAAATCTTGGCTCTTTTGAAATCACCGAGTTAAAATTACATCCTGCAAATTCTACCTACAAACAAGCTGTAGGAATTAAGGAGAATACTTTAGTATACATTAAAGGCTATCCTGCTCTTATTGATTTTGTTATTGTTGACATGCCTGAAGATGCTACTGCTCCTATTATATTGGGCTGTCCATTTTTAAGAACTATTAAGGCTTTGATTAATCTACATGAAGGGAACGTGAAGCTTCAATTTGCCTTCGTGGGATCATTTTGTTATTCATTTCCTCAGGAAGAAGAAAGCCAAGCATGATGAAAAGGAGACCATCACTTTGAAGGCTAACTATTTTGGAGTGGGTGTTCCACTCATCTGGCTTAAGTTAGCAACATCAAGGTCAAGCTATTAACCATAAAAGAGCGGTGCATGGGAGGTAACCCATGTGAAATAAAGGTTTGAGTTAAGTTTTAAGTTCTAAGTTTTAGTTTAAGTTTATGTTTAAAGAGTTCTAGAAAACTCCAATTGAGGAGAAGAAGTTCGGTAGTACTAAAAATCCTGTTATATACATGCTGTTGTTGGTCGACAATTTTTACTGTCAACTTTCTGTCAAAAACAAGGTATTTCGCTAAGTTTCAGAATAAGAAGTAATTCTCGAAGAAACATAAAACTTTTGATGGCTATAGAGAGTTTAACAACCAACTATACGGCGAAATAAAAATTCCGGCCATATAGATACTCTTGCCATCGACAATTTTTCTTTCAAAAGTACTGATGGTTTAACGACCAACTATACGGCGGGAATAAAAATTCTGGCCGTATAGTTCTGGTCGTATAGATATCGATGCTTTCACACAATTTCTTTTCTAGGTACAGACGGTTTGACGACTGACTATATGGCGGGAACAAATTGTTCCGACCATATAGTTATGGTCGTATAGCTGCGCCATCAGGTGGAAACCCTAAAATTTTGATAGCAGGCCAACTATACGGAGGGAACAGATTGTTCCCGCCATATAGTTTGCCTGTATAGTTGCGTCTGACCACAAAAACGCCACGGGAGGTATGTCCAACCCCAATACTTCAATCATTTTTCTCTCTTCTACCTCCAAACTCTCTCAAAACCTCAAGAGATCTTCATCTCTACTCAATTTTGTTTGATTTCCTCGCACACAAGTGATCTACGGTATGTTTCTCCTCTGATCCTCCAATTACTTTTTGCAAATTCATCTTTGATCTATCGTCATTATCAATATAGAGTGAGACGTACTATGAACTAATTGCCATGATTCTCTTGCCTAGATTATTATTTTGAGGGGATTCTTGAGTGTGTTATGATGAGGAATATGTTATGCTTATTATTGTTGGATCCAAAAGTTTTATTTTTATCTTTCCTTATTATTTTTTAGATGATGAACACAAGGAGCCAAACTCGTGCTCGTGCCGCCTCTAGCGCTTCTCGGGCTGTCACCCAAGAATGCACGGGGATACAGTTCGGGAATGAGCTCCAACATGATCGCTTTGATAGGATCAAGAACCAAGAAGTGAAGGCAACCAAGTGGGCTCGCCCAATTATATTGAACCAACTTGGTATTTCTGATGACTTTAATTTACTTTGCAATAGGGTTGGCCTACAAAAATTTGTATTCAATGATGTGCCTACTTATCGCCGATTAACTCTTGAATTTTTAAGTTCTTTGAAAAGCATCTTTAAACTATGGCATGGAGAGGACCGGATTTCTTTCCGGCTCATGAATAATAATTACACTTTATCACACGATGAATGGTGCACATGCTTTCATTTTCCAAAAAATAATGATAATGACTTGCGCGCATCCTTTACTGGCTTAGACCCTTCCCCAGAAAAATATTACAATAGAATGAGCTTCACTTCTAGAGTGAGCAAGGGGAAGAATATTCAACATCCTACAATTCACTACTTGTTCTATGTTATTGCTAACACCTTGCAGGCACGCAATGAGTTCACAAGACTCAATGAGGAGGACATTTTACTCCTTGCAAAGGTTGATTTCAACAACTTCAACTTTTCACTCAACTTGGGCGCAATCCTTGTGCGCTACCTGGAGCACCACTTCTCCCAAAGCCAAGGACCAATCACAGGTGGAGGCGTCATGACCGTGCTTGCCACTGCCCTAGGAAACAACCTAGGTGACTTACAACCTATGCTAGGTGAGCGACATGTTGGTTTCTCTACTTTAAAAGCTTGTGGAATGCTCACTAGGAGAGGTGGTGTTTATTAACTGCATATTGTTGGAGCTGGGCGTATCTACCCCGCTCCTTTGCCTAATAGTCTTTTCTCTATCGAGGAAGGACATTTGCTATATGACTTGCAGGTTGAGCAACACCAACCCGAGGAGGAGATTCCGGACGAGGATGAGGGCCAAGAAGAGGAGCAAGAAGTTCCTTATCAATAGGAGGAGCCATCAACCCGGTTCGCTACATCGCAAAACTTCCAAGAACTTGGAGGGACTATAGAGAGGATGCATGGCCTCTATTTGGACCTCCGAGGAACAACTAGTAATTTATCAACTCAATTTGCGAACTAGAGTTTCAACTTTTTCCCGCCACCACAATGATTTGAAGGGCTTGCAAAAGCCTAAGCTTGGGGAAGTTTCCTCATTTATCTTTATTTTGCGTTCATTTTATTTTATTTATTTCAAGGTTATATTTTTAATTCGAGTTTATAAGCACTCGTATTGGTTTCCCCAAGACTTTATCTTTAGTTAATTCTATTTCCTTTCGATATTTTCTAGCCGAGCTTTACCGCCAATTTTTTCTATTCTTTAATTCCCTCTCTTAAAAACAACAAAAAATATTTCTCCATTTATCTTTAGTTTCCCTCTTTTTTCTTTTCTTTTCTCCTCGAGGTTCTCATGTATTTGCAGGAAGAATGATTGGATTTGAGTTTCCAAGAAACGAATCAAAAAGGAAGAGAGAAGTGGAACCAAACATGAGAGGTATGCCTTATGACTCCCCACTTTTGAAGTTTGAGAAACCCATGCTAGTTAGTAGTAAACGTTGAGATATTATATTGGTGGAGTGAGTCTTTGTATTGTAGTAAAATTTTGTTTTCATGGGTATTTAGTTGGGTATGTTTTGTTCAAGCTCTTGTAGTTAACCAAGTATTGCCTAAAAATTTGCTAAACAATTGTAATAATAAAAAGTCTCACAATTGAAGGCTTGGGTGTTGTAGTGTTTAGTCTTGAAGGCTTATTTCTAGAGACACTCAACACCACGGAATATAATGATTGACTTGATAGCTCTCTTTAAAAGGATTTGTTAACTTGAATTAATGTTTAGGGGTTTTTGTGAGCATGCCAAAGTTTGACTTGTGAATCATAAGAATGATATAGCTTTATGCGTGTCAAACTTCATGGGATGCCAACAACTCCGCTAGCCTACGAACGATCTTCATGGAGGAAACTCCTAGATTTCGGCTATGAGTTGATTAAACATATGTAGCAGCAATGTTATAATGGGTAAGATTTTTGGCACTCCCGGGTAGTTGTGTTCATGATGGAATCACTCCTCTGGCTGTTATGAGTAATCATTGTACAAAAGGAACAAAAACCTTAGTGAAGCCACGAGTGTCCATCATAGCCCGATAAACTAATTAAAATCTTTGGCATGGTCTTAATTACTTAAAAACTGAAATTCTTGAAAGACAATGAATAGAAAAGTAGTGCTTGAAGATTCTTGATTTATTGATGTGGGAGACTTGAGATACTCTAGTATATATGCTTCTCATGACAAATCTCACACTCTCAATTTTACATGATTATACTTTATTGTTCAAAGGCAAGCATATGAGTTGCTTACATGACATGGAATAAAGTTTACTCATTTGAATTATCTATGTTAACAATAATTTTGCTACACTACAAGGATGCATAAAAACCCGTATGATATGCTTTCCATTACTCTATCTATGCTGAAGTTTTTCAGATTTATAAAGTGGAGGAAACATGAGACTACCAATCATGAGTAAGATCATCATCTCGTTATTTTAGTTTAAATGCTAAGTTCCTTTTTGGTTTTGGTTTTCTTGCTTGAGGACGATCAAGTTTAAGCTTGGGGAGGTTGATGGCTCTAAAATATAGCCATCTACGTCCACATTTCAACTGGATACTATTCATATTTTTGATGAAATATCTCTCTAAATCCTGCCACTAATGCCTAATGATCAAAGGGGTATGCAATCCTTTCTTTCTATTTTTCCCTGCGCAGATAATGATGTTTGATGATGAGAATCACTACATTAAAGTCAAAGATACGAGATTTCCAACAACCCGAAGAAACCAGGATTCGTGAAGTGGAGACAGACGCTTTAACAACCAACTATACGGCAGGAATAAAATTCCGTCCGTATAATTCCGGTCGTATAGTTGCCATCGACACCGCTAGGTCAAGCAGAACAACTTTCATGAAGGGACCCCTATATAAAGAGGCCTTTGGCGACGAGAAAAGGGAGCTCTTCCCGACCATCAGCCGCCTCCAGATCTGCATCCACAACACCGAAGAGCGGCCGGAGGAATAGACTTAGATCTAATCTCCAAACCCATCTCCACCACCATAGCCATATTCCACCACTTGTAATAGTATATATCTTCTTCGATTGGCGATATTGTAAGACTATTTGCTATCAATCTAATGATTTCCACTATAATGTTTACGATCTTTGATCTCATCTCTATGTGTGAGTAATTCTCCTTGGGCTAAGGGCTTCGGCCTAGCCATGTAGCTTTTGTGCATGTTATTTATAAGAGATGGGATCATGTATTTGTTTGTATGGTATGATGATTATTGTATCCTATCTTGCCTCAATCTAAGGACTTGTTAGGTACCCAAGACCCCGAGGATTGAGCCAGGTATAGGGAGTATGAGTAATGACTAATCTGTAGGTTGGGAAACCCAGTGACAGAAGGGGTAGTACGGCTGTATGTGCAAGATTTACTTGGGATTAACAGTGACATTACTATGCATATCATTAGTTCTCTTTCTTCTATGGATGAGACTAGTATGTTATTGCTATAAGCGGTTGCAGAGGCAATAGAAATTATGGATGCACTGCCCACATATAATTTATCTTGCTCTAACAATTACGTGCATACTTTATTTTTATCTTTTATTCCCATCAGATGTTTTGCACGGCTATAGGTGAAACCAAACACCCTAGGCCCTCTCTCTCCATCATCGACAACAACAAAAGACGCAAACTCTTGGTCCAGTAAAAACACAAAAGGAATTCTAAAACTCCAGAAGGTCCATTAAAGTAACTTCACTACGCGTCTGCTTCCCGAGGATTCGATAAACCTACGTCTACTAGGAAAAAAGAGATGTACTACATCCGTAATCCGGATCAAAGGTATCAGGTGACCTCGACAATGCCTATTGTTATGGACTTAGGTTTTCGAGGAAGTGAGAGAGTTGGTGATTTCCTTGGGTTATCAGACAAATAAGGGAGTCCATGTCATGTCTGATTATGGAAGGTGATACAGGGTCGCTGATTCACTAGATGCAATAACTCATGGCGGGTGGTGGTTTGAACAAAGCTACGGTGCCCTCTCCGTCGGCTCCCTCCAGCCTTTATATGAGAGGCTGGGTCCCTAAGTCAAATACAGATATGTTACATGGTTGATTTACAACTCTATGACTATGCCGGTTTATAATTCTGTCTTTATCACCACGTCTTGTTCCTGGGCTTCAGATGCTTCTAGGACTCATGGTTCTTTATGGGCCTCATGGGTCATAGTTCGGATACGTATCAGGTATACCAATCATGAGAACCCAGTAAGTCATACCCACGTCAGTCGAGGAGGTTGAAGTCGCCCTCGACTGGGAAGTCTGCAGGACGAGCGGCGCCTTGCCTCATGCTCCTAGTCCAGGGATTTCACCTAGAAATCCTAGGAGCATGTACGCGGGGTCATTGCGTAGGTGCGCCGGCATCTGGCGTCGGTGGCACTCGATTTCCCAATCGAACATCGCGTTGTCCATCGGCACCAGGACACGCACCCAGTTCAGGATACATCGTGGTGCTCAGGGGTGGCGCTCCTTCCATCGGCGCTGGCACTTGGCGACCGGCACGTACCGCTGGTCCCTTTCCTTGTCAGGAAGACGACGGGCAAGGGCCACATCGGTCGCAGCGACGAAGTCCCGCTCGCGCGGACGTGTTGGTAGGGGTGCACGAGGATCCCACGTGGTTGGTGGAGGCAGCGAAGGCGGTGGAGAAGGGGGTAGCGCGACAGTGGTGGCAGCCCGACGAGGAACCACTGGCCTCGTGGTCAGTTCTCGTCGTGTTCTTCAACCAGTTGGGCATGACGTCGACAGAGATGAGAATATCATTTTGCAGCCTGAAAGTTGGGGTGTACAGGCAACACAGTACCCAAGTTCCCTGAAATCAGCCGGGATGACTACAGTTGGTGTGCCAAATACTCAGAGGGTCTTTTTCGACACGAATTCAACTTTATGTTTCAATACAAAACATCAGGCTAATGGCCGTCAAGTTGGGCCCCCTGTCAGTTCTTGCCGTTATGTCGTTCCCGTTGCTTAGGCAGGGTGGCTGTCATGTAGGCTTGCATCGTTGGCACAGTGGATAGGACAACACCCCCTACCTAGTGTATTGACGTGACAAAACATGGCACATGTATCGGTGTTATAATTATTTTTTGTTTACTCAGAAGCTAGAACGGCCACCGCCACGCGTCTCTCGTTGGACTTCCGTCCCAATCGTTAACCACTACCTTAAAAGCGCATTGACTGTTCCACTGTTCCCCTGCATCGCAGAAACCACTCTTCTTCTTCGTGTCATCTATCTTCTTCCCGTCTTCTCCTTGCCGCCATGGAAGATCTACGCACTCTAAAGACAAGCTTCACTACCCATGACAATAAGAAGATAGACGTTGTCTACACCAACGAGGAGGAGACAGTGGTGCGTGTCCTGAGGATGTACGAGGGTTGGCTTGGGATAGACGAGGACAAGTTTGTGGGATTGGACCTCGAGTACACCCCGGAGCACCCATATGAAGGGAGTGAAGTCGCCATCGTTCAACTGGCCATGCGGAAACACGTCCTCGTCTACCACCTCTCCCGGTTTGTAGATCTGCTCTCTGTAGCTAACCTCTTTTAGGATTTTCTCCTCTTGTTCTTTATCCACTTGCTCATCTTGTAACTACTAGATTTTATTTAGGACCAAATAAATTAGGGTTTGCCTATGTCTCAATCGACTGAGATTTTCTTTAGTCTCAATCACCTAAGAAAAGTGCAACCGTAGTTATAAGAAATGTGCATCTCATTCAGTCGACTGAGAAATAGCAAAACCGAATAAATTATGAAAATACAATGTTGAGAGTCTTGATCTTGCACTTACTAAACTTTTAAAAATTATATTGAGATGATGATCTTGCATTGACAAAATATTTGTAGTTACAAATTTTGGTGATGACAAACTACATACTTTCAGGACTGATAGGAATGTCCGGCGTTGCGCTAGTTCCTTGTAGAAAAGGGAATTGTTTTCTGCACTGTCGACACAACAACTGATTTTTCAAAATTTTATTAAGAGGAAATTATAATTCCTGCGCACAACTGGATCGATATTCAGAGTCTTGTCAAGATCCTAGGGGCTCGAGGAAGGATGGAATGGCATCACACGCAACTAGAATCCTCGATGAGTTGTATGACAAAATGAAGGAAGATTTCCCTACGGATAGGCACAATTTCTGGGACGAGTGGTCGTTGTCTGATATAAACCTGAAGTATGCAACCATAGATGCTTACGTGACCTACCAGCTGTACAGGAAGATCCATTTTTTTCTACGTTACCTCGTGTTTTGCCCTATTTGCAAGATGGAAGACGAGCTTAGGGGAGCCCTTTGTAGAAAATGCAGAATAGTTGAGTTTGAAGCTGCATATCCAAAGAAATTGGTTGCATCTGAAGAAGCCGACAGAGAGGCTGCAGAAGCAGCTGAAAGAGAGCTTGTAGCTGAAGGAGAAGCAGCTGACAGAGAGGTTGCAGCTAAAGCAGCAAACAGAGAGGCAGCATCTTCTAGCGGCAACAATCAGGCCTATGATGCACCGCTAATTGTGCCGCATGATCCTAGGTGGGACGAAGCATTTCATGAGCTGTGGAGTACCTGGAATGGTCGCAGTTTGTCGCCTAGGAACGATGGCAAGCGCCTCAAGTGGTTTGATGAGAAGTGAATTAAATTTTACTTGTTAGTGTTATGTTTCTGTTTTGTGGAACTCAGTTAGCTTGTCAAGATGTCTAGCGCCTCAAGTGATACCAGTAAAATAAATTTAACCCTCGATGTGTTATGTTTATGTATTTGTCTTATAGCTTGTCAAGATGGTAGGTTGTTAACTAGCAGTTTGAAAGAGTGCCCTTTTCCTCTCTCGCTAAACAGATATGTTTCATTTTGCCCAAATTGGTAGCAAATCTAGAGAAGATTCTCACTTCGATAATTCGTTCCCTTTTGGACATCTTTTTGCCTCCGATTAGGTAGCAAATCTAGAGCAGCAAATCACACTAGGCAGAATACATTCATTCAGAAAACAAAACAAATGTAGATATAGCTATGCGCAACTAAATATAATATAGTGATAGAAAGTAGGTTGCTTAACGAGGTTCGATGCATTCAGCCAGAAATAGGATATAGCTAGAAAGAAGCTGCTTAGCAGCAGTAGCAGCCGCCGCATCTGTAGTCACATACTGCAAGCGCCCGCGCCTCCGCCTCCTCCCTCCGGCGCTTCCTCCACTTCTTGCTGCCCAGTTTCTTGGACTTGGGGGCCTTGGGCCTGATTGGAGGCATGCGACCCTCTTTGATGGCCACCCGCTGGAGGTTTCCGAGGTGAATGCAGAGAGCCCGATGTTCAGTGATGTAGGCGTTGATGTTCCCGGTCTCGCGCTTGCTGCCTTTGTGGATGCCGGAGCCCGCGGCCTCTGCATGCTTCAGTAAGGTGTTCAAGTCAGTGCCGCCGATGTGACTCGTCAAGCAGTAGGCGATCCCCTTGCGGAAGGGGCAGCTGTAGTAGGGCCCCCTAAAGAAGGCGTCGTACTGGCCGGCCCGCAGCCTCCTCAGCACCTGACGAGCCTTGGTGTGAATGGACTCGTCATCACTGCAGACATCGCTGCCGAGAACCTATTGGAAGAAAAGGAAAATGGGGGAGTAGATGATGTAAGAAGATCGAGCAATCGAAATGCAAACAAGCGAATCCTAATAAACCAAGATCTAGCATCCAACGATGGGAACGATAGAAGAACCAGGGGAGGGGAGCAAACCCTAGTTACCTCCGACCATGGGTTGTCGATGCCGGTGTCGTACGGGTTCAGCGGAGCGATGTACTTATCTGGATCGTAGGTGCCCAAGAAGTGTGTGATCTGCTTGTGACCGGCGGGGGCATCCTCGCCGGCGGGGGGCTCCTCTTCGGCGGCTCCGTCGGTAGCAGGGACGAGGGCCTGGACGGGAACGGCGGCTGCCATCGATGCCTCAACTAGGGCCTGGACAGGGATGGCGGCTGCTTTCGACGCATCAAGGGGGACCGGCGAGGAGACGGGGGCCTCCTCGCCGGTGGCCACGGAGGCGACGATGGCCACCTTATCCTCCTCGGCCATCGCCGGCACGGACGGGGTATTCTCGGGAGTTTGCGGATGCTGGTGGGATAGTGGAGAGGGTTGCGTGGGGACAGTGAGCGAGAGTGGGAGTGGGTGTGCGGAGAGGGGCTGTATAGTTAAGGTGGATGGAAGCAAGGTAGCACGGTACGTCACGTTTTTTTCTCGGGCCATGCATGGCAGTTCTGTATTGAGCCGCATGCAAAGGGCGCATACACAATTTCTATGTACGAAGTTTGACACGGCCCTAAAATTTGCGATTGAGAGCCGCTGCGTAAAAAATGGGATATGTCTTCTTAAAATCAAGTGGCAATAAATTGCAGCTGTCCATCGACGACCGTGCACTCGATGACGCATGCGTTGTTGCGTAGTAGTAGCAATAGTAGGCTTTTCAGACTTGATTAAACATGACATGACTGCTCGACGACTTTTTCCATGGACGGCATCGCGTTCCTTCGTGTAGAATTCTCGCTGAGGGAGATGTCCGTGCTGTCTCACACTGTACTCTGAAGGGCACGATGTGTGCAGCGATCATCGTTCGATCGCACAGAATCAACGGTTGGTGCGCACGATCTGCGTGACAACTGTGACAACCAATCAGGGAGTAGCAGACAGGGTGAGTACAGGTTTGTGCTTCTACGAAAGATGGAGAGGGGGGGGGGAATTGAGTAGTACCACATAAAACCAAGGGCAAAACTAAGTAGTATAAAAATGGAAACTGAGTGTCTTGTACAATGAAATACATCATGGCATACATCAAATTATGCCAAGATAGATCCACTAGAGTTCATTGGATGTGTGTTCTTCTCATAAACCACATGGACCCACTAGAGTTCATTGCATGTGTGTTCTTCTCATTAACCACACATGGATCCACCAGTGTCATTGCATGTCTGCTCTTTTTGTTAACCACAGTTAGAGTCATTGCATGTCTGTTCTTTTCACAAACCACATATCACCAGTGTCATTGCATGTGTGTTCTTCCCATAGACCACACATGGATCCACCAGTGTCATTGCATGTGTGTCCTTCTCACAAACCACATATGGATCCACCAGTGTAATTGCATGTGTGTTCTTTTCACAGACGACATATCACCAGTGTCATTGCATGTGTGTTCTTCTCACAAACCACATAAGGATCCAACGGTGTCATTGGATGTGTGTTCCTCTCATAGACCACACATGGATCCACCGGTGTCATCCCATGTCTGCGCTTTTCATGAACCACATCTAGAGTCATTGCATGTGTGTTCTTCCCACAGACCTCACATGGATCCACCAGTGTCATTCATTTGTGTTCTTCTCATAAACCACATATGGATCCAGCAGTGTCATTGGATGTTCCCACATACCACACATGGATCCACCAGTGTCATTGCATGTGTGTTCTTCCCATGAACCAGAACTAGAGTCATTGCATGTGTGTTCTTCTCACAAACCATATCATGAACCACACCCAGTGTCATTGCATGTGTGTTCTTCTCATTAACCACACATGGATCCACCAGTGTCATTGCATGTCTGCTCTTTTCATGAACCACAGTTAGAGCCATTGCATGTCTGTTCTTTTCACAAACCACATATCACCAGTGTCATTGCATGTGTGTTCTTCCCATGAACCACACATGGATTCACAAGTGTCATTGCATGTGTGTCCTTCTCAGAAACCACATATGGATCCACTAGTGTCATTGCATGTGTGTTCTTTTCACAGACCACATATCACCAGTGTCATTGCATGCGTGTTCTTCTCACAAACCACGTAAGGATCCACCGGTGTCATTGGATGTTTGTTCCTCTCATAGATCAGACATGGATCCACTGGTGTCATCGCATGTCTGCTCTTTTCATGAACCACATCTAGAGTCATTGCATGTGTGTTCTTTCCACAGACCTCACATGGATCCACTAGTGTCATTGCATGTGTGTTCTTCTGACAAACCATATATGGATCCAGTAGTGTCATTGGATGTGTGTTCCTCCCACAGACCACACATGGATCCACCAGTGTCATTGCATGTCTGCTCTTTTCATGAACCATAGTTAGAGTCATTGCACGTTTGATCCTCTCACAGACCACACATGGATCCTCTAGTGTCACTGGATGTGTGTTCTTCTCATGAACCACAACTAGAGTCATTGGATGTGTGTTCTTTCCATGAAGCACAACAAGATTCATTGCATGTGTGTTCTTCTCACCCTGGAGGCCTTCTTCATCATCATGCAAGCCTCCGGTGTGATGCGTGAGTAGTTCATCCTTGGACTACGGATCGATGTAGTAGCTAGATGGCTGGTTCTCCTCCTTTGTGCTTTCATGTTTAGATCTTGTGAGCTCCGTTCATGATGTAGATCATCTATTTGTAATTCTCCATGTTGTGTTTGCGGGGATCCGATGGATATTGAGATTCTATTTCAGATTGATTATTGATTCTATCATGTCTTTGTTATTTGTGATCTTGCATGCTTTCCGTTGTTAGTAGCTATCTTGGCCAAGTAGATGCTAGCAACTCCAAGAGTTAGTATTTATGCTTGATAGTGGGTTCATGCCTCTGGTAATCTTGGGAAGTGACAGAAATCTCTAAGGTACTAGATGTGTTGTTGCTACTAGGGAGAAAACAACAATCCTTTGTTCATAAACAATCGTATTGTTTACATTAGACGCAGTTCGTAAAGCAATAATCTATTGCTTGCAACTTAATACTGGAGGGGGTTCAGATGATAACCTGAAGGTGGATTATTAGTCATAGATGCAGTTGGATGGCGGTCTATGTATAATGTTGTAATGCCCAATCGAATCTCAAAGGAGTCAAGATGATTAGTATATGCATGTATTGCTTTCTCGATGTTTGTCAATTGCCCCGCTGTAATTTGTTCACCCAACATGTTATCTATCTTAAGGAGAGCCACCTCTAGTGAACTATGGATTCCGGTCCTCTTTCTTTACATTCAATCAACAAACTATTTAACGCTTTGTGTTTACTTTATTTAAACTTTTACTTCATTCCATTCGATACGTTTAATCCTTTGTTTTCAGCAAAACACGGTGAGATTGTCAACATCATCGCAAGTTGGGGACAGAGTTCTATGGTTGTGTTGTGCAGGTCTCCATGTTGCTACTAGCACCGGTAGTGCGCCCTGCCAAGGCTCAGCTAGTAACACCTTTGGGGTGTTTCGTTGCTCCTACTGGTTCGATTAAACCTTGGTTTCATAACTGAGGGAAACTTGATGTTGTGCCCATCATACATTCCTCTTGGGGTTCCCAACGAGCTCTACATCAACACCGCACCAGCATTTTTCTGGTGCCATTACCGAGCCATCAACCACACATGGATCCACCAGTGTCATTGTATGTCTTCTCTCTTTTCATGAACCACAATTAGAGTCATTGCATGTCTGTTCTTTTTACAAACCACATATCACCAGTGTCATTGCATGTGTGCTCTTCCCATGAACCACACATGGATCCACCAGTGTCATTGCATGTGTGTCCTTCTCACAAACCACATATGGATCCACCAGTGTCATTGCATGTGTGTTCATTTCACAGACCACATATCACTAGTGTCAGTGCATGTGTGTTCTTCTCACAAACCACGTAAGGATCCACCGGTGTCATTGGATGTGTCTTCCTCTCATAGACCACACATGGATCCACCGGTGTCATCGCATGTCTGCCCTTTTCATGAACCACATCTAGAGTCACTGCATATGTGTTCTTCCCATAGACCACACATGGATCCACCAGTGTCATTGCATGTGTGTTCTTCTCACAAACCACATATGCAGTGTCATTGGATGTGTGTTCCTCCCACATACCACACATGGATCCACCGGTGTCATTGCATGTCTGCTCTTTTCATGAACCACAGTTAGAGTCATTGCATGTGTGATCCTCTCACAGACCACATATGGATCCACCAGTGTCATAGGATGTGTGTTCTTCTCATGAACCACAGCTAGAGTCGTTGGAGGTGTGTTCTTTCCATGAACCACAGCTAGAGTCCTTGCATGTGTGTTCTTCTCATGAACCACATAAGGATACACCAGACTCATTTCATGTGTGCTCTTCCCATGAACCACAGCTAGAGTCATTGCATGTGTGTTCTTCTCACAAACCATATCATGAACCACACCCAGTGTCATTGCATGTGTGTTCTTCTCATTAACCACACATGGATCCACCAGTGTCATTGCATGTCTGCTCTTTTCATGAACCACAGTTAGAGTCATTGCATGTCTGTTCTTTTCACAAACCACATATCACCAGTGTCATTGCATGTGTGTTCTTCTCACAAACGACGTAAGGATCCACCGGTGTCATTGGATGTGTGTTCCTCTCATAGACCACACATGGATCCACCGGTGTCATCGCATGTCTGCTCTTTTCAAGAACCACATCTAGAGTCATTGCATGTGTGTTCTTCCCATAGACCACACATGGATCCACCAATGTCATTGCATGTGTGTTGTTCTCACAAACCACATATGGACCCAGCAGTGTCATTGGATGTGTGTTCCTCCCACAGACCACACATGGATCCACCGGTGTCATTGCATGTCTGCTCTTTTCATGAACCACAGTTAGAGTCATTGCATGTGTGATCCTCTCACAGACCACATATGGATCCACCAGTGACATTGGATGTGTGTTCTTCTCATGAACCACAGCTAGAGTCATTGGAGGTGTGTTCTTTCCATGAACCACAGCTAGAGTTCTTGCATGTGTGTTCTCATGAACCACATAAGGATACACCAGACTCATTGCATGTGTGCTATTCCCATGAACCACAGCTAGAGTCATTGCATGTGTGTTCTTCTCACAAACCATATCATGAACCACACCCAGTGTCATTGCACGTGTGTTCTTCTCATTAACCACACATGGATCCACCAGTGTCATTGCATGTCTGCTCTTTTCATGAACCACAGTTAGAGTCATTGCATGTCTGTTCTTTTCACAAACCACATATCACCAGTGTCATTGCATGTGTGTTCTTCCCATGAACCACACATGGATCCACCAGTGTCATTGCATGTGTGTCCTTCTCACAAACCACATATGGATCCACCAGTGTCATTGCATGTGTGTTCTTTTCACAGACCACATATCACCAGTGTCATTGCATGTGTGTTCTTCTCACAAATCACGTAAGGATCCACCGGTGTCTTTGGATGTGTGTTCCTCTCATAGACCACACATGGATCCACCGGTGTCATTGCATGTCTGCTCTTTTCATGAACCACATCTAGAGTCATTGCATGTGTGTTCTTCCCATAGACCACACATGGATCCACCAATGTCATTGCATGTGTGTTGTTCTCACAAACCACATATGGATCCAGTAGTGTCATTGAATGTGTGTTCCTCCCACAGACCACACATGGATCCACCGGTGTCATTGCATGTCTGCTCTTTTCATGAACCACAGTTAGAGTCATTGCATGTGTGATCCTCTAACAGACCACACATGGATCCACCAGTGTCATTGGATGTGTTCTCTTCTCATGAACCACAGCTAGAGTCATTGGATGTGTGTTCCTCTCATAGACCACACATGGATCCACCGGTGTCATTGCATGTCTGCTCGTTCCATGAACCACAGTTAGAGTCATTGCATGTGTGTTCTCATGAACCGCAGCTAGAGTCATGGCATGTGTGTTCTTCTCATTAACCACACATGGATCCACCAGTGTCATTGCATGTCTGCTCTTTTCATTAACCACAATTAGAGTCATTACATGTCTGTTCTTTTCACAGACCACATATCACCAGTTTCATTGCATGTGTGTTCTTCTCACAAACCACATAAGGATACACCAGTGTCATTGCATGTGTGTTCTTCTAACGAACTACAGCTAGAATCATTGCATGTGTGTTCTTCTCACAAACCATATCATGAACCACACCCAGTGTCATTGCAGGTGTATTCTTCTCATTAACCACACATGGATCCACCAGTGTCATTGCATGTGTGTTCTTCCCATGAACCACACCTAGTGTCATTGCATGTCTGTTCTTTTCACAAACCACATATCACAAGTGTCATTGCATGTGTGTTCCTCCTATAAACCACACATGGATCCACTAGTGTCATTGCATGTGTGTTCTTCTCGCAAACCACATATGGACCCACCAGTGTCATTGCATGTGTGTTCTTCTCACAAACCACGTAAGGATCCACCGGTGTCATTGGATGTGTCTTCCTCTCATAGACCACACATGGATCCACCGGTGTCATCGCATGTCTGCCCTTTTCATGAACCACGTCTAGAGTCACTGCATATGTGTTCTTCCCATAGACCACACATGGATCCACCAGTGTCATTGCATGTGTGTTCTTCTCACAAACCACATATGCAGTGTCATTGGATGTGTGTTCCTCCCACATACCACACATGGATCCACCGGTGTCATTGCATGTCTGCTCTTTTCATGAACCACAGTTAGAGTCATTGCATGTGTGATCCTCTCACAGACCACATATGGATCCACCAGTGTCATAGGATGTGTGTTCTTCTCATGAACCACAGCTAGAGTCATTGGAGGTGTGTTCTTTCCATGAACCACAGCTAGAGTCCTTGCATGTGTGTTCTTCTCATGAACCACATAAGGATACACCAGACTCATTTCATGTGTGCTCTTCCCATGAACCACAGCTAGAGTCATTGCATGTGTGTTCTTCTCACAAACCATATCATGAACCACACCCAGTGTCATTGCATGTGTGTTCTTCTCATTAACCACACATGGATCCACCAGTGTCATTGCATGTCTGCTCTTTTCATGAACCACAGTTAGAGTCATTGCATGTCTGTTCTTTTCACAAACCACATATCACCAGTGTCATTGCATGTGTGTTCTTCTCACAAACGACGTAAGGATCCACCGGTGTCATTGGATGTGTGTTCCTCTCATAGACCACACATGGATCCACCGGTGTCATCGCATGTCTGCTCTTTTCAAGAACCACATCTAGAGTCATTGCATGTGTGTTCTTCCCATAGACCACACATGGATCCACCAATGTCATTGCATGTGTGTTGTTCTCACAAACCACATATGGATCCAGCAGTGTCATTGGATGTGTGTTCCTCCCACAGACCACACATGGATCCACCGGTGTCATTGCATGTCTGCTCTTTTCATGAACCACAGTTAGAGTCATTGCATGTGTGATCCTCTCACAGACCACATATGGATCCACCAGTGACATTGGATGTGTGTTCTTCTCATGAACCACAGCTAGAGTCATTGGAGGTGTGTTCTTTCCATGAACCACAGCTAGAGTTCTTGCATGTGTGTTCTCATGAACCACATAAGGATACACCAGACTCATTGCATGTGTGCTATTCCCATGAACCACAGCTAGAGTCATTGCATGTGTGTTCTTCTCACAAACCATATCATGAACCACACCCAGTGTCATTGCACGTGTGTTCTTCTCATTAACCACACATGGATCCACCAGTGTCATTGCATGTCTGCTCTTTTCATGAACCACAGTTAGAGTCATTGCATGTCTGTTCTTTTCACAAACCACATATCACCAGTGTCATTGCATGTGTGTTCTTCCCATGAACCACACATGGATCCACCAGTGTCATTGCATGTGTGTCCTTCTCACAAACCACATATGGATCCACCAGTGTCATTGCATGTGTGTTCTTTTCACAGACCACATATCACCAGTGTCATTGCATGTGTGTTCTTCTCACAAATCACGTAAGGATCCACCGGTGTCTTTGGATGTGTGTTCCTCTCATAGACCACACATGGATCCACCGGTGTCATTGCATGTCTGCTCTTTTCATGAACCACATCTAGAGTCATTGCATGTGTGTTCTTCCCATAGACCACACATGGATCCACCAATGTCATTGCATGTGTGTTGTTCTCACAAACCACATATGGATCCAGTAGTGTCATTGAATGTGTGTTCCTCCCACAGACCACACATGGATCCACCGGTGTCATTGCATGTCTGCTCTTTTCATGAACCACAGTTAGAGTCATTGCATGTGTGATCCTCTAACAGACCACACATGGATCCACCAGTGTCATTGGATGTGTTCTCTTCTCATGAACCACAGCTAGAGTCATTGGATGTGTGTTCCTCTCATAGACCACACATGGATCCACCGGTGTCATTGCATGTCTGCTCGTTCCATGAACCACAGTTAGAGTCATTGCATGTGTGTTCTCATGAACCGCAGCTAGAGTCATGGCATGTGTGTTCTTCTCATTAACCACACATGGATCCACCAGTGTCATTGCATGTCTGCTCTTTTCATTAACCACAATTAGAGTCATTACATGTCTGTTCTTTTCACAGACCACATATCACCAGTTTCATTGCATGTGTGTTCTTCTCACAAACCACATAAGGATACACCAGTGTCATTGCATGTGTGTTCTTCTAACGAACTACAGCTAGAATCATTGCATGTGTGTTCTTCTCACAAACCATATCATGAACCACACCCAGTGTCATTGCAGGTGTATTCTTCTCATTAACCACACATGGATCCACCAGTGTCATTGCATGTGTGTTCTTCCCATGAACCACACCTAGTGTCATTGCATGTCTGTTCTTTTCACAAACCACATATCACAAGTGTCATTGCATGTGTGTTCCTCCTATAAACCACACATGGATCCACTAGTGTCATTGCATGTGTGTTCTTCTCGCAAACCACATATGGACCCACCAGTGTCATTGCATGTGTGGTCTTCTCACAAACCACGTAAGGATCCACCGGTGTCATTGGATGTGTCTTCCTCTCATAGACCACACATGGATCCACCGGTGTCATCGCATGTCTGCCCTTTTCATGAACCACATCTAGAGTCACTGCATATGTGTTCTTCCCATAGACCACACATGGATCCACCAGTGTCATTGCATGTGTGTTCTTCTCACAAACCACATATGCAGTGTCATTGGATGTGTGTTCCTCCCACATACCACACATGGATCCACCGGTGTCATTGCATGTCTGCTCTTTTCATGAACCACAGTTAGAGTCATTGCATGTGTGATCCTCTCACAGACCACATATGGATCCACCAGTGTCATAGGATGTGTGTTCTTCTCATGAACCACAGCTAGAGTCGTTGGAGGTGTGTTCTTTCCATGAACCACAGCTAGAGTCCTTGCATGTGTGTTCTTCTCATGAACCACATAAGGATACACCAGACTCATTTCATGTGTGCTCTTCCCATGAACCACAGCTAGAGTCATTGCATGTGTGTTCTTCTCACAAACCATATCATGAACCACACCCAGTGTCATTGCATGTGTGTTCTTCTCATTAACCACACATGGATCCACCAGTGTCATTGCATGTCTGCTCTTTTCATGAACCACAGTTAGAGTCATTGCATGTCTGTTCTTTTCACAAACCACATATCACCAGTGTCATTGCATGTGTGTTCTTCCCATGAACCACACATGGATCCACCAGTGTCATTGCATGTGTGTCCTTCTCACAAACCACATATGGATCCACCAGTGTCATTGCATGTGTGTTCTTTTCACAAACCACATATCACCAGTGTCATTGCATGTGTGTTATTCTCACAAACGACGTAAGGATCCACCGGTGTCATTGGATGTGTGTTCCTCTCATAGACCACACATGGATCCACCGGTGTCATCGCATGTCTGCTCTTTTCAAGAACCACATCTAGAGTCATTGCATGTGTGTTCTTCCCATAGACCACACATGGATCCACCAATGCCATTGCATGTGTGTTGTTCTCACAAACCACATATGGATCCAGCAGTGTCATTGGATGTGTGTTCCTCCCACAGACCACACATGGATCCACCGGTGTCATTGCATGTCTGCTCTTTTCATGAACCAGAGTTAGAGTCATTGCATGTGTGATCCTCTAACAGACCACACATGGATCCACCAGTGTCATTGGATGTGTTCTCTTCTCATGAACCATAGTTAGAGTCATTGCATGTTTGATCCTCTCACAGACCACACATGGATCCTCTAGTGTCATTGGATGTCTGCTCTTTCCGTGAACCACAGTTAGAGTCATTGGATGTGTGTTCTTCTCATGAACCGCAGCTAGAGTCATGGCATGTGTGTTCTTCTCATTAACCACACATGGAGCCACCAGTGTCATTGCATGTCTGCTCTTTTCATTAACCACAATTAGAGTCATTACATGTCTGTTCTTTTCACAGACCACATATCACCAGTGTCATTGCACGTGTGTTCTTCTCACAAAACACATAAGGATACACCGGTGTCATTGCATGTGTGTTCTTCTCATGAACCACAGCTAGAGTCATTGCATGTGTGTTCTTCTCACAAACCATATCATGAACCACACCCAGTGTTATTGCATGTGTGTTCTTCTCATTAACCACACGTGGATCCACCAGTGTCATTGCATGTGTGTTCTTCCCATGAACCACACCTAGTGTCATTGCATGTCTGTTCTTTTCACAAACCACATATCACAAGTGTCATTGCATGTGTGTTCCTCCTATAAACCACACATGGATCCACTAGTGTCATTACATGTGTGTTCTTCTCACAAACCACATATGGACCGACCGGTGTCATTGGATGCGTGTTCTTTTCATAAACCACATATGGATCCTAATTAACCTTAGGAGAGCCCTAACCTTAGCGTTAGACTCAGTCTTTTAGAAGGCACGCCCTAACACAGTTGTTTTGCTTGACGATTGTTACATACCGTTCGATCGGAGCGCTTGGACGATTGTGATGGTTTTCGTGAGATCGATCCGCGAGTAGTCTGTTCTGCGGCATGATTGGCCACGCTTGCTCTGGACAAACTGGCAACACCGGGGGATCCCCTGTTGCGAGTGTCACGACTCACGAGTTGAGTGGGCCATATCCAAGTGTCACGTACCTGTTACTTCTCTTCCTCCCCATACTTCTCTTCCTTCCCCTTGAAGCCACTTTCCCCACTTCACTCCCATCCTACCGTAGCCGCAAGCCGACGACGCCTCCATCCCAATCCCCTCTCCGGCAGGCACCCCCTCCCCTCTCACCATGGGTTCAAGGGGAGATAGTGAGGAAACGCGTCGTGACGACAGGGACGGTGATTTCGATGTGAGTCGTCTCATCTCTATCTCTATCATCTGTGGACAGTTATCTATTTTTTGAGCCAGATCTACTCTGTTTACTCATGGCGCATCAACTATGCGGGGGTGCCGGTGGCTCCACTCCTCGTCCCCGGCGGAGGCGTGATGGAGAGCGAAATCGCGGCGTGTCGCCGCCAGAAGCCCGTGTGGAAGAGGGTGCTTCCCCGGTACGCGGCGGCCAACCCGTACCGGCTGGCGCTGTTCAAGAAGGAGCGGAAGGCCAAGATTGACAACCACATCGTTTACGGGTGCGTGGTGCACCGGGATCTCCGTAACTGAGAAGGGCAGGAGAGGTTCTGGTCCGTCCCTGGACGGACCAAGTACACCGTCATCGCTGCAGCTCGTGCGAAGAGGTGCTCCGTCTCGTGGACAATGCGGAAATCGTGGAGGTTCCATCCGACAACGACGAGGAAGCCGGCGGCTCAGAGGACAGCGACAGCGGAAGTGAAATTGTTGACTAGTGGTTGAATTAATGTAGGATGTGAAATCGCACCTTTGTTTAAAAGAATTTGTGGTTGAATTAATGAAATGCCTCGATTTAGATCTTTGTCTCGATTAATTTGTGGAAGAATTTGTGATTTAGATCAATTTCTGCCTCGATTTAGATCTCTGTCCCGGATAGGGAACGTGACCGTGGACGAAAGACACCTTTTCTACTAGTGTATTCAGACATTGGTGGTTTTTTTAAACATAACCTACGTGGATTTGGCCGCATACAAATGGCACAACCACAATTTATTAAGTGGAAGCACGTACACCCGGTTACTGGAGATCCGGGAGCTTCGCCAGATGCAAGGGATGTAGGAGCAGAGAGGCGGTGAGATAGACGGGCTCAATATTAGGCCAGAAAGTGGTACCGATTTCCTCCTCATCTGGGCATTATCGGTGAGAACATTGCTGTTTATGTTACCACGTCGTTGTGCAGCGTCTGAAATAAGTTGCTACTTCGTGGAGTGTGGCAGCTTAAATAATTTATTTCTATGCCACTTACATTCCGTCGTATTTGGAGACTTCCTGCCCCTCAACAATCGTGGAACGGGTGGATCCTTGTTTTCTGATAGCAGTGGCACAATCACAATTTCGGATTTAACTACTGACTCGGGCGTTTCCAAACCCTAAGTCGCGATACATTTTACTCAGAGAACGTGTGTAGATTGTTTCGCCTAGCAACGTGCCACACACAGATCTCAAGATTTTAACAAAATTATATATATAGGTTCAAGTTCAACACATTACTATGCATCTTCATTACCAGCAGCCTTCTTCCGCAGCCTGGGTGCCAAGATTTCACGTCAACTGGCTTCTTCATTTCCTGCCTTCTTCCTCTTTCTCGGTACCAATTTTCTTAGCTTCACGTACTCTGCATCGCCGGGACAATGGGCACCAGAATCATGTCCAACATCATCTTTCCACTCGTTTTTAATTTCTTCGGGCAGCAAAATGACTGATCCGGCAGTCATGTTTCTAACCTTGCGGCGCTTCCTGTCAAAGAAACAAGACTGTTGCATAACTACCAATATCTACAGAGTAAATGAAACAAAAATTACAATTCAACACAAACATGCGAACCCCAAACGACCTTTGCTTACCAGGAGCTAATTGGGTTCGAGCAACCACCCTGTCTAAGAATAGAAGGGTGACTCCCAGTTGCAGCAGCTTTCACATCCAGTACATCACATTTCAGCTCAAACATGGCAGCCAAGGCATACCTATTCATCAACCCAATTAGATGAATGTCACACGTTATAGGAACCATGATGCCACATTCATCCATGAAGATGAACTTTGCTGTCTGCTTCGGCCATAATTCAACATGATTACGCAGAGCAACAACCATACCAGATATAGTGTAGATCTACGCAGGTACTTCTTCCATCGTGAAACAATGGTGTCCATACTGTTGGATAATTAGGCACAATTTCCGTGATTAATTCTAGAATATTAAACATGACAATACCAGGTACTCACACATGTAACTCGAACATACTAGATGTACTTAACAACAAGATGAAACAGGCAGCAGCTAAACATGTACTCGCAGAACATGATTAATAACCAGACAGAAGCATGTCGCACGTACCGTTCGATTGCAGTAATCGCAGCAGTAGCCTTGGGGAAGATTGGTCGAAGCAGATGGCGACGAAGACGACGATAGGCAACACCGCCTGACTTGGATGGAAGACGAGTCGTGATGCAGAACTTGAGAAGTCGCGCAGGGTGCTTCCCAAAAACCTTATTCGCCCTCTCCCGTACAGGATCACAAAGGCGAGTGGTTCCGGAGACCTGCTCTCCCGTCCGCCGGTGCATGCCGGCAAGCGGGATGGAGTAGACTACGATGGCGGTGCAATCAGAGAGGTTGGCAAACCCTAGATTGGTTTTCAGTGTGTTCGTGGTGGAAGTCGCACTGGAGTTTATATAGAGCGGCTCGAGAGTCCTGCATAGGGCACGTCGTGGACCAAGACCATGTTGTGCACGTTCGGGTCGGTTACAGATAGCCCACGATCCGGGAGCGACCCGAATAGACTAACTGTTGACACATCTGTCAAAACCGCACAAGTTTTCCCAAGAAGCAAAAATAAAGCTTGGCTCGGCGAGATTCCCGCAACCCGCGCGCGCGTCGTGACGTGACGTGAAGAGCGGGCGGGCGGGCAGGTGGGCGGGCGGGCGGGCGGGCGGGCGGGCGGGCGGGCGTGCGTGCGTGCGTGCGTGCGAGCGGCGGCGTCGTCGGAGGAGGAGCGCGCGTGTAGTTCTCCTCTTCTCACTCACTTTACTAAGTGGTGAACCACTCCACCTTATAAGGTGGTGTAACTCTCCTCCAACTTTCCATGTGGGACTAAACTTTAGCTCCCACTCCACTCATATGTGAGCTGCCACCAAATTGGGCCAAATCACACATGGGCTTTGAGATTTAGGGAAAATCTGAAATCTACATGGGCTTATTTATTTAGCCCATCATTTCTAACAATCCCCCACCAGATCTCAAATGCCCATTTGAAGATTTGCCAATTCTTGCTACTTGTTTATATACCAGTGTTTCAGCAGAGACTGTTCAGTTGAACTTCCGCCTAGAACCTTGAGCTACGTCTATCAGCAACTTGAACAATGGACGAACCTTGAATTGCAAGTTTGGTGCTTTTAGAATTCACACAAAGTCATAACTAGTACCTGGCTGCCAGTAGCCTACCCCGCGGGTGTAGCATATGCGTCATACTACTTGGTCTCTTCATGAGTTTACTAGAGATCACCCAAATCTCATAGATTGCGACATTTAACAATCGGAACTCGTATAGGTATGTTCTTTCAAGAATGCTCTATAGGACAGCATATTTGCTAATCATAGCCAACAGAAACACATTAAGGCATGTTGCCAACCTGCCTTACAGCTTTTGAGAGTTGTACATCTTCACATAGAGAGGGTTGTCTAATACTCTCCTCCGTCACACCACTAGCTTGTTTTTCCCAGGTCCTAATTCACCGGATCTCCGATCAAAAAGGTTGGGTTACCACTACTGTGTAACATCCATGGGTCTCAAACCCATCTCTCTCGATGCACTTTCTATCACGTTTCGTGATAGTCCCTTTGTAAAGGGATCTGCCAGGTTTTTGTCAGTTTGAATATACGTAAAAGTAATTACTCCGGAGTTTCTTAATTTCCTGACAGACTTCAAACGTCTCTTGACGTGTCTTGATGACTTCGCGTTATCCTTAGGATTGTTCACTTTGACAATAACAGTTTGATTATCACAATTCAAGAGGATGGCCGGTATAGGTTTCTCAACCACCGGCAAGTCCATCAAGAGTTCACACAGCTATTCTGACTTTACAGTGGCTGTGTCTAAAGCAGCAAGTTCTGCTTCCATAGTCGACCTTGTCAATATGGTTTGTTTGCAAGATCTCCATGATACCGCGCCACCTCCAAAGGTTAATACATACCCACTAGTGGCGTAGACTTCATCTACATCCGAGATCCAAATAGCATCACTATATCCTTCGAGCACCGCTGGATGCCCCGAATAGTGTATCCCATAACTCATTGTACCACATAGATAGCGCATGACCCTTTCAAGTGCACACCAATGTTCAGTACCCGGGTTAGACATGAACCTACTCAACTTGCTCACAGCAAAAGAGATGTCGGGTCTTGTCGCACTAGCTAAGTACATGAGTGAGCCAACGATTTGAGAGTATCTCAATTGTTATTTCGGCTCTTTCTTGTTTTTCCGTAATGTCACACTGGGATCATAAGGTGTTGGGGAAGACTTGCCATCAACGAAACCGAAACTGCTCAAGATCTTCTCAACATAGTGTGATTGTGTCAAAGTAATCCCACTCTCGTGCTTAATCAGCTTGATATTCAGAATAACATCAGCTTCTCCCAGATCTTTCATATCAAAGCTCTTTGATAGAAAGGACTTAACTTCATTTATCACATTCATGTTTGTACCAAAGATAAGGATATCATCCACGTACAAACATAATATAACACCTTCGCCCCCACCATGGCGATAGTAGACGCACTTGTCAGCCTCATTAACGACAAAGCCAACAGAAGTTAATGTTCTGTCAAACTTCCCATGCCATTGCTTAGGTGCTTGCTTCAGGCCATATAAAGATTTTAACAACTTGCACACCTTTCTCTCTTCACCTTTTACCACAAACCCATCAGGCTGATCCATATAGATCTCCTCTTCCAACTCTCCATTGAGGAAAGCTGTCTTAACGTCCATTTGATGAACGATAAGACCATAAGAGGCAGCCAGGGATAGTAGTACTCGAATGGTGGTCAGTCTAGCAACAGGTGAATAGGTGTCAAAGTAATCTTCACCTTCTCTCTGGGTGTAGCCTTTTGCTACAAGCCGAGCCTTGTACTTTTCAATAGTACCATTAGGCCTTAGCTTCTTCTTGAACACCCACTTGCAACCCACAGGCTTACAGCCATGGGGTCGTTCTGATATTTCCCAAGTTCCATTAGAAAGAATCGAGTCCATCTCATTATGGACAGCTTCTTTCCAATCATCTGCATCAGGAGATGCATATGCCTCTGCAATGGAAGTGGGAGTATCATCCACAAGGTACACAATGAAATCATCTCCAAAGGATTTTGCAACCCTCTGTCTCTTACTCCGTGTAGGAGCTTCATTGTCATCCTTCTCTAGGACTTCTTCCTCACGTGGTTGCTCAAAATTCTCACTAGATGCACTAGTTTCAGGAAGTATTTCAGAAGAAATTCTAGCAGTGCTGTGCATATCTTTCATAGGAAACATATTCTCAAAGAATGTTGCATCACGAGATTCCATTATAGTATCAACATGCATATTAGGAACCTCAGATTTAACTACTAAAAATCTATAGCCTACACTCCGCGGAGCATATCCTAAAAAGATGCAATCCACTGCCTTTGGTCCAAGTTTGCGTTTCTTAGGAATCGGTATGTTGATCTTAGCTAAACACCCCCAAGTGCACAAGTAAGAAAGTGATGGTTTTCTCCCAGCCCACTCCTCATAAGGGGTTTTATCTTTATTCTTGTTAGGAACTCTATTTAGGACATGACACACTGTCAACAAGGCCTCCCCCCACCATGCCTTAGATAAACCAGCGGTGGCTAACATGGAATTCACCAAGTCAGTCAGCGTGCGGTTTTTCCTCTCGGCAACCCCGTTTGATTGAGGCTAGTAGGGAGGCGTCCTTTCATGAATAATGCCATGTTCCTCACAGAATTCATCGAAGATTTTGGGAAAATATTCACCACCACGATCCGACCTAAGACGTTTGATCTTTCTCTCTAGTTAATTTTCAACTTCGGCTTTATAAATTTTAAAGTAGTCTAAAGCTTCATCTTTTGTGCGCAACAAATAAACATAGCAGTATCTAGTCGCATCATCAATCAAAGTCATGAAATATCTCTTTTCACCTTTTTTCAACACACCATTCATCTCACAAAGATCAGAATGTATGAGCTCCAGAGGTGCCAAGTTTCTCTCCTCGGCTGCCTTGTGAGGCTTTCGAGGTTGCTTTGATTGCACACAACTATGACACTTGGAACCTTTGGCAATAGTGAAATTCGGAATTAAACTCATATTGGACAACTTGGACATCAAACCAAAATTAATGTGACATAAACGAGAATGCCAAACACTGGTATCATCATTAACACCGCCACAAATATGGTTTATGGACTTATTCAAAAAACCTGAAAGTGAAAAGCGGAACAACCTTCCGCACTCATATCATGTACCAGTAAATTGTCCATGTCTCGACACAATGACTTTATTAGACTCAAAAACAACCTTAAACCCATCTCTGCATAGAAGGGAGCCGCTAACGAGATTCTTGTTCATGGAAGGGACATGCTGCACGTTCTTCAGCTGCACGATCTTTCCCGAAGTGAACTTCAGATCCACCGTGCCAACACCATGAACAGAAGCATGTGACCCATTCCCCATTAGGACGGATGAATCCCGAGCGACCTGATAAGAAGTGAACATAGAGATGTCAGCACACACATGAATATTAGCACCCGTATCAATCCACCAACATGGTGATTGAAAAACTGAAAGAATAGTAAATACATTACCATACCCATCAGCATTGCTAGCAGTCACGACGTTGACAGTCTTCCCCTTTTTCCCTTTACGATCTGCACGTTCTGGGCAATCCTTGGAAAAGTGCCTGAGCTCTCCACAGGTAAAGCAACCTAGCTCGGCCTTGTTCGGCTTCTTCTTCTTCTTGAAGGTTGTAGTCTTTTCAGGCTTGTTGAAGGAGGGCCTATAGTTCCCTTTGTTCTTGCCGAAGGTCCTCTTCTGCACCATGTTGGCGCTAGACTGACCCTCGCCTCCTTTCTCAGCAGTGTCCTTAACCCGAGCCTTCTCCTCAACATCAAGAGAAGCTATCAGGTTTTCAACCGATATCTCTTGTCTCTTATGCTTGAGAGTTGTGGCGAAATTCCTCCATGAAGAAGGCAACTTTGCAATGATGCACCCAGCCACAAACTTGTCAGGTAAGTTACACTTAAGGATTTCAAGCTCCTTGGCAAAGCACTGTATCTCATGAGCTTGTTCGACTACAGAACGATTGTTAACCATCCTGTAATCATGAAAGTTCTCCATGATGTACAGTTCACTGCCAGCATCTGTTACACCGAACTTAGCGTTCAGTGCCTCCCAGAGCTCTTTGCCATCTTTGAAGTGCATGTACACATCAAACAACTTGTTGTCAAGAACACTCAGAACGCATCCCACAAAGGCAAGATTGGTTTCCTTGAACTTGTTCTGATCTTGTTCAGATATAGTTCCTTCAGGTAAACCCTCACTAGCCTCGAATACTTCCAGATTTTGCAGCCACATAGTGGTCTTATACTGCCACCTCTTAAAGTGAACACCGGTAAAATTTTCCAGCTTCATCGCATCGGCCAAGTGTCCCATGTTTATCTCGGAAAATTGCCTATAATAAGGTTTTTCGATTGTTGGATAATTAGGCACAATTTCCGTGATTAATTACGGAATATTAAACATGACAATACCAGCTACTAGTACATGTAACTCGAACATACTAGATGTACTTAACAACAAGACGAACGGAAACAGGCAGCAGCTAAACATGTACTCGCAGAACATGATTAATAACCAGACAGAAGCACGTCGCACGTACCGTTCGATTGGAGTAATCGCAGCAGTAGCCTTGGGGAAGATTGGTCGAAGCAGACGGCGCGAAGACGACGATAGGCAACACCGCCCGACTTGGATGGAAGACGAGCCGTGATGCAGAACTTGAGCAGTCGCGCAGGGCGCTTCCCAAAAACCTTATTCGCCCTCTCCCGTACAGGATCACAAAGGCGAGTGGTTCTGGAGACCTGCTCTCCCATCCGCCGGTGCACGCCGGCAAGCGGGATGGAGTAGACTACGGTGATGGCGCAAGCAGAGAGGTTGGCAAACCCTAGATTGGTTTTCGGTGTGTTCGTGGTGGAAGCCACATTGGAGTTTATATAGAGTGGCTCGGGAGTCCCGCATAGGGCACGTCGTGGACCAAGCCCACGTTGCGCATGTTCGGGTCGGTTACAGATAGCCCACGACCCAGGAGCGACCCGAATAGGCCAACTGTTGACACGTCTATCAAAACCGCACAAGTTTTCCCAAGCAGCAAAAATAAAGCTCGGCTCGGCGAGATTCCCGCAACACACGGCGCGCGCGCGCGTCGTGACGAGCCGGCGGGCGGGCGGGCGTGCGTGCGTGCGAGCGGCGGCGTCGTCGTCGGAGGAGCATGCGTGTAGTTCTACTCTTCTCACTCACTTTACTAAGTGGTGAACCACTCCACCTTATAAGGTGGTGTAACTCTCCTCCAACTTTCCATGTGGGACTAAACTTTAGTTCCCACTCCACTCATATGTGAGCTGCCACCAAATTGGGCCAAATCACACATGAGCTTCCACACACATGGGCTTTGAGATTTAGGAAAAATCTGAAATCTATATGGGCTTATTTATTTAGCCCATTATTTCTAACACATACTACTTGCCCTTAGAGTCGTACCAGTAGAGGACTACCGTAACCAGATAAGAGGGTCCGTGCGGATCTCACTTGACAGAAAACTGTGGACAAAATATGTTTATCAGCGTTGGGCTAACAAATAATTTGAGGTTCACTAGCCAGCTAGCAGTTATAATTAGTGCGAATAGCAAAGAGAAGGGTAGCTCACCCGCTTGTAGCCAGAACTTCTTCTTTCTTGATAGTAGGATCTGCCATCATCCGAACTGCTCGGCTCGTCGGCGGCGGAGGCGGGCTAGAGCCTCGCAACGGCGGCTACGGCATGTGCCATCGGAGCTCGGTATCAGCGACTAGGCGCAGCAACTGGACGCAACAACTTGGCCCCGGAAGCCAAATGTCCGAAGGGATCGTCCTGTCTGGAGGGTGGATTCCGACTCCGCCGGTGCTAGGGAAAAGCTGGGAATGGATTTGTGAAATTGGTCAACGCATCCGATCCACTTAGCTGCTCAATTTGCTAAGAGGTTGCCGCATTGACGCCCGCGTCATGGACAGATGACCGACATGAGGGTCCCGCCCGTCTACTTCACGGGGCGGTTTAACGGAATGTTTGAATTTAGCAGCGGTGAGATGAGTTTGCCTCGAAATGGCCCCTCTCAGTAGTTAGCGGCCCAACTTTTCGAAACGCGATAATTTCAGGCAACTTAGGTACCGCCATGCGCTGGCCTGCGAACTTTGGTACCGCAGACGAACATGCCCGACACAGATGGGGCTGGCTTCATTCGATTTGGCAACATACATGGATTGTGGGGAGGCCTGGCCACGCGCGCCCTCAGTCTAAAAGGCCGGTTCCTCCTCCCTCGGCCATTAATGCTGACGTGGTGGTCAGGGTGTCGTCGCTTCGGTTCAGCCGTGCTGACCGTCCGTCAGCCTTTGGCTAGCCTCCCTCATCAATGGTGCGCTGACCGTGGCAGCATGGAAAGCGCCTGATCACTGTCAGGCGGGCCCGTGCGCGTGGGGATACGAGGGAGGACACACGCTTTGTCCACGACGACGCATTCCGAGCGCATATTTGGACTAGAAATGGTCTGTCTAGACACATGTGGTCGTTTGGATTGGACCGTTGGAGCAGATTTTCACCGTTAGAAAGTTCACGCGGACGATACGGACCGCTCGTGGTTGAATGGGTCGGTGAAGATGCACTTACCGGCTCCAAGAAAACCAAGGCACGTCAATGAACATTCCGGCTCACTCACGGGAAGCCGATACATGTTCTGCTGCTGGACTAGCTTCCGTCCAAAACACATCCTACTCACAAGAATTAGGGTCGTCTTTGACAAACTCTACTATACAATCCGACGAATCCTACAATGTCCAAATGGGTACACTACACCGTTAAAGACGATTGATATACTATATATTTTCGGTTGCACCGATAACCACAACACAGCCTTAACTCTTTGTCTGTGGATCATACCAAAGTCAGAGGACAGAACAACAAACCATTCAACTAAACTGGACTGTGGCAACCTACCTCAATAGCGTTAGACGTCCTCCTCAGGAGCGTCATGGTCATCGTCAGTTCACAGTAACTTGCCTCAGCAGCGTTAGACGTCCTCCTCAGGAGCATCATGGTCATCGTCAATTCGAACGGGTGGATGCAGATTTATGTAATCTATGCTGGTAAGAGTAACTCCAACAAAATAGTTTGAATAAGCAGAGAGAGAAGGTACGGGTAACCAGAATATTCTTCACTTTTTCAGCTTGCCTATAGTTGTTTACCCAAAACTAGCACTACACGATAGATCCTACTCCCTCAAGATGTTTTAGCTTTATGAAAAGAGTGTATATAGATTCCTTTTAGTGTGTAGGTTCACTCCAGAGTTAGATAAACCTACACAATAAAATATGTTTACTTACACTTTTTTCACAAAGCTAAAACATCTTATATTTTGAAACGGAGGGAGTACATGGCAGTGGGTAACCTTTTTCATCCCTTTTTATTTATTTTAACTCCTTCCTTTCCACCAACGTGGTCGCTCGCCGGTATTGAGCGCCGCCTCCCGCCAGCAAGCTCACATGAGACGAGACAGGGGTAGCGAGGTCCGCGAAAGGCCGAATCAAGGCCAACAACGTGTGCGACGTCAGAGCTCGCAGCAGGGTTGGTGCAGGAGGGGTTGCTGAGCTCGCAACTAGGGGCGGGTGGCATAGCTTGAAGCTCGGATGGCGGAGGAGTTGCACGGTTGTCGGACAGGGCCCCAACTTGGCCGAATCGAGATCGCCGTCGTGCCGATGCACGCGGCTAGTCTGGCTCGATCCCGGTCGGGAGGAGATGCGGTTGGGCCTCAAGGAGGGTGTCGGGTGTTGGGAAGTTAGGGGGCGAGGTTGGACAGCACGGCGAACAGTCACCAACGACCGGAGACGGCAAGGACGGCAATCACTGGTGCCGGAATCAAGCAGGGAAACTTCCACGCGTTGCAGTTGGAGGCTCCCACGGTGGCTTCAAAGACATGGCGGCTTACCCAAAATTTTGGCTAGTCTTACCAATAGGTGGGGGGATAAAAAATAGGTGATCATCCAATTTTTTTTGTGAAGACCACTTTTAGGTAAGCTGTTGGAGCTGTATTTTTGCTCCATCTTACCTAAGAAAGCGATTATTGCCCTCTTACCCATATATGGATAAGGTGCTAGAGATGCTCTCACACGGTCACGGTCACACTCCCTACAAGCAATAAAATGGAGGGATACCAGCACAGAACGCACTAGTATTCGTCCAAGATGGTCTGTGACATGTAAAGATGTCACATCCTAAAAAAATTCGAATTTTGAAATGTAAAAAATCAAATAAACGAAGAAAATAAATGATGAATTTTTTTGGGGAAAAGAAACTTTTGATTCCTCTAGTGGAAATATCAAAACCTTATTTGAATAAAATTAATTTTGAATGAGAAACTGACAAAAAAGTTTTCAAAAATTCAAATGCATGTCATGCATCATCATCATTAAACACTTACATTTTAAACCACTGGAAAAAGAATAAACCAAAAAAAACCTAAACCCTTATAAGAAAAATTGTCACAAGTTCAATGTAGGATATGGCTATGTTCCATATAAAAATTGAGCATAAGAATTCTTAAATAATCTATAATGGTAAATAACAAAATTACAAAACAATAGAAATTGGTTTCACACTATTTGAAGCTATAGATAAAAAGATATTGTTTATTTAAGAAGAAAGCAAAAGAAATAAGAAATAAGAAAATTCCAAGACCAATAAAGCACCTACCAAAAATCAATAACTAAATGAAATAAAAGTATTCTTAAATGGTTTATAAAGATAATTATTAAATAGAATTATAGAAATGATAATCACCTTTTTGTTTTTTGAAACTATAAATCAAAATATATAATTTATTTGGTAAAAAGAAAAAGAAATGGGATTACATTGCAAAGCCAAGATAAACCATATCTAAAATCCATGTCTAAATGGAACAAAAGTATATTTAAATAACATATAATGGTAAAGAATTATTTTATAAAACTTGGTAAATTGGTTTGACCCTTTTTGGAGTTTTAAATAAAAAGATATGAAGAAAAGTAACTAAGTAAAAAAAGAACCATATAGGCCAAAGTAAATATTTATAAATGATATTGTTTGAATTGGATAAATATAGATAATATCCTAAAATGATCTTGTTGATTTTAAAAAAATTTGGAAATTTGAGTGGATCCATTTAGAGCTCTAAACAAAAGTTATAAAAGAAACCTGAAAAAAGAAAAAGAAAAATATTAAATTAAAAAAATGCAGCAGCAACCCAACCCAAGACCCATCTAACCCTGACTCACTTGTCTATTTTTTTCTCTTCTCTTCTTTTTATTTTCCACGGGCCGCACTTCCTGGGCCCATCTAGTTGATCTACCCAGCCATGGGTCGTCTTCCTCGTGTGGTTCACACACAGAACAAGACCGTTACCGGCTGTGCTCCTTCCTCTCCTTTCCCTATCAATTCTAGTGACAGTTTCTTTTCGACTTCAAAACGAAAAACGTTTGTAATCAAGTGGAGGTTCCATTCAGGCCATTAGTTTCTCACTTTAGTGTCTTAATCTTTCATATCAAACCGGTGCTCCGAATGCCACCCGTCGGCATACGTCTCCCGATCTCCCTCCCTAGAGCATATCAAGATGAACCGAGAGAAGCAGCGTGTACCTCTAGTCCTCCTCCTTCACTTTCGTTCCTAAACTTTCTGCAGAGGATGTCTCTACAATCCATATCAACGATGCCCACTTCAGCCCTAAATTCGAGTTCATCGTCAAATCTTGTCGTCCACGATGAGAAACTTATCAATTCCTTGAACCAGAATATTCTACTCATCGTTGCCTACCTCCAGGACATGATGGTGCAACTTCTTGTTGCAGTTCGCCGCGCCGCCAACGACGTCCAGCCAAGGATTTATCTCTCTTGGACTCTACAAACGATGCCATGGTCACCATCGTGTTCGCCTCGACGTCCTCTACGCCGTCCACGTCTTTTTCAACTCCGGATAAGTTCCTAGCGACGAGAACGGCAATGCCAAGCCCGTGCCCGTTATACTGGCGACATCTCCGGCGAGCTACTCCGGTGAGACTTTCTAGTCCGTCCGATCTACATCTAGCGGTCAAAATAGATCAATTAAACGAAGGGGTACCGGGACCTACCAGATTTTCCCATGTAGCATAGCTTTATCTATATTCGGATTCATAGACAGAAAATCATAGAAACTTCTAAGAATCATATCTTTAGTTCTGTTGATCCAAATTTAGCAAATAATATGTCTATGGATTCACAAAAATGAGTAGAACACAGTAGAGCAACAATTCGGTACTTTTGTGACGGTTAAAATAACGTTTTATCTAGAACCATTTGTGGAGTAGTTTGAGTATAAAAATTCTTGTGTAAATTATTTTTGAGTGAATCCTTCTGCAAAGGGTTGTATATTTAATCCTCTGTGCTGTAGGATCTTAATCAAATTTTATTTTAGTACATAGGATTTGTGTAGCATCTGTTAGTCAAGTGTGGCTTATTTTAGTGTTATAAAATGTTTTAAATAATCTCTTTGCACTAATGTTTTTACAATTTGCACCCCACTTATATAAAGGATCAGTAGGTGGTTGTAGTGTTCAGAACCTTATTGTAACAACTTGTTCAATAAAATATCTTGTTGTATGCTTGCATGCATTTTATTGTATTCATGTGTTGTTTTGTGATGCTAGTTTTGAGAGTGTACTTTTTGCTTGATTGTATTGTTGTAGACTTTGAGGAGTGTAATCTTTTAAAGACCAAGAAGAGTACCTAAATATTCTACTATCAAGACAAGTGGCACTATCATCAAGTCCTATTGTTTTCATTATACTTAGTTGATTTTTGTAGTATATGCATGGTAGACTATATTATTATGCTATGCTATATCTCCTATGTAGAATAGAGAATGGTGGTTTCTACTTAGTAGGTGAAACATCGTAGGATTAGAAGTGCTTACCCTGCTATAGTTTTCGGGATGGAATATCATATTATGATTATATGGAGTATTGGAAAATATATATTTTCTATAATAAAACAAGTACTTAATGAAACACCTGGGTGGAAATGGGACTTGCTTGGATTATGTTGGGTGGTTACTTAGGGGCCATATCTATGGTTGGCTGGTGTATCGCACTTTTGGACAGCCACCCAGGAACAAAAATATTGGAGACGTTCTTGTCGTGAAGCTTCCAGTGCAGCAACATGGCATATGGGCTCTGCCTTAACCGACTAAGTTGCGAGAACTCAGCCAGATGGACAGAGGGTGGTAGTGATGATAGGATGGAACGCGTCCGTGGTGGTCTGAGGGATTGCTTCTAAAAAGTCTCGTCTCGATGCATGTCGAGTCTTGTGGGGAAAGTGCACCACCTCTCGAGAGGGTAAAACTAAGTACTTAGTCGTGTTCCCGGTTACGGACAACTTCTGAGCCTCAATACAATGAAGCAGAATCAAGAATGTCATCATTCTAATTTCCTAAGTTAAAATTTGATGGGTGAACAAGGGTTTTTGGTTCATTGATTTCTATCAATGGAACCTAGGTTCACTGATTTCTATCTGTGGTACCACTATGTTGTGATTGGAAATATTACCTGGAGGGTATCCAGTGTAACTTAGTTGATAATAAGTGTTGCAAACTATTTGTAAAAAGATAGGGGAAGACTTTCTTGCTGCAAACTAGCCGAAGCTCTACCTAGCCAGATATGCATGTAGTAATAGGTATTGACCCTTGCCAATACAATTCAAAATATATTGACCCTTTGTGGCTGTAACTTATCATGTTGCAGGATTACTTGATGATAGTGAAGTTTGATGAGTAGGGATTACGAGTCTGCACCCAACATGTTTACCCGTGGCACATGAAGATAAAGGACTCCATGCTATATAGTTATATATCTGCTGCCTTGTAATAAGATAACCATATGAGCTATGTAAGTTGTAATGAACTATTTTATTCTTGGATATGCGATGTAATATGATCTTTGTTTCTTGATATTACATCTTAAACTATGAGTGCTAGCTATTCGATCTAGGGACTAGAACTATAAACACAGGGATCTACACCTTATCGGGTGAGATCGTGACAAAAGACTCTTCGAGAGATGGAGCACTTACAAGCTAAGTCTACTACCAACCCTTATGACTTTTACACTCATTTACATATTTCTTACAAACCTTATGTGTTAATATGGATTTTGTAGTAGGCGTACCTCATATTAAAAAGGGAAAAGACTCAATATTTGTAGTTGTTGATAGATTCTCTAAAACGACACATTTCATATCATGTAATCATAATCGAACGGATGGTGCTTCACGTATTACAAAAAAAATTATGTTTCAGTGCGCACCCAAACATTTCTTCGGGGAAACAGATGGACGGATGGGATACGCGTGAATGGGTCTTAGTCGGTGGGCACAATCGTCCTTCGGAAATTTCCATCGGTGCTATGTAAAAAAAGGTATAAGCCCGCGTTGAAGCCCGTACGACCCGTTCACCGGCGCATATTATACACGTATGCACGTGGGCGCCGAACCGTCGGCTTCCTTGAGTAGCATAGTCCGCCAGTGGACTGCGTTCCAACCACTTCGAAAAATTTCCCAATTTGGGTAGCAAACCCTAGCTAGCCATCTCTCCACAAACCCTCGATCGCGGCGGCCGTGCATGGAGAAGGGTAAGCAGGTGGCAACACCCGCTGACAACGCGGAGAAGGGGAAGCAAGTGGAGGTGCCTGCTGACAACACAGAGAAGGGAAGCATGTGGCGGCGGATGTTGAGCACACGGAGAAGGGGAAAAAGGTCGCGGATGCAAAGGGTGGAAATGGGAGATCCGGCTAGGGTCGGCCGGCCTTCTACTATGGTGTGGCTCCACTGAAGCGGAAGTTCGAGACGGAGGCGCGGATCAGGCGGAAGAAGAAGAAGAAGAACCTGAAGAACAAGCTGTGTCAGGAGAGAAAGGAGAGGAGGGAGAAGATCTACCCGCCTGCCAACGTCAAGACCTTCCGTGAGTCCGACAGGGATGACACCGATGAGGTAAGTCCGGATCTCACTCCTAGTGTTCTTGCCACCGAAGTCCGCCTCGTCCTGTTGTTGTTAGGGTTTGTGGTGCTAGTAGGGTTAGATACGCCTAGCGATGCTAGTTTGTGCCAGGTTAGATGCACCATAGATTAGCTACTGATTTCCCTAGGACCCCTTTGGCGACGTTCTGATGGACGTAGGATTAAGTAGGCTTCTGTTTAGGAAGGCTAGGTCGTTGAGTGGTTCCGCTTGTTTTGAATGTTATGATATATGTAGTGTGTGCCGGGTTTACATGCGCCTAGATGCTGGAGTTTATGCTTGGCCTTTGTGGCTGAGTTTTTGGTCTTGAACGATCTGAGAAGTAAGAACCTGACATTTCGTTTGCAATGAAAATGAAATGGGATTGCTGCCTATTGATCTACACATATTAGCTACTGATGTGTTCTCTCTTGGTACCAGAAATATAATTGATTTATGGGTTCTACTTGCGATCTCTTTGAGATTGTAAATTTAGACAATGTGACCATGGATAGTTCAAGTTCATATTAGGTGTTACTTTCTTAAAATTCTTAGAAAGTTCAGCAATGCTAGTTTGTGAATTTGAGTGTAATAGTTAAGTAAAAGAAACATGGCAATCTGTACCAGGTGCTTGTCAATATACTATTGTACTATTGTATAGAATGTATTTGGTGTCATTTACTTTTCTTATGAATTTAGTATATTAGATCATCTGATCACTTTATACTGAGCTTAATGTACCTAGTCTATGTACTCCTAGTCAGAGTGTCTACCTTGGTAATTTGCTAGTCTTTTGAAATGCTTGTCTCACATAGAACATATGATTCTAGTACATTCATGATAGTTGTTAAATTCAATATGTATAGCATATTGACGGATTTTTTGTAGTGCTACTGAAAGCTTTTGTTTTGTATTTATAAAATATTTCTAATATATCAAGCATTTATATAGTTTCAGTTCTGGAGCTGAACGCTTATGTGTTTTATTACAGATGCATAAATTTCTGGTTGTAGTACTGCTAGTAACAAATACTGTTATATTGCTTTATTGGTTTATTACTTTTGTTGCACTACTGCTTTCAACAGCTGTTTTCTTATGCTCCACACATAAGTTGGTAGTTAATGTTGCTATGATCTAGCTTAAGATTATTACGTGTGATACATCATTCTGCTTCATAGGTTTATTATTTTTATTGCACTACTTCTTTCAGCACATGGGTTGTTCTGCTGCAAACTTAAGTTGGTATTTAATGCTGCAGTGATACAATTTAAGATTAATAAGTGTGATAGATCAATCTGCTTGTAAGGTAGAATTGTTTGTTGCACTAATGCTTCTAGCAGATGTTTTGTTTTGCTGTACACATTTAATTTGTACATAATGCTTCTCTGATCTAACTTCATATGTGTGACATATCAACTATTCTGTTATGATTTTTAAATGTTTAATTAAAAAGCAATTGTCCAAGTTTCCCGTTATATAATATGTGGAACATATAGTATTATTTTACATAGTAATTATTGTAATTTTATTTTACATATTTCCACATGAGTCAGATAGTGTCCGTAATGACGTGGAGGACTGGGACCGCAAGAGCCGTGCTATGCCGAAGATGCTCAAGGCTGACAACATCCTCTATCTTCTTGGCCTAGGGGAGTACAAGTGCCCGTGGTTCTTTCGGAAGGAGATGCCAAAGGACTACTTGGGATGATGTAGCATGCTACCCACTATGGAGCTGGCAGCCAGAAGCATCAGCCGCGCCTAAAGGACAAACACACCGCTTATGTGTGTTCCTACTGAAGCACCTCCCCAGCCATAGAGGATGTTGGGTTGATGCTTAATTAAGTAGATTATGTCATGTGTCTCTCTGTGTTAATATGGTTGTATGTTTATCGTTGACGTGTTGAACTTGATACAATTTGTTCGTATGGTTGAACTAGTGTTTGAACAATCTAATGTTTGTGCTTAAGAATGTTGTTTCATGTTTAACCTGATTTGGTCCTGATATTTTTAATACTACGCATATGTACTCTGGTTGTGTATTTGCGGGAAATGTTGGCATAAAGGGAGAACAAGGAAATCTGGGAAATGTATATGCGTTTGGGTTTCTTGAGCTAGGTTGATAAGGGGTTAAAATAAATAATTAGTTTCATTACATTTATTAAAGTTTCACGTACTTAGAAATGGATCTTTTAATTTGGCATTAACGGTGCATTTCTAGTCAAAGTCTTATGTGAGACTCTAGATGATAGTAAGATTAACTGGTGGTGGTAGCCCTGGTTTACAGAAATGTATGTCAGTGCAGGGATATCATTAGGGTTTTATAAGAGGAATAAAACTATGAAGGCCGGCCCAACAAGACACCCAGGTAATGCGGCCTGGCTATTGATAAGAGAAACAAAAACCCTAACATCCTCACACCGCCTTACCAAAAGAATTGTGGTGCTGTCACCGGAACCATCTACCGTCGGAGTTGTCGCCTTGGTCGGGATCCTTAGTGGCCACCATGTCTGTTTCAAGGTCATCCCGCACGTCGCATAATCGGCACCGTCTACCCTACACTCCCATGGTTCCCTGCACCGACTACGGCGTCGTCGTCAATAGGCACGTCTTTGGCATCGATGACCATGATGGGTGGGTATTTTACAAGTGCAAAACTCATGGGGTAAGCATTCATTTGATTTGGTTTGATTTCATGCAGTCGATGGCGCACGTAGCTACAATATGAGCAGTGTTCATACAAAATTCAATGTTTGATATTCAGTGTTACTAAATTTACAGACTAAATGCAATTTTTGGTGGTGGGAGCTGAAGTACGTGGAGTACTTGTGTGAGAATAGTATTCTGACTGGTGATGCAACCAATAGATGCTTACGGATGGGCAGAGGAGAGGAGGAAAACTCTAGAGCTAAGGAAAAAAGAAAGAGCAACATTAAAGCTTAGGAATGAGGAACTGGTACTGATGAAGTTGGTCTCTACGGTTGATCTGCTTACAGAAGCAGTGCTTCTTCTGACATTTGTAATAGGGTTGTTAGTTGTTCTTTGTTTGATGCTTATTTAGCATAAATGAAGATCTATGTGTGTTGCTGATGTAATAGTATATCCTCTGTGTCTCTACTGTATCCATATGCTGAACAATTTTCAAAGCAAGTAAACGTATCCTCTGTGTTGTCTCTATTGTATCCGTTTGCTGATGTAATAGTATATCCTCTTCCTTTGGTACGGTAGATGGCTTAAATGTAGGGTTTTAGGGCAGTTTTGGACAGGTACGGATGGATCATCCGGTCAAGTGGTCAAGCAATGTGTTTTCCTTTTGCACATAGCTCCAACATGCCCTCACAAACATGTACTACAAAATTGACGCAATTTTAAGAATGTTGAAAAAATCACATGTCTACAAAATAGACCGTTTATACCTACCTAAGATGGCCATTTCTAATAATTTAAGGTTTTCAATTATTTTTAAATATTATCAAAAAAATACTTTAAGATGTTCGTATTATTAGAAACACAACCATATTTTTTTGTCATTTTTAAACAATATGGTGGTTGGACATGCAGTTCGCACATTGGCCAACTTCGGTCTAGGGTAGTAGGGTCTAATGCGTCTACCCGTCGGGATAGCGGCAATACAATTGAGGAATGAGTTCAAACTTGACAGAATGGCTCACAATGACACACCACACAATTATATCAATTTAATGAGCAATGATGGCATGTTTGGGCATGCCTTCGGCATGGTAGACGGCTAAAATCTAGTGTTTTAGGCCAGTTTTGGACAAGTACAGACGAATTGTCAGGCCAAGTGTTTCAGGAATGTGCTCTCCTTTTGCAAATTTCTCCACCAATCCCACACAAACACTCATATCCCTTGTTTTCAAAACAAGATGGTGCTTGGATATGCAGTTCCCACACTGGTCAGCTTCGGTCTAGGGTAGTAGGGTGTAACACGTCTACCCGTTGGGATAGCGGCAAGACAATTGAGGAATGTCTTCAAAATTTGCACTATGGATCACAATGACACACCCCACACTTATATCACTTCAATGAGCAATTATGGCATGCTTGGGCATGCCTTCGGCATGGTAGACCGCTAAAATCTAGGGTTTTAGGGCAGTTTTGGACAAGTACGGACGAATCGTCAGGCCAAGTGTTTCAGGAATTTGCTCTCCTTTTGCAAATTGCTCCACCATTCCCTCACAAACACTCACATCCCTTGTTTTCCAAGCAATATGGTTGTTGGATATGCAGTTCCCACACTGGCCAGCTTCGGTCTAGGGTAGTAGGGTGTAACACGTCTACCCATCGAGATGTCGGCAAGCCAATTGAGGAATGTCTTCAAACTTTGCACTATAGATCACAATGACACACCACACACTTATATCACTTAAATGAGGAATGATGACATGCTTGGGCATGCCTTCAGCACGGTAGACCGCTAAAATCTTGGGTTTTAAGGTAGTTTTGGACAAGTACGGACGAATCGTCAGGACAAGTGTCCAAGGAATGTGCTCTCCTTTTGCACATTGCTCCACCATTCCCTTAAAAACACCCACATCCCTTGTATTCCAAACAAAATGGTGGTTGGTATGCAGTACCCACACTGGCCAGCTTCGGTCTAGGGTAGTAGGGTGTAACGCGTCTACCCGTCGGGATAGCGGCAAGATAATTGAGGAATTGCTTCAAAATTGGCACAGTGTATCACAATGAGACACCACACACTTATATAACTTCAATGAGCAATGATGGCATGCTTAGGCATGCCTTCGGCACGGTAGACCGCTAAAATCTAGGGTTTTAGGGCAGTTTTGGACAAGTACGGACGAATCGTCAGGACAAGTGTTCAAGGAATGTGCTCTCCTTTAGCACATTGCTCCACCATTCCCTCACAAACACTCACATCCCTTGTTTTCCAAACAAGATGGTGATTGGGTATGCAGTTCCCACACTGGCCAACTTCGGTCTAGGGTAGTAGGGTGTAACGCGTCTACCCATTGGGATAGCGGCAAGATAATTGAGGAATGGCTTCAAACTTGGCACAATGGCTCACAATGATACACCACACACTTATATAAGTTCAATGAGTAATGATGGCATGCTTGGGTATGCCTTCGGCACGGTAGACCGCTAAAATCTAGGGTTTTAGGGCAGTTTTGGACAAGTACGGACGAATCGTCAGGCCAAGTGTTCAAAGAATGAGCTATCCTTTTGCACATTGCTCCACCATTCCCTCACAAACACTCACATCCCTTGTTTTCCAAACAAGATGGTGGTTGGACATGCAGTTCCCACACTGGCCAGCTTCGGTCTAGGGTAGTAGGGTGTAACGTGCACTACAAGAAAAGTTGGCTTTTATAACGGATGATTTTCGTGGTTGAAGGCCTATTTTTCATGGCTAAAAAGTATTCAACGAAGGATGCCCATCGTGGTAAAAGCCCCATCACAAAAGAATCTACCACGGTTTTTTCTAACCTTGGCGGATCGCACCCTTCAGCCACGAAAACTTGTTCCGTCGTAGATCGGTTCGCCAGCCGTGTTGACTACTGACGTCATGCAAAATGCCACATGGCAAATAACGTTAACGCCTAGTTACCGCCATTAACGGCCACAGAAACCATGGTAGAAGCTAGACCCAGCCAAGGCCTGCTAATAATTAAGTGGGCCGTCCCATTAGGAGAGCCCAATAAGATTATGGCATGTTACTGTTTCGTCCGGTACTGTTTGAGATGGGCCAAAAAAATGCGACCAGCAGCGGCTCGCGAATGTTAGGCCTATTACTGGTTTGGCCTACAGAAGCCCACATTGTCCGAATAATATGTGGCCCGTTAAGAGCCTGCGTCAAGTAGGCCTGATACTGTTAAGGCCCACGGTCAGCCTGTCACTGTTTTCACAGCTCGTCCTGGGCCGACTACAAATGGTCCACTTTTGAGAAGGTCCGATAATGTTCTAACCTTTTACTATTCTAGCTCGTTATTGTTCTGCTGTCTACTATTCATGTCCGTTACTGTTGTGGTCCTTTACTGTTCTAGCCTATTACTGTGCTGGTTGCCGTTGTTCTGGCCTGCTACTGTTCAGGCATGTTACTGTTATGACCTGTTACTTTTCTGGTATGTTACTCTTCTGGCCTATTACTATGCTGGGTTGCCACTGTTCTGGCCTACTGGTGTTTTGTCCTGCTACTGTTTTGGCCTATTTCTATTATAGCCTGTGAATGTTTCGCCTATTACTGTTACGCTTGTTACTGTTTTAGACTATTACTATTCTGGCCTATTACTATTTTGGCCTGTTACTAATTTGGCATGTTACTGTTTTGGTCTGTTACTGTTCTATCCAGTTCTCGTTACTGTTTTGGTCTTTCTGAAGCCCATGCAAATATCATAAAAGGATTATAATTAGCGAGCATCTTCTACTGTTCATGGAAGGCGCAATACAAGAAAGGCAGATAACAAAACCCTATACACTTACATGATCGACCTGACTGGCGCAGTTATGGTACCGCCATGCGTGGATAGCGTCAACTAAATGCCTACATGGCCTATGCGAGTTATCTAGATATTACACCAGCTGCAAACTTCTTAAAAACATTACATAATATGAACAAAAGGGAAAGAAAATTCAGCATTTCAGTTGCGAATCAAGTTGATAGCAGAGTCCTCAATTTGCTTTCTCAATCCATCAACTGCATCTCCCTTTGAGTGTGACAACTACATTGGAAAACCACCTTCAGACATGATCTTGCAGTCCCTTTTTTGGTGGCGATAGCAATAATTGCAGTCTAAAACTAAGTAATAACAAGTTAATACACCAAACAAGACAAACTACTCATAGATAAGAATGTAACATCCCAAAACTTTAATCCAAGCTTATCAAGATCCAAATCATCAAAATTAGGGTTAACAAAAACTTTTCCAAATTAAAAATGAAAGCATGCATGTGTATGTGCATTTAATTTAGGAATTGTTTTGAATTGCCATGGTTCTGTGATTCTTTGGTTGTAAAATGTTTGTATCGTGAATTAAACATCATCTAACTCTTTCCCAAGCAAATCGCAAAGAAAATCAAATAAAAAACAATTAAACATGAGGAATGGTCATTTTGGTCATTTTAATCCACTACACTACTTTGAGTGTTCCTAGCACTCATTTCTCAATAGAAATAATTCTGGATCTTTACACCCCTTGCTAGTACACATAATGAGGTACCAAGGCCCACTTTTTGATCTGATAAAAACATTCAAATACTTATTTTAAATGGCATGTGAAAATTGAATTCAATGCATATGCCTAGATCACCCCTGTTTAAAAAACCATCCAATTGAACTCCATTTTCAAAACCCTTGCAACCAGAGACTACCTAGTACTAGTGGAGATCACTCAAAATTTTTGAAACCCAAATTCAAATTTGGTCTCCATTTGGGCCTAACTTGGTCCCCTTATTCCCCCAGCTAAAACCCCGGCCCTAACTCTCTCTCCCTCTCCCCTGTCTGCTCTAGTAGCAAGCCGCCCGACGCCATGCGCTAGGTCGACCACGGACAGCTCTCCTCAGCCCGTCCCGTGCTCTCCTTCGCTCGTTGGCAGACAGGCGCAATCACACCGCTTCGCCTCGACCAACCCCCGACCAAAATCGAGCGGAGGACAAGCCCTAGTTGCTCGTGCCCATGCCTCTGTGCGCCATGCCAATCACCCCAGAGCGCCGCGCCCGCCAGAGCAGCACCGACCTCGCCTAGCCCTAGCCTTGCGTGGCAGCACCAGCAGCAGGCCCAGCAACAGCCCAGACATCGTCGTTCGCCGCCTCGTGACCAGCAGCCCAGAGGAACCGCGTCGAACACCGCCGTCCACGCGCAGTTCACCGCACGCTCCTGACCAGTAGAGACCTCGCCTCGTCGTGGCTTTAAGCCCCAGAGGACCGCCGGGGGACAGATCATCCATCGCCGCCCTCGCCCATGCCGAGAGAGCCCCGCATCATCGTCACCGATGACCACACTGGCGCTCGCTCTGCCCCCTCGTCGACCCTATATAAAGCGGCCACCCCAGCCTCTATTCTCCACACTCACTCACTCCCCACCTCTCTCTGAACCTTACCCGCCTCTAGCTGAAGCCGCTCGAGCTATGTCTCACCGGAATTGGAGCCGAAGCCGCCGCAGCAGGAGGAGAAGGGCGTCTGCGATTTAGGGCACCCCAAGCTCCGCCGCAACCGCGCCTCGCCTCGCCGTCGTCTACCAGCCTGTTTGCCCGCCTCACCGACCTTGCTAGAGCCCTGGTACGCCCCCTTTCGACCCCCACCTCCGCGTCTAGGTGAAGCTCTCGCCAGAGTAATCCATCGTCGACGATGACTCTCTACGGTTAGATAGTGTGGCCCAGGATGCTTGATACCGCTTCGGGTAAATTGTGCCACTGACCAGTGGAGCCCGCATGTCAGGCAGCCCGTTGCGCGCACTGTACGTAGATGGGCCGGCCCAGTTAGTTCCCGCGCGTGTTAGAGATTCAAATTTAGATTTTTTCCATTTAAAGTTAATCTAGTTTCTGTCCACTAGTTTAAAAATCAATTCTGGGAGTTTGACAAATCCAAATTGCATGAAACCAATTTTTCCTGAAAGGTATTGAAAATATCTATCCAAGCCCGTTGGATTTAATTCAGTTAGAGTAATAGATATCGCCTACTAAAAATAACAAAACAGCAGCATTTGTATCTTGCAACATTTTAATAAAATCAACTAAGATAGGTTTTCAGTTGAATCGAACTCTCAAAAATCACATTTTATCATATCTATCTAAATACGTAATAATATTAAGGTTTACATGAAGTGACTTTGGACTAGTACCAAAATAATGCTATATAGGCATTTCTAGTCACTTTAAATCATTAAATAATGAACTTAAACCAAAGTAAATATGATCCAACCCTTAAATCACATTCTCACATGCTACATTATGTGGTGATGACATGTGTCCACATGATCCCATATTTTAAGTGGTGAATATTAAATCTTAGTTAATTTTTCAATGAGTAGAAATTACTTTTCTAAATTAAAATAGTGAAACTATTAAATTAAACTTGTGGTGCTTGAGATGATAATAGATCATCAAATGTGTGTCTTAGAATGCTAATTAGACTAGTTAAGTATTGTTTGGTGATTGTGTACTCCGTATGTATTTATAGACGATAGTACCGACCAAGTTTTCAAGGAGGAGGAGTTCTACCAAGAAGAAGAAGAAGAAGAAAACTTCAACCACTGCACCAACCAAGGCAAGCCACCATTAACAATGCAAGCTAACACTTGCAAGTATAATGCTTAGCAAGCTAGGATTAAACTAGATGGTTTAGCAAAGATGCTTTAGGCATGCATTGGTCACACTACCTTGACTATTAGATACCCCAAGTCTTATTTACAAGCTTTACTTCCTTTACTTTACCCAAAGTTCTTTACTTGTTTTGAAGGTAGCATAAAGAGTATAAAACTTGACCTATTTAGAACCCTTTAGATGTCATTCTATGGCATGAGATTGAACCCATCTTTTCCACCTTAGTGAATACTCTTAACTTAGTAGTTTAGAGTAGAGCAAAAACTTGAGTCACTTTAGATGGGAACATTTGGTGAAAATGAATTATGAAAACCTTGGAATGATGAGTCATTCTATTGAGATGTTTTGACATGTGTTGAGAAACACCAATGGCTTATGATGGTGAAAATGTTGAGGCATGAGCCTTACCCCTTTTATAAAACTGATGGTTGGATTCGGATGTGATACCATTCCAAATTTACCGTACAACCACACTACCTCAATTGGGTAAGGCTTAGCTGGAAATTTATATGCATTAGTATTAGTTCCCTCACGAGAGAGGTTTGAGCTGAGGCTACCTCTCATGATGTCCATCTATGTAGTGCCCAAGATGACTGCTGGTCATGGTTGGGAGGCCATTCTCATAGGAGAGGTGCTTATACTAGGGTGTGTAAAGGGAAAGTTATTTTTGATTATCTGCATACTAAGTATGATGATTCGGGGTTATCCATGATAGATGTATCGAATCTTATGGTGAAAGTGTACCACCTCTGCAGACTGTCAAACTATTCGAATAGCCGCGTCCGCGATTATGGACAGTTGGAATGGCCATACTGTTTTGTTGTCAGATGTTTTCCAAACAACTTATGAAATGAATGATGAATCTTGACTTGACCACAACATGGTGGTGTTTATGACAGTAGCTTCCCAACTTAAGTGATTCTAGAACTTTATTTTATCTTTCTTTGCTTCAGAACTCAGCTTAGGTTTCAAACCTAACATTATAGTTAAACTTAGATTTAGCACTTTAACCTAGAACTATTTTTTACTTGTTAGTGGTAGTTAGCGAGTACTTAGAGAGTACTCATGGCTTTTGTCCCTGGCTATTCTCATGGCCAGACTATGAAGGAGACTATCAAGATGATGGCCAGTATGACGGCTATGATAACTAGGACTATCTGCCTTCGTCAGCATTGCCTGTGCCCCTGAAGATGGACCCCACCGCTACGCTTATCTTTTATTTCCGCTGCTTGTTGTATTAAGACTGGATCATGAGATCCTTATTTGTGTAAGACCTTATGTATGGTTTGTAATGGATGATGTACTGTGATATCCAATCCGTTATGTCTCACAAAAATGGTAATCCTGGGATTGCGAGGTATGGCATAACGGGCATATGGGATTAAAAATCCTGGTGTTGACAAGTTGGTATCAGAGCCATCCTGACCATAGGAGACCCTAGTTAGAATGGACGTTCAAACAAAAACTTAGTTTCAAAACCAAAGTGAGTATTTATGAAAAACTATTTCCTCTCTTACCCTTGTGAACTCATTCTTTCTAAAAAATTCAGGTTCCTCAAAATTCTTACATTACTACTTAAAAGTTGACACACTTGATCACTTCACTAACTTCCTCATCCTAAATTCTTGTAGATGGAGTCTCAGTTCAGCAAGTTCTACCAGTTGGGAAACGGAGGTCAGCTGATCTTCGAGAGGGATCTGGATTCACTGTCGGAGTTACTGGGACGCCCACATCTCGAGTTTCTTGGAGCTCAACTTTCAGGACCCCCAGGAGGAGACTTAAAGTGGCTAGTCACCGCGGACCTTAGAGGAAGCATCGAAGCACCAACTTCTGGGAGAATTCCGTTCTCCGTGAGAGAGAACAATTGGCTGGATGGATTAGCCAGGGCAATGCATGAAGCTCTCGCACGGCTATGTGCCCTCAGCGTCAACCAGATCCAAGGAACCCGTTTTGCCCACTTTGCAAGATGTGACTTCATGGGATTGCCGATGGAGATGCCAAGTCATCCAGCACTGAAGCGCCAAGTGGAGAACCTTGACTTCCTGTTGTATGACCGTTAGAAGGAACTTGACAATGCCAGAGAGTTAGCCAACCAGAACCATGCCATTGCCGACCAGAAGACCTAGACTTTCGCACTGCTCGTCTAGGATCGCCAGTCTCTTCGCCGCTAGCGTGCAAAGAAGGATCGCACCATCGCCCGTCTTCGTAAGAAGGTGGCCGACCTCGAGAAGATCGTCAAGGAGAAGGAAGCTCAGCTTGCAGCAAAGGAAGAAGAAGAGGAGGGTGAAGACATCCAAGGAGACATGGATTCCTACTTCAGCAACGATGATGACTTTCTGGAGGAGGATGCCGTGGACTTCTACACTGATGATGAGGACTCCAACTTCATCGATGATGAGTAGATGCACTAGAGCATTGTCGTAGCATGAGATGTATTGGTCCGACTGTATCGTAGTTTGCAGAATGGTTCTTCAAACCATCTGTTTTCCCTTGTTTGTTGTGGTGTGTGTTTGTATCGTGTGTTGCTTGCATGAATGAAAGTGAAGTTAGTTGAAAAACCTGAGTCTAACTCAAAGTTTTAGCTTTGAAAACCCAAAACCATGAACCATAGAATTTCCCTCTTACCCCTATATCCATCTCAATCTTCAGATGACTCGTGGAAACCAAGGAGGGAGCAGCTCGTCGCAAGACCGTGAAGCAAGCATGGCAGAGCACCAAGCTAACTTAGCAACACTCCAACAGATCACCCAGATGGCTCTCAACAACCAAGGGCATGGAAATCAGGATCATCAAGGATCCAAGCTAAAGAACTTCCAGAATACCAATCCTCCAATCTTTAGCACGTCAGAAAACCCACTAGATGCTGATGACTGGTTACAGACCATGGAAAACAACTTAGAAGTTGCAAGAGTAGATGAAAATGAGAAAGTCCTCTTCGCCACCCACTACCTGGCGGGAGATGCAAGAGCTTGGTGGAACAGTATCCGCCTGATGAACCATGGTCAAGTGATGACATGGGAAGCATTCAATGTCAAGTTCAGCCGCACCCACGTGCCACAAGGTCTAGTCAACAGAATGAGGGATGAGTTCCGTGAATTGAAGAAAGGAAGAATGATTGTGGTGGAGTACCGTGGCAAATTCCTATCACTTGCCAGATATGCACCTGATGAGATCAACACGAAGGCCAAGCAGAAGGAGAGATTCCTGAACGGACTGCATGATGAGATGTAGACTGTCCTCGTCAACATCTGTTTCAAGGATCTCGAAGAATTAGTCGACTCTGCCATTCAGATGGAAGGGAAGATTAACCAGGCAAACAACAACCGCAAACGTCGTATGATGCAGCCGTCTGGACCCAGCAGTCACCAGAAGTACCGTCCCAACCCCTCATCGGGATATGCACCAAGGGACAACCGACCCCCAACGTCTCGCCCAAGCTACCCCAACTGTAGCGGAGGCAATGGGAAGCCCGGAGGAAACAATCACAACTCTGGCAATGCCAACAATTTCAACTGTGCACCTCCCAAGAAGAAGAAGAAGAACAACAACAACACTGCACCCCGAACTGGCAGCAATGTTGTACCTGTCGCAGTAAAGGACAAGTCCCAAATCACTTGTTTCGAGTGTGGAGTGAAGGGTCACTATTCCAATGAGTGCCCCAAGAAGACTGCAGCCAATGCCAATGTGAATGCCCCAGCTCAGCAGCAGCATCGTGTTCAACTAGGAAGAAAATTTGCCCCAGGGAACCCTCACAACCGCAACGGCCGTCTCTTCCACATGAACGCAGAAGAAGCCCAGGAAGCGCCAGATGTAGTGTTGGGTATGTTTTCTGTCAACTCAGTTTTAGCAAGAGTGTTGTTTGATTCGGGAGCATCGCATTCATTTGTCACCGAAGAATTTGCATGCACTAGTAAGATTCACCCAACCAACTTGAAGCGTGTCATGATAGTTCAAATCCTCGGTTCAACAACCAAAGCTAGAAAAATTTGCAAAGTTGTGCCTATCATAATACATGGGATATATTTTTATGCCAGTAATTGTACTTGGAACCAAAGGATTGGAAGTAGTACTAGGTATGGACTGGATGTCAAGGCATAAAGGACTGATAGACTGTGCTAAGAAAGCCATCACCATGACCAGTAGTTCTGGAGTAACAGTAGAGCATATCTCTGAAACCTTACCTCGTCAACTCAAGTGCAACAAGAGTGTAGCCCTGCCCACCATTGACCAGGTCAGAGTAGTTTGTGAATATCCTGACGTATTCCCGGATGAATTTCCAGGTATGCCCCCGGATAGGGATATTGAGTTCATTATCGAACTAATCCCCGGAACCGGACCCATAGCCCAGAGACCCTATAACATGAACCTCTCAGAGTTAGTGGAACTGAAGAACCAGTTGGATGCCATGTTAGAGAAAGGCTTGATTCAACCAAGCGCATCGCCATGGAGATCACCAGTGTTATTCGTCGACAAGAAAGATGGAGGCAACCGTCTGTGCACAGATTACAGAAAATTGAATGACGTCACCAAAGATAGAGGATCTATTTGATCAATTGACTAGAGCCCAGGTATTCTCAAATATTGATCTTAGGACTGGTTATCACGAACTTCAGATTCGTGCAATGGATATTCCGAAGACCGTCTTTACTACTCGCTATGGTTTATATGAGTATACGGTTATGTCTTTTGGATTAACCAATGCCCCTGCTTATTTCATGAATCTCATGAATCAGATCTTTATGAATTTCCTAGATAAGTTTGTAGTTGTGTTTATCGACGACATCCTTATCTACTCCAAGTCAGAAGAAGAGCATGATCAACATCTGAGAAGCATTCTAGAAACCCTGAGAGAGCATCAGTTATATGCCAAGTTCAGCAAGTGTGAGTTTTGGCTGAAAGGAATAGGATTCCTAGGACATATTGTGTCTGCCGGAGGAGTCTCTGTTGATCCCGCCAAGATCAAAGATGTCGTAGAATGGGAAGCCCCAATCACCCAAACCCAAGTCCGTGCATTTCTTGGATTAGCGGGATATTACCGCAATTTCGTAGAAGGATTCTTGAGCATAGCCAGACCCATGACCCAATTGTTGAAGAAGGACAAGAAGTTTGAATGGACTCACAAATGTGATGCCAGTTTTCAGGAGCTGAAAAAGAGATTGATATCAGCCCCAATATTGATCATGCCAGATATCAAGAAGCCATTTGATGTATATTGTGATGCATCCAAGATTGGTCTAGGATGTGTATTGATGCAAGAAGGCAAAGTCATCGCGTATCTGTCTCGACAACTGAAGCAGCATTAGCAGAACTATCCGACCCATGATCTTGGGCTAGCAGCTATGGTTCTAGCATTGAAGATATGGCGTCATTATTTGATGGGTAATCGCTGTGAGATTTACTCAGATCACAAGAGTTTAAAGTATATCTTCACTCATAAGGAGCTGAATATGAGGCAAAGGAGATGGATAGAGTTAATCAAGGATTATGACCTTGACATTCACTATGACCCCGGCAAAGCCAATGTGGTAGCGGATGCTCTTAGAAGATTGCCATGTAGGCTAAACATCATTATCAAGGAGAAGCAACCAAGTTTGTACGAAGAGTTGGAGCAGTTCAGGACTGAATTAGTTAGCAAAGTATTCTTAGCTAGCATTGAACTTCAACCCACTTTGATTAGCCAAATCAAGGAAGCCCAGAAGGGGAATGAAAGTATCGACGGAATCAAACGTCGTATTGGTACAGGAAAGGTACCTAGATTCACCGAAGACGAAGAAGGTGTACTGTGGTACAAAGGATGTGTCTGTGTGCCAGCAGATTCGGAGCTGAAGCAAGTTATCATGAAGGAAGCTCTTGACACTCTTTATTCTATCCACCCCGGAGGAACGAAGATGTATTAGGATTTGAAAGAGCAATTTTGGTGGCACAAGATGAAGAGAGAAATCAGAAGCTACATCGCCAAATGTGACATCTGTCAAAGAGTCAAAGCAGAGCATTAGAGACCTGCAGGACTGTTGCAATCATTGCAGATTCCGGAATGGAAATGGGATTCCATCGGAATGGACTTTATCACCGGTTTGCCTACTTCTAGTAGGGGAAATGACTCAATCTGGGTCATAGTTGATCGATTGTCGAAGGTAGCCCACTTTATACCTGTCAAGACTACCTACCAGAGTGCGAAGTTAGCAGAACTGTACATCGCTAGAATTGTTAGTCTGCATGGAACCACCAAGACCATAGTATCAGATCGAGGAACCCAGCTTACCTAAAGGTTTTGGTAGAAAGTTTAGGAAGGATTAGGAACCAAGTTGAACTTCAGTACCACTTATCACACGCAAACTGATGGACAGACTGAGAGAGTCAACCAGATCCTAGAGGATATGCTTAGAGCTTGTGTGTTGGAATACTGATCAAAATGGGAAGACTGCCTGCCTTTCATAGAATTCTCATATAACAACAGTTATCAAGCTAGTTTGCAGATGGCACCATTTGAATTCCTATACGGAAGAAAGTGTCATACCCCTTTGAATTGGTCGCAAGTAGGAGAGAGTCAGATCTTTGGACCCGACATTCTCCGAGAAGCAGAAGAGAAAGTTCACAAAGTCCGTGAGCACCTCAAGACTGCCCAATCCAGATAAAAGAGTTATGCAGACAAAAGAAGGAGAGACATGACTTTCAATGTTGGAGATTTTGTGTATCTCAAGGTTTCGCCATTGAAGGGAAGTCAACGCTTTAGTTTGAAAGGGAAGTTAGCCCCAGATATATCGGGCCCTTTAAGATTCTGAACCGCCGAGGAGAAGTATCATATCAACTGGAACTGCCCGAAGAGATGTCAGCCATCCACAATGTGTTCCATATCTCGTTACTTCGCAAATGCTTGGAAGTGCCCGAGAAGACTGAAGTTTTCAAGAACATCGATCACAGGGCTGTAGATATCAACAATGACCTGACCTATCGGGAAGTGCCCATCTGTATCTTAGAAGAATCCTATAGAACTACCAGGACCAGGAGCATAAATTTTCTCAAAATTCAGTGGAGCAACCATACCGAGGAGGAAGCCACTTGGGAGCGCGAAGATTACATTAGGATAGAGTTCCCAGATCTCTTTAGTTCCTAGTTTTCTTTGTAAATCTCGGGACGAGATTTTGTTTAAGGGGGGAAGGTTTGTAACATCCCAAAACTTTAATCCAAGCTTATCAAGATCCAAATCATCAAAATTAGGGTTAACAAAAACTTTTCCAAATTAAAAAATGAAAGCATTCATGTGTATGTGCATTTAATTCAGGAATTGTTATGAATTGCCATGGTTCTGTGATTCTTTGGTTGTAAAATGTTTGTATCGTGAATTAAACATCATCTAACTCTTTCCCAAGAAAATCCCAAAGAAAATCAAATAAAAAACAATTAAACATGAGGAATGGTCATTTTGGTCATTTTAATCCACTACACTACTTTGAGTGTTCCTAGCACTCATTTCTCAACAGAAATAATTCTGTATCTTTACACCCCTTGCTAGTACACATAATGAGGTACCAAGGCCCACTTTTTGATCTGATAAAAACATTCAAATACTTATTTTAAATGGCATGTGAAAATTGAATTCAATGCATATGCCTAGATCACCCCTATTTCAAAAACCATCCAATTGAACTCCATTTTCAAAACCCTTGCAATCAGAGACTACCTAGTACTAGTGGAGATCACTCAAAAATTTTGAAACCAAAATTCAAACTTTTTCTTCTTGCGGACATTTCATCAAACAGGTGGCAGACACAAATTCACAAAACCTAAAACACTATAGTGAGAAGTGGTGTTGGTCTCCATTTGGGCCTAACTTGGTCCCCTTGTTCCCCCAGCTAAAACCCCGGGCCTAACTCTCTCTCCCTCTCCCCTGTCTGCTCCAGTAGCAAGCCGCCCGACGCCATGCGCCAGGTCGACCATGGACAGCTCGCCTTAGCCCATCCCGCGCTCTCCTTCGCTCGCTGGCAGACAGGCACCATCACACCGCTTCGCCTCGACTAGCCCCCGACCAAAATCGAGCGGAGGACAAGCCCCAGTTGCTCGCGCCCATGCCTCTGTCCGCCATGCCAATCACCCCAGAGCGCCGCGCCTGCCAGAGAAGCACCGACCTCACCTAGACCTAGCCTTGCGTGGCAGCACCCGCAGCAGGCCCAGCAACAGCCCAGACATCGTTGTTCGCTGCCTCGTGACCAGCAGCCTAGAGGAACCGCGTCGAACACCGCCGTCCGCGCGTAGTTCACCGCACACTCCCGACTAGTAGAGACCTCGCCTTGCCGCACCTTTAAGCCCTAGAGGACTGCCGGGGGACAGAGCATCCATCGCCACCCTCGCCCATACCGAGAGAGCCCCGCATCGTCGTCACCGATGACCTCACCAGCGCTCGCTCTGCCCCCTCGTGGACCCTATATAAAGAGGCCACCCTAGCCTCTATTCTCCACACTCCCTCACTCCCCACCTCTCTCTGAACCTTACCCAACTCTAGCCGAAGCCGCTCGAGCTCTGTCTCGCTGGTATTGGAGCCGAAGCCGCTGTAGCAGGAGGAGAGGGGCGTCTGCGATTTAGGGCACCCCAAGCTCCGCCGCAACCGCGCCTCGCCTCGCTGTCGTCTACCAGCCCGTTTGCCCGCCTCACCGACCTTGCTGGAGCCCTGGTATGCCCCCTATCGACCCCCACCGCCGCGTCTAGGTCAATCTCTCACCGGAGGAATCCGTCATCGATGATGACTCTCCACCGTTTGATCCCCTTTAGATCGTGTGGCCCAGGATGCTCGATACCGCTTCGGGTAAATTGTCCCGCTGACCGGTGGAGCCCGCATGTCAGGCAGCCCGTTGCACGCACTGTGCATAGATGGGCTGGCCCAGTTAGTTCCTGCGCGTGTTAGAGATTCAAATTTAGATTTTTTTCCATTTACAGTTAATCTAGTTTTTGTCCACTAGTTTAAAAATCAATTCTGGGAGTTTGACAAATCCAAATTGCATGAAACCAATTTTGCCTGAAAGGTATTGAAAAGATCTATCCAAGCCTGTTGGATTTAATTCAATTAGAGTTATAGATATCTCGTAGTAAAAATAACAAAACAGCAGCATTTACATCTTGCAACATTTTTATAAAATCAACTAAGATAGGTTTTCAGTTGATTCCAACTCTCAAAAATCACATTTTATCATATCTATCTAAATATGTAATAATATTAAGGTTTACATGCAGTGACTTTGGACTAGAACCAAAATAATGCTATATAGGCATTTCAAGTCACTTTAAATCATTAAATAATGAACTTAAACCAAAGTAATTATGATCCAACCCTTAAATCACATTCTCACATGCTAGAATATGTGGTGATGACATGTGTCCACATGAGCCCATATTTTAAGTGGTGAATATTAAATCTTAGTTAATTTTTCAATGAGTAGAAATTACTTTTCTAAATTAAAAAGAGTGAAACTATTAAATTAAACTTGTGGTGCTTGAGATGATAATAGATCATCAAATGTGTGTCTTAGAATGCTAATTAGACTAGTTAAGTATTTTTTTTTGGTGATTGTGTACTCCATATGTATTTATAGACGATAGTACCGACCAAGTTTTCGAGGAGGAGGAGTTCTACCAAGAAGAAGAAGAAAACTTCAACCATTGCACCAACCAAGGCAAGCCAGCATTAACAATGCAAGCTAACACTTGCAAGTATAATGCTTAGCAAGCTAGGATTAAACTAGATGGTTTAGCAAAGATGCTTTAGGCATGCTTTGGTCACACTACCTTGACTATTAGATACCCAAAGTCTTATTTACAAGCTTTACTTCCTTTACTTTACCCAAAGTTCTTTACTTGTTTTGAAGGTAGCATAAAGAGTATAAAACTTGACCTATTTAGAACCCTTTAGATGTCATTCTATGGCATGAGATTGAACCCATGTTTTTTCACCTTAGTGAACACTCTTAACTTAGTAGTTTAGAGTAGAGCAAAAACCTGAGTCACTTTAGATGGGAACATTTGGTGAAAATGAATTATGAAAACCTTGGAATGATGAGTCATTCTATTGAGATGTTTTGACATGTGTTGAGAAACACCAATGGTTTATGACGGTGAAAATGTTGAGGCACTACAAGAAATGTGTTGACTAGTGACCTTTTCTTAATGACTATGATTTTTTGGTCATAGATCTATGCCCATTCCGAATTGAATGGTTGTAGGGCATTTTGGAGGGTCCAAAACATGAAAAACTACGACCTTTATTGTCAGAAAAGTCATAACTTGCTTACACCAGTTGGTCATAACATAGATAACACTTGTCTACGACCTTTATTTTATGCGACTACGACCAATTTAAATGGTCATGGCAACTCATACACGATATCTTAAAGTGACTTGTCAGCCACCTGAGCATTTCCGTCTACGTGTCATGTCCATATATCCACTTTTGCTTATGTGTCTAGATAACACTAGATTTAAATTTACCACTAACATATGGGACCAACTGCCAAGTGGCATTACACGGTTATCCAATGACACGTGACACCTGACTCCCACGTGGCGCTATTGATGAATAGCATCTCAACCGTCTACATGACCAGCATCGAACGATCCAATTTTCACTCCCATCCAATCACACCGTGTACCTGTCTATATACATTAGCCAGGAAACCAAATTCAGAAAAATGTTCGCGGGGAGACCAAAATATCGCCAAGTCCCCTTCCGCGTCTCGCAAACCCTAAAAGCTGCCTTCTTCTCTCTACCTGCTGCCGCCGCCGCAAATCCAACCCTAACAGCCGCCTTCATCTCTCGTCCTGCCGCCACCGCCTGCAGATCCACATCACGCGACCTCCCAGTCCCAAACCCCCAGCACCACCACCACCCACCACTTTTCTTCTCTCCCCAATCCCACCGCTTAGCTCCCCCATCCGCGCCCCTCTTCTTCTCCTACTCCATTTGCCGCCTCCACCTCCCGAACACGTACACGCCGCAAAAGCTAGATTACCAGGGCACGCAGGAGGTGACACACGAAGGGCACGGGGAGGACGCCGGGGGATGCCGGTATTTTGCGGCCGCTCATCGTCCTCTGGTGGCGGCGTCGTGGAGGCAGCACATCGAGCCACGAGGCCTCTGGCACAGGCGGACTACGCGGGATGCGAGCAGCCAGACCCCGCGGGTTCGTCGGGCCGGTTGCGGACGCCGCTGACTCTGCTACGGGTGGGGTCATGGCCGCGGGTGACGCCACGCCACGAGAGGTCGTCTCACGGGGAGGACAGGCTGGTGCTCACGCCACCGCGCTGATTGGCGACGGGCAAGTTCACCTCTGGCGACTTCACGGGAGGAAGGCCATGGACGTGTACAGCTCTTCAGGTTCTCTGTCAAGGTATATGGGTCTGATGCCGATGCACCCCCTTAGTTTGCCAGTTTGGTGACATGATCTGTACTAGGAAGGTACAATTTATCTCAAATGCTGGTTGTCCATCTGCTCCCATATCTGTACTAGGAAGGGAAGACGATCTTCGAACATTGTGAAATTTAGCATATTTTCCTATTTGAGGAACACTAGCTTTACCTGCCACATAGAAAAAATGTAGCTTAAGCCTGAAGTGGTTTGATACAAACGTCGCTCTGGTCTATAATGTTGGGCATATGTCTTGTGTCATCTAGAACTACTGAAGCCCTTGATCTTTGTTGTTTAATTGGTAGCTCTAAAATAACTATCTCCGTGATGTCCACAGACCGAGTCAAATTTTGTTTTCTGTTGTTTATCTTGCACCTTACCTTGGTAAAAACAATTGTGGTCTGATCTACAGATAAGAGGTGGAGGCCAAGTGTGGACATAGTTGTAGGTCGTCAACAACAAGTATTCTAGATTACAAAGACGGCATGGTTGAAGACGATTGCTTCACACTAAAGTAGGTTGAGGAACTTGGTCAAAAATCATGGACTTGGAAAATCTGGAAGTGGCAAGGTATATGCTAGTAGAATTAAAGAAGCCTGTATGTATGTTAAGATGGATGTACATTTATTCTAAATAATATTATTTTTTGCATATGAGATTTGGTCTACATGATGAAGCTAGTAGAATTACAAAAGCATGTATGTTCAGATCAATGTACCCATGTTATATGGTTTGTTGTATACTAGCAGCTCCAACTTTTATGCTTTTAGGATTATAGCTGCCCCGTGGGTTCATATATAGTTGTTGATACTACAGTTTGGACCTGTTGTCGTTGATCCTTGCTTGGCTTCAGATGATTCCTTGTCTGTCCTATGGTTTCTCCAATGAATCCTATTATTATCTATTCATGATCTATCTTGTCGTTTTCTCACTCTATTTTCTCTTGTCCCAAGTTTATTGCAGCTTGCTGGCACCTATATTCGCCCAGATTGAAGGCCTGCCGGGGAGCGTCCGCGCCGTGCAAGAGTTCAAGATGCTTGCTTCCAAGTCTCACTGCGGCGGCCTCGACTATGCTGTCGAGGAGCTTGTCAACATGAGTACCTCAAGGTTGAATTATTCTCGTTGGTCGCGCTCCTTGAATCGATTGATGCACTGCTTCTATCCTATTATGTGTTGTTTCACTTATGGCCAGTGACAAACTTTTCTATTTTAGGCTTCTTCTTGTTCTGAATTGTGAATCAGTAGCTCTTTGTTCATCTAAATGTGTGTTGGTGTGCATCTGTCCGATGGTGGCATTCTCACCACCGGAAGAGGGACATCGTGATTCATCTTTTAATACATGTTGGTTTACTTTTGTTCAGGTTCCTGGCCTTGTTTCCTTCAAAATAGGGATGTACATATATTTTCTTGACTGAATGTATATACTCTTATTTCATTAATTGAGTGGTATGTAATTCAGGTTCCTGGCCCAGCTATAGAATGATACTTCAGGATTTGATGTAAGTACGAAGTAATAAGATTGACAAATAGTTAACTGTGATAAACCATCTGCTACTTGTTCCTTTGTTACCACCAGAACTCTGACATGTTGCAGCGGAAGTGTTTGTGGATGGCCGGTGTCCCTATCGATACTATCATGGCATCGCGCCCTATAGGGGGTGTCATAGTTCTCCTTCTCAGGTACTACAGACTTTTCATCTTTTCCCTTCATGTGTTTCTCGTAATGCTACTGAAACTTTGTATGTGATTTCTCATGAGTTAATTTAGCTAATTGGAACCCCTTGGAGTTTATCTTGTATATTTATTGTTTCTGAGTTTAAGCATGAAATAGTTGCTGTTCTGAAAGTGATCTTTCACCTCTTTGGTGTTGTTGTCAGTGTATATGATATCTTGCTGCCATGTTACCCTGACATGTTTCCATTACTTATACAAGTTGGAAGTCGTTGTTGTGTATATGAAGCTAATACCAAGTTGTAACATTAAGTTGGAAGTTGTTTTTGTGTCCTGTGCTAGCTTGTTTGTTTGCGTAGTGACTAGAGAAAACTCATGTAGCATTGTCACACCTTTTTTTGTTTTATGCCACATGTTTTTTTAATCACAGTGATTTAAGACAGTAAGATCAACAACACTCTTTGCTGTCTTAGCTTGCACTTCTTTAATGTCCTAAGATTCTTAGTTATCCAAAACACATAAGAAGTAATACTAGTAGATCTGAGGGATGATGCACACAACACATGCTTCCGAACTAAGTTTAATTGAGATTGTATGTTTTCCATGTTGGCCAGCCAGCCAGATCACCACCCATCTTACTTCGGGTACTCTTTCAAGTGCTTAAAAGCACTTATGTGTATGTGTTGTATTGCTGTCTTATTGGTCCAGAACAATCTTATTGGTAATTGCTTGGTTGCTCATCGATAGTAGTGACTCCTGTAGCTAAGCATAAGTACTCTAGGTTGCTGCATAGGTGAATTTGAGTTCAAGCATCAGGATCCTATTGACTAGTTACTGACCACATACGTGTCTTGCCATTCTAGGCATCTTCGGGAAGCACCAGACGCGGTAGCAACTGCCGAGGCACAGGCAGTGGCAGTCAGCGTCCAGCGAGGGCGAGGATACCAACCAAACCAAGAAGGCAGATGTCTTTTTTCCTGTTTAGGTATGGTCAAGTACAACTCAGTTTTATTAAGTATCAACTACTAAATATGCCCTGTTTCTGCATTATTTTGGAGCTTTCGAAAATATTGCACCCTCGCGCTTTTGCATAGCTTAACATGTTCTTTTGTTGTTACCATATATTAAGTGGTGTTCCTCTCCTTTACAAGAGCTGCAGTCTTAAGTTTGAAGAAGCTCGTAGTCTGAGTTTTGAAGTCTGAAGTCAGAGCCAGATTTTAGATCACATTATTACTATGTTAGATAAGGATTATGGGATGATTGTAATAGAAATTGTTTTGTTGTTACTTAAAAGTGTTAGATCTGTTATATTGTGTATTTGAAGTATTTATTGTTTACTGTCAAACAATGCAAAACTGTAATATGTGAGAAATTATAATCTAATGAGTGGGTACTGTAGGAATTTGAATGCTGACTAGCGGACCTGTGTGGAACTTACGCCTGACTAGTAGGGCCTAGTAGATAATCACCACTGACAAGTACGGCCCATCTGACATATGGGATCAATCATAAATTAAATCAAAAAAATGAAAATGTTGGGCCAACAAAATTTTCACGGCCAAATATATGGGCTTGTCCCACATAATAAATGGATAGTAAAATCCAAGGCTTAGAAAACAAAAGGCTGGAATTGTTGGGCTAGCCCATGTAAAGCACCCAGGCTGAATTTGATCAATGACCATCTATTTTGGTCATAGATTTTCCATGTAGGATCGGCCACGTAGGATCTTACGTGGACAGGGTAGATAGCCCATGACCAAATTTTTTGGTCATAAGTTCTATGACCATCTATTTTGGTCATAACTGTCCATGACCAATTCAAAAAAAGGTCGTTAGCTGTCTATAGTGACCCTCGTTATTTGACCTACTGTTTTTGGTCATAGAAAGGTCACAGATAAATTATTATGACCTTTCTATGACCAATATTTGGGGTCACCAGTTAGCACATTCCTTGTAGTGAGGCATGAGCCTTAACCCTTTTATAAAACTGATGGTTGGATTCGGATGCGATACCATTCCAAATTTACTGTACAACCACACTACCTCAATTGGGTAAGGCTTAGCTGGAAATTTATATGCATTAGTATTAGTTCCCTCGCGGGAGAGGTTTGACCTGAGGCTACCTCTCATGATGTCCACCTATGCAGTGCCCAAGATGACTAATGGTCATGGTTGGGAGGCCATTCTCATAGGAGAGGTGCTTATACTAGGGTGTGTAAATGGAAAGTTATGTTTGATTATCTGCATACTAAGTATGATGATTCAGGGTTATCCCTGACAGATGTATCGAATCTTGTGGTGAAAGTGTACCACCTCTGCAGAGTGTCAAACTATTCGAATAGCCGCGTCCGCGGTTATGGACAGTTGGAATGGCCATACTGTTTCATTGTCAGATGTTTTCCAAACAACTTATGAAATGAATGATGAATCTTGACTTGACCACAACAGGGTGGTGTTTATGACAATAGCTTCCCAATTTAAGTGATTCTAGAACTTTATTTTATCTTTCATTGCTTCAGAACTCATCTTAGGTTTCAAACCTAACCTTATAGTTAAACTTAGATTTAGCACTTTAACCTAGAACTACTTTTTACTTGTTAGTGGTAGTTTGCGAGTACTTAAAGAGTACTCATGGCTTTTGTCCTTGGCTATTCTCATGGCCAGACTATGAAGGAGACTACCAACATGATGGCCAGCAGGACGACTATGATAACTAGGACTATCTGCCTTCGTCAGCATTGCCTGTGCCCCTGAAGATGGACCCCCCTCGCTACGCTTATCTTTTATTTCCACTGCTTGTTGTATTAAGACTGGATCATGAGATCCTTATTTGTGTAAGACCTTATGTATGGTTTGTAATGGATGATGTACTGTGATATCCAATCCATTATGTCTCGCAAAAATGGTAATCCTGGGATTGCGAGGTATGGCATAACGGGCATCTAGGATTAAAAATCCGGGTGTTGACAAAGAATGAACAAGATAGGAATTATAACTGCATAATACGAACTTGTAGAGCAGGAATGCAAACCATGAATGAACTATATAGTAGAGGATAGTTATGTTGTTGCCTAGGACGAACCAGAACCAGATACGAGATATAATGGTGTGGCTTGTGAACCTGAAGAACATGACAAACAAAAATTAAACAAGTATGCCAACAATGAAATGAACAATCAAACAAAGTGTTTCTTAGAATTTCAGTATAAACTAGTCAGGTCATTTCAGAAAATATATATGGAAGCAGTGGTATCTCCTAGAATGCAAGAGACGTTGGGTGACTCGGAATTTGCGGTGAGCTACACAATAGCATGCAGTTACTGTCGTAGCTAAGAATTAACCACATAGAAATTATAACTGCAGCATACCAGAACTTGTCAAGCAGGAATGGAAAACACGAATGAACTATATTGTAAAGAATAATTATGCCTTTGATTAGGACGAACCAGCACCAGATACAGAAAATATATAATGGCATTGCTGGTGGACCTGTAGGCTGTGCAAACTAACATGTTCAGTGTTGCCTTTTTGAGCTCTATGCAAAGAACAAGAAAATAGTCAGTGTTGCAGTTTTTCAAGAACCAGATGACAACAACAAAATTATAATTGAACTAGTACGAAGAGTTTGAACGGGTACTACAGGATAGCAGAACGATGCCAAGGAGGAAATAATAGTAGGAACTTAGCTCGGGAATAACCATATGGAGTCAATAACTATGGAGTAGGGAATCCACACTAATATTTTCCACTGACATTACATTTTGCAAGAACTACACAATAATAGGCAATTACTGGTGTAGGGAGCAGCTAAGATAAGAACATGTGCATGAGAATATAACAGACATGTGCATGACTTGAAATTTGTAGAGCAGCGAATGCAAACCAACATGTCTAATGACCTTGTATGTACAAGCACGAAGAACATGCATGCCCAGTGACTTGTATGTACTAGCACGGTTACAAAAATGCAGTTTACTGTGACATGCTTGAACCTGCTATACCACTGACAAAACAAAAATGGGTTAGAGATTTGGTTACTTGGTCAGAGAGGCGTCTAAGCATCATCGGTACCGTGCGAGTGACATCCAGGTCACCGAGGGTGCTACGGCTGCGGTGGTTGTTGGCGTCGGGGAAGCAAATCTTGGGCGGTCGATGCCGGTGCAGTCAACGGTGACGACCATGTAGCTGGTCTAGAGCAGTGGACATGGAACTTGTTGAACTAGATCCCGTCTGGTGGACAACGGTGAAGCTGCTGCGGTACAGTTGGGTAGCTTTCAGCGGCGGGGAAGCAAAGCCTGGGCGGTCGACGATGCCATAGGCGCGGTCCCCGAGACCACAGCTCTGGTGGAGTGGTGGAGAGACCCGGTGAACTAGCTCTAATGGGGTGGGCATCGATGAAGTGGCTCCGGCAGCCGTGGAATTGCCGCCAAGCGGTGCGCATGGTGGTCATGAAGGTGAGGGCGTGGGAGAGAAGCCTGGGATTTTGGGAGGGTGCGCGAATCGAGACTATGGAGGTGAACAGAAAAATAATTACAATTGTTCCCCCATGCTACCGACTTTAGCGTGCCCATAGGGCATATGAACAATGGGTAGAATGAGAATTTTAAAGTCAAGAGTTTTTGAAATGGAGGGATGCGAAATGCTTCAAAGTTAGTGTGTTATTTTGCCGCTCGACAGATATTTTTAATTTGGCTACCGACCAAATAATAATAATAGAAAAGTGGTACTCCCTGGTGGGAGATTTCGCCTCAAAGTTTTTAAACTAGTGGGGCGGGAAATGCTTCAAAGTCGGTGTTTGATTTTGCCGCTCGATAGAGATTTTGAATTTGGCTACCGACCAAATAATAATTAATAGAAAAGTGGTACTCCTCGGTGGGAGATTTGGCCTCAAAGTTTTTGAAACAGTGGGGCGGGAAATGCTTCAAAGATGGTTTTTGATTTTGCGGCTCGACAAAGATTTTGAATTTGACTAACGGCCAAATAATAATTAATAGAAAAGTGGTACTCCCCGGTGGGAGATTTGGCCTCAAAGTTTTTGAAATGGTAGGGAGGGAAATGCTTCAAAGTCGGTGTTTGATTTTGCCGCTCGACAGAGATTTTGAATTTGGCTACCGTCCAAATAATAATAATAGAAAAATGGTACTCCTCGGTGGGAGATTTGGCCTCAAAGTATTTGAAATGGTGGGGCAGGAAATGCTTCAAAGTCGTTTTTTTATTTTTCCGCTCGACAGAGATTCTGAATTTGACTACTGGCCAAATTATAATTAATAGAAAAGTGGTACTTCCTGGTGGGAGATTTGGCCTCAAAGTTTTTGAAACGGTAGGGCGGGAAATGCTTCAAAGTCGGTGTTTGATTTTTTCGCTCGACAGAGATTTTGAATTTGGCTATCGGCCAAATAATAATAATAGAAAAATGGTACTCCCCGGTGGGAGATTTGGCCTCAAAGTTTTTGAAACGGTAGGGCGGGAAATGCTTCAAAATCTGTTTTTGATTTTGCCGCTCGATAGAGATTTTGAATTTGGCTACCAACCAAATAATAATTAATAGAAAAGAGGTACTCCCCGGTGGGACATTTGGCCTCAATGTTTTTGAAATGGTGGGGCGGGAAATGCTTCAAAGTCGGTGTTTGATTTTTCCGCTCGACAGAGATTTTGAATATGGATACCGACTAAATAATAATAATAGAAAAATGGTACTCCCCGGTGGGAGATTTGGCCTCAAAGTTTTTGAAACGGTGGGACGGGAAATGCTTCAAAGTCGGTGTTTGATTTTGCTGCCTGACAGAGATTTTGAATTGGCTACCCTATTCAATGGGAGATTAGGCCTCAAAGTTTTTGAAACGGTGGGGCAGGAAATGCTTCAAAGTCGGTGTTTGATTTTGCCGCTCGATAGAGATTTTGAATTTGGCTACCAACCAAATAATAACTAATAGAAAAGTGGTACTCCCTGGTGGGATATTTGGCCTCAAAGTGTTTGAAATGGTGGGGCAGGAAATGCTTCAAAGCGAGTGTTTGATTTTGCCGCTTGATAGAGATTTTGAATTTGGCTACCGGCCAAATAATAATAATAGAAAAATGGTACTCCCCGGTAGGAGATTTTGCCACAAAGTTTTTGAAACGGTGGGGCGGGAAATGCTTCAAAGTCGATGTGTGATTTTGCCGCTTGATTGAGATTTTGAATTTCGCCATCGGCCAAATAATAATAGAAAAAAACTAGTATACCGTACGCTATCGTTCCAGGAATGAAAATTGTATAACTCCGATTCAAACAGGGTTGGCTGCAAGTTTTGCCGCTTGACTGAGATTTTTTAATTTCATTAATGTTATTCCTTCGGTACGAATTTAAGGCTGAGTCACATCAAAATATTGTCAAACAAATTGGATACATAATCTCCGATTCAAACGGGGTAGGCGGTAGGATTTGTCGATGGAATGAGATTTTGAAATTGGCGGTTGTCCAAAGAAGAAAAAACCTTTGTGAGGTTCATGAATCCAAGGCTGAGAGAGTGAGGTTGGGGCATGATGTCTACGCACTTCTATTCTTGTAGACAGTTGTTGGGCCTCCAAGTGCAGAGGTTTGTAGAACAGCAACAAGTTTCCCTTAAGTGGATCACCCAAGGTTTATCGAACTCAGGAAGGAAGTGGTCAAAGGTATCCCTCTCAAGCAACCCTGCAATCAAGATACAAGAAGTCTCTTGTGTCCCCAACACACCTAATACACTTGTCAAGTGTATAGGTACACTAGTTCGGCGAAGAGATAGTGAAATACAAGTGGTATAGATATAAGACAATGGTGCTAGAAAATAGCTTGATGGCATGGAAGAGACTAAAGGCAAACTGAAATAAAGATGGAAGAAGGCAAACATGTAACATATCTAATTGCAAACGGTGTTTCAATGCTTAGAAACAAGGCCTGGGGATCATACTTTCGCTAGTAAACACTCTCATATAAATATCTTCTCTTTATGATACTACTCTTAACTACTCTCTAGTTGGACACTCTAATCGATGGTAGGGCTATAACTGCACACCTCAAAGTAAGCCTTTCCCATCTAAAAACCCCACACTGTCACCTTGAGCACTAGATGGTTCCAACAAACACCACAATTTCATAAAGACATCCAACTCCAAATATAACTCATAACAAGTATTTGTAATCTCTAGCCTAAGTGCCACCATGGTGTGCACGCTGTCACTTTCACACACATGGGGAGAGCAGAGATCTATTAAAGCACTTGAGTAGCAAGGTTGATCTATAGATTACAAGATCATGATCTGAATAAGATCATGCATAGAGAGAGATGAACACATAGCTACCGGTAGAACCCTTAGCCTCGGGGAAGAACTACTCCCTCCTCATCATGGGAATCAGCAACGGTGATGGAGATGGCGGTAGAGATCGATGGAGATGGCTCCAGGGGCACTTCCCCGTCCCGGTAGGGTGCCGGAACAGAGACTTTCTGTCCCCTGAATCTCCCCTTCGGTGGCCTGCGGCACTGCGGAACTTTTCGTGGATTTATGATTGACAACTTAGGGTTTATGCATCAGGAGGCTCTTATAGGCGAGAGGGGAGACCGAGGGGGTGCCGAAGGGGCCCACACCACCCCCTGGCGCAGCCTGGCCCACGCCACCAGGGGGTGTGGCCAGCCCCTGGCCCCTCTCTGTCTCGTCTTCTGGCTCCGTGAGTCTTCCGGTAAAATATCGACTTTGGCTTTTATCTGGTCCAATTTCGAGAATATTGATTTACTGACTTTCCTGGAACCAAAAACAGCAGAAAACAGGCAACTGGCACTATGGCACTTGTTAATAGGTTAGTCCAATAAAGTGTATAGAAAGTACTCTAAAGTTGGAACAAAGCACAAGAAAGTAGATAAAACCAAGCATGGAACATCAAAAATTATGGATACGTTAGCAACGTATCAACATCCCCAAGCTTAACTACTGCTCTTCCTTGTGTAGGTAAGTGATAAAAAGAAAGAATAATTTTTGAGGTGACATACACCATCATAAACTTGATCAAAGTATTTGTAAAACATGGATAGATGGGATCATAGTACTTCAACATAGCATGAAGGATAAAGTTCTAGCAATAAGGCAAAGCAACTATGATGCAACATGAAAAGGCACAAACAAAAGATTCATGAATAACAATGCTTTGTAAGACATTTGTTTGTTTCACATAAAGAAAACATAGCATAGTAGTATTCAGCTTGTCCCTCAGAGAGTAGCAAATATAAATGCATAGGACACCTTCAAAGTTCATAAGAGTGACTAGATACAAATAGTTTAAAACAAGCAATATCAAGGTATGAATCAATCAACAAGTCTTGGGATAATGCACATAGAACTAAGAATGGCCACTATGCTCTCAAAGTAGGTGCATAAAGGTAGAAGGTGGAGACTCCATATAATGGTGGAAGAAAGGCCTTCATAGAAGGAAGTAGGGATTCAAGTCTCATAAAGAGCTTAAAAAATTATGGTACTTACTAGCTTTCAGCTCTCATTGCCTCTATCATAAGCATCTTGAAGTGATTAAGGTTAAAGTGAACAAACTATGGTGTACATGCTTGACGAAGTATAAGTTAGAAATCTCATGTCCCTTGAAAACGAGGGCGCTCCCCATGCTACTCAAGTTTAGTCACTGGTAAGTTCTTGTCATTGTAAGTACATGTGTATCATAGAGAACCGCCAACGGGGTACCCCTTGCCCGATGATACGGAAGAATCCCCATATCAAAATGACAAGGCAAGCGAACAATGAGCATCTCAGCAATCTTCTTATTTACCATGGGAATATGGTGCTTTTTTCTCTCTTTCCTCTTTTCATAATCTTTTTTTTCTTTTCTTTTTCTCTTTTTTCTCAATATGGGACTCTTTTTTATAAGAAGAACGCTTCATAGACAACTCATTATCGTTACGCTGCGGGTTTCCACCATGGTAGCATGGATTATACCAGCGGCCCAGGCGTCTCTCTATCACATATACATAACTCCATGGACTTACAATCTCCCCTTTCATTTCACACTGACGACATCCATAGACAAAAGAGCATGATATCAACTAGGTACAAAGTACCAGTGCAATGTTGAAAGCGTTCCCCATGACAGCATGGTTCTGCTAATCCCCAACATATAAGTGCAAGCATATACAAAATAGATGACACAATGGTTCAAGTTTATTAAGTGCAAGAAAGGTAAAGTGTGCCATCAAGTTCGTGAGAGCTTTAATCACTAGTTTTCTCATAACAAGTTTAATTCAGAAGGTAAACAAAAGCATGAATATACTTGGAATAGCATGTGCTAATAGGTAGGTCTGGTGGACTCTTCGGAATAACTTGGTTTAGGGAGTTGGATACATGAGTGGAACTCATACTTGGTTGCGGAGGCTAGCAAAAGACTGGGAGCGACGAACTAAGAGAGCAATAATGGCCATAATCATGCAGAGTGACAAAACATCATTGATCAAAGCATAAAGTGATACTACAAGTTGAAAACTAAAGGATCATAAAGGCTATGGTGACTTGGGATAGTCATAACAGGGTGTGAGCATGTGCCAAGTCAACCCAAATAAAGCATCAAAGGAGAATACCACAATACTATGCTTTAATATGCTAAAACAACGCATGATGCATCTAAGGCACATTAAGCAATCTCAATTGATTATAACAAGTCATGATACATCAAAGAATACTAAGCATAAAGCCAAAACAATATCAAGCATGGCATGACAAAGCATAGGCCACAGTCAAAAACAAGGTCTCTTTACCACTTAAGCATGAGCTTTCCTACTCTTTTCCAATCCAAACCAAACTATTTGAAAACCAATGTATGAAAGAAGGGGTCCAACAAATTTATTCAGCAAACTAAGCAAACAAAGCAAATGAAAACTAAAACGAAAACGAAAAAGAAGACGCTCTAAGAACAACACAACTGTGCATGAAGCAATAAAAATGAAGCGTTTGGAAGAAACCTGGGATTTTTATTGATGAAGAAGGGGATGCCTTGGGCATCCCCAAGCTTTGACGCTTGTACTTCTTGGATATTTCTTGGGGTGAAACGTGTGGCATCCCCAAGCTTGAGCTTTAGTCCATCCTTCATCTCATTACTCGTTCCTTCCATACACCTGAAATTTTTCCTTCGTACAAAACTTCACACAATCTTTATTAGCAACATTAGTGCACTCAAGATAATAAGTCTTTGGCTTCAGTTTCAACACCAACAAATCTTCCATTAAAAACACAAGCTACTTTAGCACTTCCCTCAAAAAGCTCAATTCCCCAAAGAGAACTCAAAAAGTAACCACTGAGAAGCAAATGCAAATAATGGCAGAAATCTATCAAAACAGACCAGCAGGTAAAGACGGATTTTTTCGAAGACCTTCTGTTTCTCAAATCAAAAAGTGTTGAACTAACGAAAGTTAGATAACAACCTAGGGCAGAAGCACAAAAATCGTGCCTAAAAAGGACGTACAGAGATTTTACACGAATTTTTACGGTGAAGCACAGAAATCTGTTTCAGGACAGCAACTTTACCAATCATTACTTCTCTCTCATTAGAGGTTACTCTTGGCACAAAAAGCAAATAAAAAGGATAAGGAGCGATTATTACAGAAGTAATAACTTCCAAGACTCATCTAAAACTTTTGGGTTATCTCCAATAAGTACTTTTCTTTAACGCCTTTAAGTTAGGCATGATAGTTTGAGAAGATGCTCACATAAGAAATATGAATTGAAGTAAAAGAGAGCATCAAGAAGCAAATTCAAAACACATTTAAGTCTAACCCACTTCCTATGCATAGGAATCTTGTAAATAAACAAGTCATGAAAGCACAAAGCAACAAGCATAGGAAAGCAAAACAAGTGCAACTTCAATACTTTCAACATAAAGAGGGGAAACTTAATATTGTTGAGACACATAAAACCTTGCGTCCCTCTCTCATAATAACTTTCAGTAGCATCATGAACAAAATTAACAATATAAATATCACATAAAACATTCTTATCATGAGCCAGATGCTTAAAAGAATTAATATTCCCCACATAAACAGTCATTATTATTAATTGTAGTGGGAGCAAATTCAACAAAATAGCTATCATTATTATTCTCATCACCATAATCATCAAATATAGGAGGCATATTGTAATCATAATTACTTTCCTCCTCAATAGTAGGTGGACTGAAAATATCATATTCATCATTGTAATCATCATATATTGGAGGTTTGGTATCATCATAAGCAATAGAATAACTATCTTCCAAAGCTGGGGAACTAAAAAGATCATTTTCATAAAAACTAGCTTCCCCAAGCTTAGACTTTTCCATGGCATTATCAATAATGGTGTTCAAAGAATTAATACTAATAATATTGCTATTAGCACGCAAATAAAGTTCCATAGGTTTTTTAATTTTCTCTTCAAACACTTCATGTCCTAACTCAAGATAAATACTATAAAGCTCTCTAATTTTGTTGTTGTTTTCCATTAAGCCTAACTAATGAAAACAAGAAACAAAAAGACAAAATTACAGAATCTAAAGGAAATAACTTCGAGCACTCACACCGGAGGATGTGAGTACCTTTTACCTTACCTTCCCGGCAACGGTGCTCGAAAATAGCTTGATATCTACGCACTTATATTCTTGTAGACAGTTGTTGGGCCTCCAAGTGCAGAGGTTTGTAGAACAGCAGCAACTTTTCCCTTAAGTGGATCACCCAAGGTTTATTGAACTCAGGGAGGAAGGGTCAAAGGTATCCTTCTCAAGCAACCCTGCAATCAAGATACAAGAAGTCTCTTGTGTCCCCAACACACTCAATACACTTGTCAGGTGTATAGGTGCACTAGTTGGGTGAAGAGATAGTGAAATACAAGTGGTATAGATATAAGACAATGGTGCCAGAAAATAGCTTGATGGCATGGAAGAGACTAAAGGCAAACTGAAATAAAGATGGAAGAAAGCAAACATGTAACAGATCTAATTGCAAACGGTGTTTCAATGCTTAGAAACAAGGCCTAGGGATCATACTTTCGCTAGTGAACACTCTCATATAAATATCTTCTCTTTGTGATACTACTCTTAACTACTCTTTGGTTGGACACTCTAATCGATGGTAGGGTTATAACAGCACACCTCAAAGTAAACCTTTCCCATCTAGAAAACCCCACACTGTCACCTTGAGCACTAGATGGTTCCAACAAACACCACAATTTTATAAAGACATCCAACTCCAAATATAACTCATAACAAGTATTTGTAATCTCTAGCCTAAGTGCCACCATGGTGTGCACGCTGTCACTTTCACACACATGGGGAGAGCAGAGATCTATTAAAGCACTTGAGTAGCAAGGTTGATCTATAGATTACAAGCTCATGATCTTAATAAGATCATGCATAGAGAGAGAGATGAACACATAGCTACCGGTAGAACCCTTAGCCTCGAGGAAGAACTACTCCCTCCTCATCATGGGAATCAGCAACGGTGATGGAGATGGCGGTGGAGATCGATGGAGATGGCTCCGGGGGCACTTCCCCGTCTCGGCAGGGTGCCGGAACAGAGACTTTCTGTCCCCCGAATCTCCCCTTCGGTGGCGGCTGCGCTGCAGAACTTTTCGTGGATTTCTGATTGACGACTTAGGGTTTATGCATCGGAAGGCTCTTATAGGCAAGAGGGGAGACCGAGGGGGTGCCGGAGGGGCCCACACCACCCCTGGCATGTCCTGGCCTGGTCCGCGCCACCAGGTGGTGTGGCCAGCCCCTGGCCCCTCTCCGTCTTGTCTTCTAGCTCCGTGACTCTTCCGTTAAAATATCGACTTTGGATTTTGTCCGGTCCAATTCCGAGAATATTGATTTTCTGACTTTCCTAGAACCCAAAACAGCAGAAAACAGGCAACTGGCACTGTGGCACTTGTTAATAGGTTAGTCCAAGAAAGTGTATAGAAAGTACTCCAAAGTTGGAACAAAGCACAAGAAAGTAGATAAAACCAAGCATGGAACATCAAAAATTATGGATACGTTAGCAACATATCAGGGCACAAGATTTTTGTGCATCGAGCATACGGTAAACAGATAAAAGCATGATGCGAAATATATACACCCTCCATTTTTGTTACATGGCCCCAAAAACAACCCGTGCTCTATAGCAGGAACCATTTCACAGGACCATTGTACTCACCTGTCATTGTCAGGGTTCATCTTCTATTTAGAAGAGTCTCTTCATATATGGGCTCTCAAGAATTCTGCTGATCTCGTAACATCTTCAACTCCGCATCACTTGCTAATGTTTTCTATCTCATATCATCGATTACTCTCCTATGCACTTCATTTTCATCCCGTAGTGCTACAATTTCTTCCTGACTAGACAAATACGGCGACTTGGACTTGGACTTGCACCGCGACAACCCACCATTATGCAGGAACATGCTTTTACGATGACCTTCACCTTTTAGTAGCATTTTAAATGTTTCCAGACATTCTTCTTGGGTTTGTTCCAGACCATGTTTCCTAGGTTTTGCCATCTCCTCATTTAATTTAATCTGTAAGGTTATCAGTTGGTATACATGGGTGATAGAAGAAAAGCTAATACAGAGAAACATGCAGACAAAACATTTAACTTGTCTATGAACAAATCTTACAAGTTGGCATGCCTGATTATGCATCATATATATTGTAGTAAAAGCATAGCTATCTGATCATACTGATTATGCATCACTAGCACGCAATAAAAGGACTATGCCAACATGGCATCTGTCTGTTTCTTTATCGCCGGGTGCATGATATACACAAGTAACTCTTTGTACATCTGAAAATTGAAACTCACACTAGTTGGAAATCATCTACTTAAATTAAAAGAAAACTAGGCAGCAGTTCAGGCAGTGTTGCACATCCAACTATACATATAAATCACTGAGGGTGTGTCATCACAAAATACCAATCGAACAGAATACTTAAAATTACACTCTCAGCGGAGGGATTGGGCCCTTCTTTTTTGCTCGTCTGGCATGCCTGGAATTTTTGTTGCAGACTTACCGCACCTTTCTGCAAAGTGGGCAGAACACATTATCAAAATATAAGAAGCACAAAGTCTGTATAAGATTAAAAACTAATTATTCTTACTATTACTCTCAGGTGGCCTACCAATGCATGAGATCCAGTTCGGTTTGTTAAGCGTTGTGCGGCACGGTTTCTCTTGTTTTCTTCAGCATTCATCTGCAAAAGGAGACTAGTGATACATATGTACAAATAGGAATTTCGAATGTGATATGGTATCAGTCTTCACAAACCATACCATAATCTTTGGGTCAAACCAGTGGTCGAGAAGATCTATCTAGTGTTGGTCAGTCTTAGTATGTTCCATATGAGTCGTTCTTTGAATATCCTTGCTTGCCTTACCATCAAAGTATTTACTCTTTAGCCTATGGTGCTGCTGGCACAAAGAACATGAGAACATGTCCATTAGAACCTACATCCTCATTATCCTGATCGAAGTTAAATTTTGTTTGTCGGCAAGAATGGAACATTTGATGTGTTATGTGACTTAGAATAGAACCAAGTGAAAGCTTGAATGCATGGGACAGAGCACCATGACTTACATGTAACTTCTGTAGTAATGAATTGTAATGGTCAGGGGGCGTTGGTGGAGCTTGAACGATGCGAAGATGGGAATATCATTCCTGACAAAAACACCTATTTTGGATGCTAGAAAAGTAGATTCTTCTGGATATTATGGCCTTCGCTTGCCAGGCATAATAGAATTGATGCAATATCTAGATTGCGTTTTGGAAATTTTAGCTTCAAGCTTTTTTCCTACCGTTGGCCCCCTTTTCTTAAATCTTCGTGTAGTTGCCAATTCAACCGTTACATCAAACTTGCACAGTATATAAGGAAGCATGCATCGATAATCCTTGGAACACATACCTTGTTTTGGCGACGGGCTGATCAACAGGTTGGTGATCATCACTAGCTTGTTGGTGTTGTGCCAGCAGTTTTAGGCAAGTAGAGGTCAAAACTGGTTCAGCTATAAATTGTTGCTAGGTATCTTGATTGGCAATTGGTGATTGTGGAATGTGTGGGATGGTATTTGCTGCATCTACTACTATTGGAACCTGTGGTGTGCCGCCAAGATGACACTTTTAGCTGTATGTGAGTTTCCTGATTTTTGTTTATTGTATTTCACAACGTGTGTTTGTGTTCCACCGGTAGCATTAGGAGGAGGGCTTGTCGACGCTTCACATTTGGTACCTAAACATGTCTTACATGAACCAGCTGATTCCTAACACACATAAACAATACGTCAATCTATTATAGTTCTATATGTAATGAGACGCAGATGGAACAGAAGAATAGTAAGGAAAAATGTGCTCTGTATGTATGATGCATGAACTAGGCAGAGGGCATTGCAAAATATTTGGTGGGATTGAAATACAAAACATGGAAAATGCAACAGATATCACAATTAAAAAATAGAACAAGCACCTTGGGGGGTGGACAAGCTGGCGGACTAGCAAGGAGGTCCTCAATGGGTCCAACTTCCGGAGTCAGGTCTCCCTCAAAATATTGTTCATCAATAGAAACCAATGCTGAATCAGACACTTGCCGATCATAGTTTTTCTCCCTGCTGGTACCTAGAAGGGTCTTAGGTGAAACAGCTGATTCCTGACACACATAAGCAATACATTAAGCTATCAAAGTCCTATGTAAAATGAGACGCTGATAGAACAGAAGAACAGTAAGGCAAGATATGCTGAACATATATGATGAATGAACTAAGCAGATGGCATTGCACAACATTTCGTGGGAATTGAGGTACAAAACATGGAAGATGAAAAAAATATAACAATTAAAAAATAGAGCAAGCACCTTGGTGGTGGACAAGCGGGCGGACTAGCAGGGAGGTCCTCGACGGGTCCAACTTCCTGAGTCAGGTCTCCCTCGAAATATTGTTCATCAATAGAAACCAATTCTGGATCAGACACTTGCCGATCATAGTTTTCTCCCTACTGGTACCTTGAAGGGTCTTAGGTGAACCAGCTGATTCCTGACACACATAAGCGATACATTAATCTATCAAAGTCCTATGTAAAATGAGGTGCAGATAGAACAGAAGAACAGTAAGGCAAGATATGCTAAACATATATGATGCATGAACTAAGCAGATGGCATTGCACAACATTTGGTGGGAATTAAGGTATGAAACATGGAAGATGAAACAAATATCGCAATGACAAGAGAAAGCAAGCACCTTGGGCAGTGGACAAGCAGGCGGATTAGGGAGGGGGTTCTCGACCGGTCCATCTTCCTGAGTTAGGTCTCCCTCGGGGTTTTGTTGATCTTGAGGATAAAATTCTGCATCAGAATCCTAGACTTCATGATTGGTGGTGGTAGCTACGAAAGATCTAACTCTCTGCGGGCTGAGCGACCTTGCATATTTGGAATTCTTTAATAATCTATCTTCCCTAATCTTCTGTTCTTCTTCATTAATTGGCTGCAAATCACCTTACATGCATCAGCAAAAAATATATCTTATGATATTTAAGAGTGAGGTGTGTGTAGGAGAGCAAGTTAGTACAGTTGCAAGCAGTTGAAAGCTCTGAAGGAACAATGATAGACATATACGATGCCTCGACAAGAAATGTTGGAGTACAAGATAAAAAACTCAGTGCGAGAATGTAGTGAAACAAGCGATGAACTACTTTCAGACATCAAATGCATAAAGAGCGTATGAAGTGTATGGCGGCAACCTTTGTGACCGCGATTACACGATTTCCTTCCCGTGCCTTTTCTGGACTTATGGTGAGCTACGACGTCGCCGTTCACCCTTGAGAGGATTTGCCTCCCCATCTCTCCGGTGTCATGGACAAGGTCGAGGAAACAGATCCGGTGCCGTGGAGTCAGGGAAGTGGACCCAACGAAGCTGCGACGGTGTTGCTGAGCCAGCTCTGGCACCGTGGACCTCGTGTATAGAGGAGCTGATATGGTGCGGGACAGCGCCGGGAGCTGGTAAAACGTCTTCGGTTGCTACGGTGGCATGCCAGGGGAGGGGTTGTGAAGGGGAGATGGGACAGAAGGAGCACGGCCGTGGTCGTGCAAGGTGATCTTGAGGGATTCGGCCCGAAGGGCGTGGGAGGTACTAGTATGTTTGAAACTTTGAATTGTGTGGCGCGTGGAAATTTACAAGAGAAGCCATTTTGAGGAATGGCCTTTGGCACGTTGTTTTTGGATCGAAGGGCGAGATGAAAATTTCGTACCGTTTGAATTTTGGATGCGGGAGCCCATTGAGGCGGGTGTTTGTAGCGCACTGCTTGGTAGAAGAGATGATTTTGGCTTGTGGCTTATCGCTCAGTTGATTTTTTTGTACTCGATCTACTACTGCAGCCTAAAAGTTTGACTTTAGGGCCACATAAGTATATAGTGCACGAATTTATTCACGATAAGGGGCACCTGGGCATTGTCATTCTCAAACTACCTTTCATGGTAATGTCTTAATTTTCATAAAAACGTGTGTCTACATATCTAAACGAAAGTGCAAAATAAGATTTCAAGTTTATCATGGGAAAATGTTGTTTTTTCATTTTCAGAATGGCTAGAATGAGACCAGGATACATTGTCCAGATGTAGTAGTAGGTATAGTACAGTTTCATACAATGGGCCAAAGAAAATACCTGGCTGACAACACAAGGAAAGTCATCCTCATTATTCGATGTAACAATCTATTCGCATGGCGGCTCTTTCATCACCCTTCAAAAATCATATTCTTGCAAAGATGCGCGGAGAATATCTGCTCGTGCTTTCGTCTATTCCAAAACTGTCATGTTGATCTCATTGACATCTGCATCAGCCGAATTGGGAACATGATTTACATCGACTAACTTCTAAAGATCAGCGGCAGCATCAAGGCCATCTTCAATAGTAGAAATCCATCCTCGGTTCAATTCTTTGATCCGCCGAGTGGCTGTGTCCAAATCCTTTTGGAGAAGCCTAATCTTAGCTTCGGCCATGCACCATACTTCGGTTTGGTTCGTAGAAATGGACGTATCACTAGCACGCTGAATATCTGTGCTACAAACCTCCTTGGTAGGGACATGATCATGCACTTGCTTCTGCAAATTGCAATGCAGCAAATCAATCAGTAAATAACACAAGCAAGATGCAACAAATATCCATGTTTAGGGTACTCGACCAGGCTATGTTTTTGTACCAGTTGTGTTGTGCCGAGATGGGCTAGATCCGCATGTCCAAAACTCTTCAGGATTCGTTGGCATTGATTCTCTGTGAACTCATTAGGCAATACATAATCTTCCATGCCTTACAAAAACTATATACTAGTATGAGAAGATAGGGCAAGGAAAGGCTGAACTACTCTCGAAAATAAAATGCATAATGATAGCGCGCATATATGCAAAATGGAGGCAAACCATTGTTTGGGGAGGATTGTTGGGGGTTATCATTGGGTCGGCGAGGCTTCGTACTAGTGTGAGATAACCAGTTTGGCTTGACGACTAGTAGTTGCCTTCTTTTCTCTTTGAACCGATCCTGCAGTATGCAACTAGCATGCATTAGAAATAATTGGTAACGAGAAGGCATATCAAGGAAGCGATGAACTACATTCAGAAGTAGTAGTAAAGTGCAAGGAAAGCGAGCATATGAAGTGTGCAGCAAACTTCATCTCGGTTGTACGGAGTTCTAACCATCGCCCTGGTGAGGGGTCTGCATGGCATACGCATCTCTCGGTTATGGTGGTGGGGAAGCTGACACTCTGAGTTGGGGAAGCAGATGCGACGAAGCAATGCTGGTAGCATGGATGATGGCGTTGCTGAGTAGACTCTGGTGACCTGGAAGTCGGCTAAGGAGGGATGGGATAGAGGATGATGTGAGATGGATTGAGGAGTCGGTGGGCGAGCGAGCGAGAAGCCCCGTCAGTATGGAGGTACCTAGCGTTTGCCTAGAAGTGAAGGAAGGGTTAATTTTTGGGAAAGGTAGAAGGGAGGGTCCCACCAATAATCCTCTAAAATTTTGAACTAGAAGATTCCGCCAATATCACATGAAAATTTAGTGTTGAATCACGCTTGGCTCACCACCCGAGTAGTATTAAAAGGAAGGCTTGAAAAGCAGCACGCATCGAATGCGATGGGACGGTGGCGTGTGCAGCTTGTGAAGAAAAGTCAGAGTCTAGTACGGTGGCGGATAGATGAAAAAAATTGGGGTGGTGCTAGCTGCCAGCTGTGGCCCTCATAAAAATAAATAAATATTTCAAATTCGTTTAAATACATCAAATAATTGATCCAACGGTCAGCATTCAAAGTTATTCGTATGAATGGGGCCCATATACTGTAGTGAGCAAAACGGCTTAGTGAACTTGTGTTTCTTAGCTAAACGATGCACATATGCACATGCCAACTCATTTGAACTAATTTAGGCACACCGTATTGTAATTTAAGTGGTTTAATTTAGCTACGAACCTTAAAAACTTATAAAACCTCAGAATCACAAGGAAAACATGCATGTTCTACAATGTCCGGAAACATGGCGCGCTTGTCGCATTCCGAGCCAAATTCTTCTAATTTTCTTTACTAGTACGAAACATCCCCGTAATCACTTGGAAAATTGAAAAATGTTCTTTCATAATTGTTCGAAACTCCCACAGTCAACATTGTTTACTATGCCAAGACGCACCCATCTACCCTTATTGGTCCTTCGGACTGAAACCCAAGAATGTTCATACATTGTAGGCTACTAGTAAATTGCATGTGCCATGGATATGATACTCAAATAATAGAAATATGTCATATCATCATTATATAAATTATAATAGGTAAAGCACAAAAATTTATAAATTTGATCAACATATATAAAGTATGGGTGTATATTTTGTTCTTGTACTTTGTATCATCATGTAGAAGTTAAGATTATTAGCTACCTAACACTTAAAATTTTTCGTGACATGGTCTAGAGAACGAGGGAGAGGATTGTAGGAGTATGATGGAGAAGTGTGTTTTGAGGTTTGTGCATAGCATTTATTATGCTGAAGACTATCTATAGAATCTTCTAAATGCTGGAATGGAAAAGAAGATCCAACGGTTGGAAATATTGGGATTCACGAGTCTTGATCCAACGGTCAGCATTTAAAGTTATTCGTATCTTACCACTATTAGTAAATTGCACATGCCCTGCACGTGAGACTCAGATAATAAACGTCTAACATATCATCACTATATAAAATTATCTCTACTACTATAATTGAGCAGTTTTGAATTGGATCCATAGCACCAATCCTGACCGTTAGGCTGTTAGATCCAATGGTTCAGAGTAGCTAGATTCGTGTTGAATAGTACCTAGAGAAAACTCCACCATGTTCTAGAACCATCCTGTCACCACCCCCAAAATTTTATAGCATAGTAGGTTGTATTCTCAATATGTGTAGATAGTTATTATTAATAGACTTAATTTATGCAATTTGGGGGTGGTGACATGATGGTTCTAGAACATGGTGGAGTTTGCTCTCGGTCTGTACTATTCAACACAAAACTAGTTGCTCTGGACCATTAGATCTAACAGCCCAACTGTCAGGAGTGGTGCTATGGATCCAATTCAAAACTGCTCTAGTACAGTAGTAGAGAGAATACAGCCTACTGTGCTATGAAATTTTGGGGGTGGTGGCATGATGGTTCTAGAACATGCATGGTGGAGTTTGCTCTATGTACTATTCAAAATGAATCCAGCTTCTCTGAACCATTGGATATAACAGCCCAACGGTTAGGATTGGTGCTATGGATCCAATTCAAAACTGCTCCATTATAGTAGTAGAGATACAAATATCTTACCACTATATAGTGTACAAATAACTTTGAATATTGACCGTTGGATCAAGACTCGCGAATCCCAACATTTCCAACTGTTGGATCTTGTTTTCCATTCTAGCATCTAGAAGATTTTATTGATAGTCTTCAACATAATGAATGCTAGGCACAAACCTTAAAATACACTTCTCCATCATACTAGAATCTTCTCCCTCGTAGCTACTAATCGTTGACTTCTGCATGATCTTATCTTATCGTACCACTATATAGTGTATGAATAACTTTGAATGTTGACCGATGGATCAAGATTCGCGAATCCCAGCATTTCTAGCCATTGGATCGTCTTTTCATTTCTAGCATCTAGAGGATTCTATTGATAGTCTTCGGCATAATGAATGTTATGCACAAACCTCAAAACACACTTCTCCATGATACTAGAATCTTCTTTTTTTCTCTAGACCATGTTATCATAAATTTCACGTGTTAGATAGCTAATAATCTTTGACTTCTACATGAGATACAAAGTACAAGGAGAAAATATACACCCATACTTTATAGATGTTAATCAAATTTATAATTTATTGTGCCTTACCAATTATAATTTTATATAGTGATGATATGTCATACGTCTACTATCTGAGTCTCACGTGCAAGACACGTGCAACTTACTAGTATAATAGGTAAAGCAGAAAAAATATAAATTTGATCAGTATGGGTGTATATTTGGTTCTTGTACTTTGTATATCATGTAGAAGTCAACGATTATTAGCTATCTAAAACTTGAAAATATTGGTAACATGGTCTAGAGAAACGAGGGAGAGGATTCTAGAATGATGGAGAAGTGTTTTTTGAGTTTTGTGCATAGCATTCATTATGATGAAGACTATCAGTAGAATCTTCTAGATGCTAGAATGGAAAAGAAGATCCAACGGCTGGAAATGTTGCGATTCACGAGTCTTGATCCAACGGTCAATATTCAAAGTTATTCGTACACTATATAGTGGTAAGACTAGTAAGTTACACGTGCCCTGCATGTGAGACTGAGATAATAGACGTCTGACATATCACCACCATATAATATTATAATAGGTAAAGCAGAAAAATACATAAATTTGATCAACATCTATAAAGTATGGGTGTATATTTTTTTCTTGTACTTTGTATATCATGTAGAGGTCAATGATTATTAGCTATCTAAAACTTTAAAATTTTGGTAGCATGGTCTAGAGAAACGAGGGAGAGTATTCTAGAATGATAAGTGTTATTTTAGTTTTGTGCATATCATTCATTGTGATGTAGACTATCAATAGAATCTTCTAGATGCTTGAATGGAAAAGAAGATCCAATGGTTGGAAATGATGGGATTCATGAGTACTTATCAAACGGTCAATATTCAAAGTTGTTCGTACACTATATAGTGGTAAGATAATGTAGAAGTCAACAATTATTAGCTATCTAAAACATGGATTTTTTTGTAACATGGTCTAGAGAAACGAGGGAGAAGATTCTAGAATGATGGGGAAAGTGTGTTTTGAGTTTTTTGCATAGCATTCATTGTGATGAAGACTGTCAATAGAATCTTCTAGACCGTTAAAAAAATAAAATCTTCTAGATGCTAGAATAGGAAAGAAGATCCAATAGCTAGAAATGTTGGGATTTGTGAGTCTTTATCCAACGGTCAATATTCAAAGTTATGTGTACACTATATAGTGCTAAGATTATAACGGGTAAAGCAGAAAAAATATAAATTTGATCAACATCTAGAAAGTATGGGTGTATATATTTGGTTCTTGTACTTTGTGTATCATGTAGAAGTCAACGATTATTAGCTATCTAAAACTTTAAAATTTTCGTAACATGGGCTAGAGAAATGAGGGAGAAGATTCTAGAATGATGGAGAAGTGAGTTTTGTGCATAGCATTCATTGTAATGAAGACTATCAATAGAATCTTCAAGATGCTAGAATGGAAAAAAAGATCGAATGGCTGTAAATGTTGGGATTCGCGAATCTTCATCCAACGGTCAATATTCAAAGTTGTTCGTACACCATATAGTGGTAAGATCATGTAGAAGTCAACAATTATTAGCTACTAGTAAGTTGCACGTGCCTTGCACGTGAGACTCGGATAGTAGATGTATGGCATATCATCACTATATACAATTATAATTGGTAAATCACAAAAAATTATAAATTTGATCAACATCTATAAAGTACGGGTGTATATATTTTGTCCTTGTACTTTGTATCATCATGTAGAAGTCAAAGATAATTAGCTACCTAACACATGAAATATTTGATAACATCGTCTAGAGAAACAAGGGAGAATATTCTAGTATGATGGAGAAGTGTGTTTTGAGGTTGTGCAGAGCATTCATTATGCCGAAGACTATCAATAGAATATTCTAGATGCTAGAATGGAAAAGAAGATCCAACGGATGGAAAAGCTGGGATTCACGAGTCTTGATCCAATGGTCAACATTCAAAGTTATTCATACACTATATAGTGGTTTGTAATGAAGACTATCAATAGAATCTTCAAGATGCTAGAATGGAAAAGATGATCCAACGGCTGGAAATGTTGGGTCGCGAGTCTTGATCCAACGGTCAATATTCAAAGTTGTTTGTACACTATATAGTGGTAAGATCATGTAGAAGTCAACGATTATTAGCTACTAGTAAGTTGCACATGAAACTCAGATAGTAGACATATGACATATCATCATCACTATATACAATTATAATTGGTAAAGCAAAAAAATTATAAATTTGATCAACATCCATAAAGTATGGGTGTATATTTGGTCCTTGTACTTTGTATCATCATGTAGAAGTGAAAGATTATTAGCTACCTAACACATGAAATTTTTGATAACATGATCTAGAGAAACAAGGGAGAAGCTTCTAGTCTGATGGAGAAGTGTGTTTTTAGGTTTGTGGATAGCATTCATTATGCCGAAGACTATCAATAGTATCTTCTAGAAGCTAGAATGGAAAAGAAGATCCAATGGCTAGAAATGTTGGGATTCACGAGATTTGGTCCAGAGGTCAACATTCAAAGTTATTCATACACTATATAGTGGTAAGATAAGATCATGTAGAAGTCTACGATTATTAGATACTCCGTACGAGGGAGAAGATTCTAGTATGATGGAGAAGTGTGTTTTGAGGTTTGTGCATATCATTCATTATGCTGAAGACTATCTATAGAATCTTCTAGATGCTAGAATGGAAAAGAAGATCCAACGGTTGGAAATATTAGGATTCGCGAGTCTTGATCCAACGGTCAGCATTCAAAGTTATTCATACACTATGTAGTGGTTATATCTCTACTACTATAATGGAGCATTTTTGAATTGGCTCCATAGCACCCCTGACCATTGGGTTGTTAGATCCAATGGTTCAGAGAAGCTGGATTCATGTTGAATATCACCCAGAGCAAACTCCACCATACATGTTCTAGAACCATCATGTCACCACCCCAAAATTTCATAGCACAGTAGGCTGTATTCTCTCTACTACTATCATGGAGCAGTTTTGAATTGGATCCATAGCACTTATCCTAACCATTGGGCTCTTAGATCCAATGGTTCAGAGTAGATAGATTCATGTTGAATAGTACATACCTAGAGCAAACTCCACCATGTTCTAGAACCATCATGTCACCACCCCAAAATTTCATAGCACATTAGGTTGTATTCTCAATATGTGTAGATATAGTTATTATTAATAGACTTAATGTATGCTTTTTGTCTCTAACAAGACTATTGGTTAATAACAACTTAATGTTTCTTAGAGAAAAAATGCATAAATAAAGTCTATTAATAATAACTATATACACATATTTAGAATACAACCTACTGTGCTATGAAATTTTGGGGGTGGTGACATGATGGTTCTAGAACATGGTGGAGTTTGCTCTAGGTACTATTCAACATGAATCCAACTACTCTGAACAATTGGATCTAACAGCCCAACGTTCAGGATTGGCTCTATGGATCCAATTCAAAACTTCTCCATTATAGTAGTGGAGATCTAAAACATGAAATTTTTGGTAACATGGTCTAGAGAAACGAGGGAGAAGATTCTAAAATGATGGAGAAATGTGTTTTGAGTTTTGTGCATAGCATTCATTTTGATGAAGACTATCAATAGAATCTTCTAGACCATTCAAAAAAATAGAATCTTCTAGATGCTAGAATGGAAAAGAAGATCCAACGGCTGGAAATGTTGGGATTAACAAGTCCTGATCCAACGGTCAATATTCAAAGTTATTCATATACTATATGGTGGTAAGATAAGATTATAATAGGTAAAGCAAAAAATATATAAATTTGATCAACATCTATGAAGTATGGGTGTATATATTTGGTTCTTGTACTTTGTATATCATGTAGAAGTTAGCGATTATTAGCTTTCTAAAACTTTAAAATTTTGTTAACATGGTCTACAGAAACGAGGGAGAAGATTCTAGAATGATGGAGAAGTGTGTTTGAGTTTTGTGCATAGCATTCATTGTGATGAAGACTATCAATAAAATCTTCTGGATGCAAGAATAATGGAAAAGAAGATCCAACAGCTGGAAATATTGGGATTCGCGAGTCTTTATCCAACGGTCAATATGTAAAGTTGTTCGTATACTGTTTACCAATGGCAAGATGTGCACATCTACTTTCTTGTAGTACTACAAAATATGGGAAATTTACCATAAACTATAATGTGGATATGTCCATGACCTTGCTTGGTTGCTCGGCCTGAAACTTGTTCATCAAAAAACAAGATGATTATTAATCTAGTAGATCGCTTCAATTTAGGGAAAAACGGTTGCTGGAAGTAGATCGGTGTGCCGTACCAAGCCACACGTGCACAGCGCCACGCTGCGGACGAGGAAACGACAAGATGGACTGTGCACCTACGCTTGCTAAGAAGAGATCGATGGAGGATGGATGGTGAGATCCAGCAAAAGGAAAGAGAAAGCACAACTTGTTTTGCGTGCATATTACTACTAGTAGTTCCATATATTTACTACTTGTGGAGTGTACCTCTTGTCAGTAGCCCTTCGTAGCTTTGTTCCGACATCGCACCGCCTTCCGACTCCACCTCCTGCTGCTCTCGCGATGCCTCCTTTTTTTTGGAAGGACCGCCTCCCTTTTCAAGTAGTACTAGTACGGAAGTGGAGTACTTTACTTTAGAGAAAAAATATTTCCATCACTTAGAAAATTGGAGTTGTTACTTTTCCTAGTATTTGGAAAGTCCCATTGGCAAAGATGTTTACCAATGCCAAGATGCGCACATCTACTTTCTTGTAGTACTACTACAAAATTCTCATAAACATGGATATGTCTGTGACCTTGCTTGGTCGCTCGTCTTGAAACTTGTTCACACTTATACATGGTAGTTCATTTTTGTGAAGCGGCTTTTTTCAGAAATTGTGAGAACTCATGTTTATTATTTTTCATGGCAGGTAATACAGGAAAAAGGATGCCATGCATGAGTTCCCCTATTTTTTGGCCTATTTCTCTCTCTTTTTTTCAAAGGAGGGTCAACTTTGTTGGCATGCAAATTTTAGAAAGAAGTTGAATCAATCAAAAATCTCAGTCATCTTCTTGATATATTGGCTATTTGGTGGGCAACTTCAAAAGATTTTTGTAAAATTTTAAGGGCAATCGGCGGCTCACATGTGGTTCGAATTAATTTGACCTAATTTCGGCAAACTCCCTCCGATCCATATTAATGTTCATAGATTCGTCTAGATTCAAATGTATGTAGTCATGTTTCTGTGCTAGATACATATACCCGAATCTAGAAAAATCTGAGAACATTAATTTGAATCAGAGACAATAGTGTAATTTAAATGGGTTAATTTATCTATGAACCTTGAAAACTCAAAGAACCTAGGAATCGCAAGTAAAACATGCATGGTCCACTATGTCCAAAAACATGGCACGCTTGTCGCATTCCAAGCCACATTCTTCTGATTTTATTTACTGCTAGTACAAAACATCCCCGTAATCACTTGGAAAAGTGAAAAAAGTTTTTCCCCCTAATTGTACGAAACTCCCACGGGCAACATTGTTTACTAGGGCAAGACGCACCCATATCTACCCGATGTGAGAACCGTATCAAAAAGTGTAGCTAGGGTATATCTTATCTTCCTACTATATACTAGTAAGTTGCACGTGCCCTGCATTTAAGATAATAGACGTCTAACATATCATCACAATATAAAATTATAATAGGTAAAGCAGAAAAATATAAATTTGATCAACATATATAAGGTATGGGTGTATATTTGGTTCTTCTACTTTGTATCATCATCTGTAGAAGTCAAATATTATTAACTGCCTAACACTTGAAATTTTTGGTAGTAACATGGGTCTAGAGAAACGAGTGATAAGATTCTAGTATGATGGAGAAGTGTGTTTTGAGGTTTTTCCATAACATTAATTATATCGAAGACTATCAATAGAATCTTCTAGATGCTAGAATGTGAAAGAAGATCCAACGGATCGAAATTTCATTTGGATTCGCGAGTCCTGATCCAACAGTCAATATTCAAAGTTATTCATATTCATACACTATATAGTGGTAATATAGATTGTACGAATAACTTTGAATGTCGACCGTTGGATCTCAAGACTGGCGAATCCCAATATTTTTAAACGTTGGATCTTCTTTTCCATTTTAGCATCTAGAAGACCGTATAGATAGTCTTCAGCATAATGAATACTATGCATAAACCTCAAAACACACTTCTCCATCATACTATAATATTCTCCCTTGTTTCTTGTGAACACCGAGATTTTTAAGTCCGGATGCCTGTTATGCCATACATCGCCATCCCGGGAATACCATTTTTGCGAGACATAACAAAATTGATAGCATAGTACATCATCCATTACAAACCATAATAGTCTTACAAATAGTTGATCTCATGATCAAGTCTAAATGCACATCAAAGCAGCGGGAATAAATGTAGTAGAGTCTCCATCTTCATTGTTATCATAAACATCCTTTTTTCCATCCTCCGGATAGTCCTCTTCATAGTCTGGCCATGGGAATAGCGAGGGACAAAGCCATGAGTACTCTTAAAGTACTCGCAAACTATCACTAATGTAAGTAAGACAATTCTAGTAGGAATCCTAAGCTCCAGGCTTGTTTGCAATAAGCTAGTTTTATTTCAGAAGTACTTAGTAGTAAAGACCTATTTTAGTTATCTAGATTACTCCAGTGGGAACCTAGTTTTCATTTCCACAACACTATTGTGGTCAAGTCAAAGACATCTTTCAAGTCACAAGTCATATTGAAAACATCTGACAATGGAATAGTATGGCCATCCAACTATCCATGACCGCGGACGCGGCTATTCGAATAGTTTCACAGTCTATAGAGGTGGTACACTTTCACCACAAAATTCGATACATCCGTCAGGGATAGCCTTGAATCATCATACTTGGTATGCGGATAAGCAATCCTAACCTTTTAATTACACACCCTAGTATAGGCACCTCCCCTATGAGTTTGGCCTCCCAGCCATGGCCGTCCGACATCCCGGTTACTGCATAGGTGGACATTCATAGTCACGAGGTAGCCTCAACTTAACATCCTTTCTGCAAGGGAACCCATACTAAGACATATAAACTTCCAGTTAAGCCCTACCCAAATCAGGTATTATGGTTGTAGGCTAAAGCTAGAATGGTATCGCATTCGAACCCAACCATCAGTTTTTATTCAAAGTCAAGGCACATGCCTCCTTCATTTTCATCTTCAAATCATTGACTTTCATAACCCATGTCAAAAACATTTCAATAGAATGACTCATCATTCCAAGGTTTTCATAATCATTTGCTCCAAGTGTTCCCAGCTAAAGCGATCAATATTAGTTTAACACTAGCAACTATCATTGAGGGTATCACATTGAGGGGTGCTAAACAAGTGTAACTACCTAAGCCTAGTTCTATGCTCTTGATGGCATATATCTTATTTTCCACTAATCACCAATAATTAATTATTTAAGAAACTTTGGTAAAAGGGAAAATAAAGCTTTTAGGTAAAACTTGGGATTGGTATAATCAAGGTTTTATCACAAAAGCATGCATAGTGCATCTTGCATAGGTTAACTTGCATAGTGGGGCTTGCCTTGGTTGGTACAGTTGTCGAAGTGCTCCTCTTCTTCTTCGTAGAATTTTTCCTCCTCATAGCCCAGGTTGGTACTAGCGTCTATAAATAAATACGAGGTACACAATCACTAAACAATACTTAGCTACTTCTATTTAGCACACAAAGGTTGACACTATATGATCTAGCCTCATCTCAATCATCACACGAAATATTGATATGGCCTTATTTATCTTATTTTGGAAAGGCAATTTCAACTCATTGAAAAATCACTTAAGATTTAATATTCTCCAATTATAAAATATGGGATCATGTTGACACATGTCATCACCACATATTCCAATACTTGGGAATGTGATTTAAAGTAGTTGGCATATATTACAAAGTTTAATATTGCTATTTAATATGATTAAAATGACTAGAAATAACTATCTAGACATTCTTTTACTATGAGCCCATGACTACTGCATGTAAAACTAATTTTTTTAGATATTCAGATCGATAATGGCAAATGTGACTTTTGAGGGTTGGAATCAACTCAAAAGCATTTATGGTTGATTTTAGAACAAATGTTTGAAGTTGGAAAAGTCATTGTCTTGTTATTTTTACTCTTGGTGATCTATAAAGTCAAACTGTTTGAATCCAGTGGAAGTGTTTAGATATTTTCATTTCCTTTCTAACAAAATTGGAATCATGCAATTTGGTTTAGTAAATCTCCTTGAATTCAATTTTGAAGTTAACTACATAATAGTGTTTTGAATTAAAAGGAAATATCTAAATTTGAATTCGTGGGTACGCGGGGAAACGATATTGGGCCGGCACAACTGCACAGCATGCGCGCAGCAGGCTGCACTTGCGTTGGCCCCACACATTAGCGATTGTTTCTATGCGAAGAGGGACGCGCTAATCTTAGCCGCATGATTAGAGCACGATCAACGGCTCAGCGTCATCGTCTCTGTCACATGGCGCGCGGGGGATTTCAACCCTAGCTCTACGGCGGGGGTCGGCGGGGGCTTACCAGGGCTCCAGCTAGGTCCGGTGATGCGGGCGAATGAACTGGTCGATGCCGGCAGTTCGATTGGTGGTCACGGCGGCTCCTGGGGCGGCTCCTAGCGCTGGCTTCGGTCCACCACAGCAACGGCGAGCTCCGGTGAAATTCCGGTGCTGCACTCCTCGCCTTGCTCCAGGGATGGGTCAAAGGGGTTTTTGGGTGAGAGGTGAGTCGAGTGGGGTGCGTTTTGAGGCAAGGGGAGGGGTCTATTTATACCCCGGCGAGCGGAGCATCGGGGCATGGCTCGGGCTCATCGGCGACGTTGCTACAAGGTGCTATCGGCATGGATGAGGGTGTAGGTCGACGCGGTGCACATTGGCGATCGTCATGCGCACAGTGGCACGGCGAGGTGTGGTCTTAATCAGACAGGGGCGTCCATGCTCTACTTGGGTACCGCGGGTGTTCTTCACGGTGTATGGTGGTCATATGTCGAGCGGGGTCAAACGGGCGTGTCTGGGAGGTCGCTGGCGTCGCGACAAGGGCATTTATGCAAGGGGAGAGCGAGGCACAGCGTGCTTGTGCGGGACGGCTCGACGCTCTGGCATGCGCTCGGCTTGGCAGACAGAGAAACTATGCACGGTTGTACTGGCGTCTCCACGGGTTGTCGTTGGCTGAGGCGTACAGAGGCAGGTGCGGTGAGGTCACGCCTATCTCCTAGTGGTTGTGGACGAGGACGGCGAAGCGTGTAGTGTCACGTCCATGTCCGGCCAGCATGGCATACTTGGGTACGGGCTGACACTAGTCATTTGGGCAAGTGAGAGAGGCTCCCTTGCACGGGCTGGTACTGGGGTGATCATGGGCGAGTAGTGGAGGCTTAGTGTGGTACAGATATGATCACAAGATTGATCAAAACTGTGTATAGTTGGTAGCTATGTATTGTGCTTGCTAAGTGCTCGATCAAATGGCCGCAAGAGATAAACATTTGAATTTTCAAATTCTTTTTGGTGGATGTGTTGGTCATAAGCTTGAGTGTCTCTGGTTTCACAGATTGGTCAAGTGGAGAAAGTTTGGATAGTTTTTGAAAAATGGCTATCTTGATGCATACACTAGATTCAATTTTGAAAATCCCCTCAAATGGATTTGAATATGTTATGGTGAGTTTTGAAATTTCACTTGTGCTCATTGTCACTTGGTCTAGGAACGTGAGAAAAGAAATGGAATTTTTTCTGTTTGAAATCATTTAATAGAGATGCCTAAAGTGGGCTAGGTGTTAACTTTGGCAAAAATGACCATTAGGCCATATGCTTTATATTTTTATTTTCTTTTGCTTTGGTTTGGTTTTGATTTGACCTAGATGATATTATTTTGATCCTGAAACCAATTCTCAACATTAATAACACACAAAAATGGCATAACATGCATTCATACATCATTAACAAACACCACTTGCATTTATATAGTTTTTAATAGTAATTTTGAGATGTTACATTTCTCCTTTTTATATTTTTGAGATTTTACCTTTCTCTAGATCATATTACCAAAAATTTCAAGTGTTTTAGGTAGCTAATAATCTTTGACTTCTACATGATGATACAAACTACAAGAACCAAATATACACTCATACTTTATGTATGTTGATTAAATTTATAATTTTTTGTGCTTTACCTATTCTAATTTTGTATAATGATGATATGCCATACGTCTATTATCCGAGTCTCACGTGCAGGGCACTCCTCTCGTTGCTCTCGCGCTGCCTACCTTTTGGAGTAGCAGTAAGAAATGAAGTGGAGTACTTTGCTTTATAGAAAAAATATTTCCATCGCTTTGAAAATTAGAGTTGTTACTTTTCTTAGTATTTGGAAACTCGCATTGGCAAAGTTGTTTACCAATGCCAAGATGCACACATCTACTTTCTTTTAGTACTACCAAATTACCATAAACTATGATGTGGATATGTCCATGACCTTGCTTGGTCGCTCGTCCTAAAACCTGTTCATACTTATACATGGTATGCCATTTTTGTGAAGCAGGTTTCTTCAAAAGTTGTGAAAACTCATGTTTATTATTTTTGATGGTAGGTAATACAAGAAAAGGATGCCATTCATGAGTCCCCTTATTTTTGGTGCCTATTTCTCTCTCTTTTTTCAAAGCAAGGTCAAATTTGCCAGCATGTAAAGTCTAGAAAGAAGTTGAATCTTTGAAAACTCCTAGCCGTGTTCTCGATAAATTGGCTGTTTGGTGGGCAACTTCAAAAGATTTTTGTAAAATTTAAAGAGCAACTGGAAGCTCACACGTGGTTCGATATAATTTGACCTAATTTCGATAGACTCCCTTCGGTCCATAATAATGTTCATAGATTCATCTATTTTCAAATGTATCTAGTCATGTTTGTGTGCTAGATACATATATCTGAATATAGACAAATCTAAGAACATTAATTTGAATCGGAGACAATAGTATAATTTAATTAGGTTAATTTATCTACGAACCTTGAAAATTCAAAGAACCTAGGAATCGCAAGTAAAACATGGATGGTTCGCTATGTCCGGAAAATGGCGCGCTTCTCGCATTCCGAGCCACATTCTTCTGATTTTCTTTACTGCTAGTACAAAACTTCCCCATAATCACTTAGAAAAGTGAAAAATGTTTTTTCCTGATTGTTCGAAACTCCCACGCTCAACATTGTTTAATAGGCTAATACGCACCCATCTACCCGATATTAGAACCCAATGTAAAAGTGTAGCTAGGGTATACATCGATATAGAAGGCCATGACCTTATTGGTCATTCGTGTTGAAAACCAAGAATAATGTTACATCATGGTGGGCTATAATGTGAATCTGTTTTCCCTAAGGTTGTCGAATCTCATGTTTATCATTTTTCTTGGCAATTAATAATACTAGCAAAAGTACCCCAATCGTAATGAAGTCTCTTGTTTTTGTTTTGCGCTTTATTTTGTTTGAATGTTTTCCATACATGGTAAAATTTGCCAGTATGCAAATACTAATCAGTAATGGCGTTTCTCAAAACTATTGTTGGCCCATGATATATTGGCTGTCTAGGTACCTTCAAAAGAATTTCGGATATTTTCAAGAGAAATAGTCTATCACGCTCACATGTATTCAAGTTTGACCTAATTTCATTTAATCGACTTAGAGTCATGCATTTAAGTGCACGTGGAGCTTTAGCTTGGAAGTTTGAAAAATACTTAAACTTGGGAACTATAAGAAAGAATTGTCCACTTTGTACGAAAATTTGGTGGGGGCATTCTTTCTTATTTTTCTACCAGTAAAAGTACTTGAAAAACTCATACTTCTAGTATTGCCTACTATATCATGTACTATGTATGAACTTTCTTGGGTTTCAAGCCAAATGACCAAGGTCATGGACATACTCTATCTTCATCAAGATAATGACAGTGTGCTGATATTTTGGTATAGCTAGGTCGGTGCATGTTAGCATGCATGGTTGAAAGGGTTGTATGGGCACCTAAAGTGGGTGAATATGTGCTACTTAAAATTTTACTCATTTTCAATTTAGGGTTTGACACAAAAGGTAAATTCTCTACATTATGCAACTATGGTGAATTTACCTATATGTCAATCTAGCACATATACTAAGCAAGAACTAGATAAGTAAAGTGCGATAAAGGATAGAAGTAATCGAAGTGGAGCATGCGGAGACACACAGATTTGTTTTCCGTAGTTCCTTCCTTTTGAGGGGAAGTACGTCTACGTTTGGAGAGGGGTGGTTTCAAACCACCAACACCACGAGAGGACTCCCTTGTTCTCTGATGAACCTCACCCCAACGGGTTCGATTCACCTCTTCCACTATACGACAACCTTTGAGGTGGAAGTCGACACCTTTACAACAAGTTCGAGGCACAGATCCACAACCTAATTGGAGGCTCCCGAATACAAGCTAGCTGTCAAACAATCAAAGACAAGCTAATAAGAACCAAATGACAAGCTAGGGTTTCCAAAGAAACACTACAGCAAGGGGCCCTCAAGTGAATGAGGGGGAATGAAGATCTCTCTTGGTGAAGCTGTAGATCAAGGCCTTGTCCTTCGATTCTCCAAAGATCAATGACTTTGGATGGTTGAGAGAGATCTTGTGGATTTGGTGGCTTAAATGGTGCTGGAGTTCTTGAGGTGGACGAGCAGCTTCCAAGGTAGAAGAAGGGGCCTTTATATAGGCCCGCTGGAATTAGAGTCGTTGGGAGCCACTTACCCCGGACAGTGACAGTCGGCCAACATCAGCTGGACAGTCCGGCCTGGCCGGACACTTTGGGCGAGACTAGCCGGACACTCTGGCCTGGAAAAGATTCCGGCCAGTGTCTGCAATGTGTCCGGGAGGTGTCCGATATGCTGTTCTAAATGTCCAACGAAGTTGCCAACTTCCCAGGGGTAGACAGTCCGGCCGGAGGCGATCCTATAGGGACTTGTTTCCTGCATAGACATGAACCTGGGGTGCTCTTTTCCTTCAGCAGAAAATACACGAGAGTAGACGATATCTCCTAAAACATTTAACACCAGATTAAACCTATCCAGGTGTTTTCAACAAACATCATAATAATAGGAAGGGCATAAATGCCCTTTCAATGGTAAAGAAGTAAAAGTATTTTTTTGGAAGGAAGTGCGATCAATATGGCTTAGAGTTCATAGCATGTGACATTTATTTACTATAGTACATAAAGTGGTTGGATAAATTACATGTTATATTTTTCAAGCTTAATTTTCTAGCTAATTTCACCCACTCAGACGACTTTCTGTCGATTTATCAAATTACGTCTAAATTAATATTCTACAAGTGTCTAAGAGCTATTTCAATAGTATAACCGAGTGTTAGGTATAACAAAGTGACACGTCATCTATTGCCGGCTCTATACCAGCATGTACAATACCTAACATTACAACTATAGAACAACTAGCATTACATGCAGCAACCTCATAAAAAAGCAAGAAGATTAGATAGGAATAAAATGAAAAACATTTCTATTCCCGCTTGAAGAATCCTAAAACTTAGGAATTGTAAGAACGCATGGTACACTTTGTCTGAAAATTGGGGTAGTGGCATTCTTTATTTATTTTTTGAAACCATGGTACCATAGGTCCTAAAGGAGCGAGACACTCCAATTAGCGCACTAGGGTTTGTAGTCATCGCAATATGGTCTGAGGACCTTTTTGTAATTATTATTATTACTTTTCAGACTTTTTGTATTGGTGTAGATGATTATTAATCCAGTAGATGGCTTGAATTTCGAAAAAAAAATGGTTCCTAGAAGTAGATAGGTGTGTTGTACCAAGGCACACGTGTGCAGCGCCACGATGTGGATGAGGAAGAGACAAGCCAGACTGTGCACCCACGGTTCCAGAGAAGAGATCGATGGAGGATGGATGGTGAGAGCCAACGAAAGAGAGAGAAAACACAACTTGTTTTGCGTGCATATTACTACTAGTAGGACCATATATTTACTACTAGTGGAGTGTACCTCGTCTCAGCAGCCCATCTTAGCTTTGCTCCGTCATCGCACCACCTTCCGACTCCTCCTCTTGCTGCTCTCATGCTGCCTCCTTTTTTTGGAAGGAGCCGCCTCCCTTTTCAAGTAGTACTAGTACGGAAGTGGAGTACTTTGCTTATAAAAAAATCCATCGCTTAGAAAATTAGAGTTGTTACTTTTTCTAGTATTTGGAAACTCCCATTGGCAAAGCGTACATCTACTTTCTTTTAGTACTACTACAAAATTCCCATGAACATAGATATGTCTGTGACCTTGCTTGGTGGCTCATCCTAAAATCTCTTCATACTTATACATGGTAGGCCATTTTTGTGAAGCTGGTTTCTTGAAAAGTTGTGAAAACTCATGTTTATTATTTTTCATGGCAGGTAATACAAGAAAAAGGACGTCATGCATGAGTCCTCCTTTTTTCCCCTATTTCTCTCTCTTTTTTCAAAGCAGGGTCAACTTTGCCGGCATGCTAAGTCTAGAAAGAAGTTGAATCTTTGAAAACTCTCGGTCATGTTCTTGATATATTGTCTGTCTAGTGGGCAACTTCAAAAGATTTTTTTGAAATTTAAAGAGAAATTGGAAGCTCACATGTGGTTCAAAATAATTTGACATAGTTTCGACACACTCTCTCCGATCCATATTAATGTTCATAGATTCATCTAGATTCAAATATATCTAGTCATGTTTTTGTGCTAGATACATATATATCCAAATCTAGAAAATCTGAGAATATTAATTTGAATCGGAGATAGTAGTATAGTTTAATTGGGTTAATTTATCTACGAACCTTGAAAACTCAAAGAACCTAGGAATTGCAAGTAAAACATGGATGGTTCGCTATGTCTGGAAACATGACGGGCTTGTCGCATTCCGAGCCACATTCTTCTGATTTTCTTTACTGCTAGTACAAAACATCCCCATAATCAGTTGGAAAAGTGAAAAATGTTTTTTCCTAATTGTTCGAAACTCCCACGGGCAACATTGTTCACTAGGCCAAGACGCACCCATCTACCCGATGTAAGAACCCTATGTAAAAGTGTAGATAGGGTATACATCGATATAGAAGGCCATGACGTTATTGGTCGTTCGTGCCGAAAACCAAGAATAATGTTACATCAAGGTGGGCTATAATGTGAATCCGTTTTCCCTAAGGTTATCGAATCTCATGTTTATCATTTTTCTTGGCAATTAGTAATACTAGTAAAACTACCCCAATCATAATGAAGTATCTTGTTTTTGTTTTACGCTTTATTTTGTTTGAATGTTTTCCATACATGGTCAAATTTGTCGGTATGCAAATACTAATCAGTAATGGCATTTCTCAAAACTATTGTTGGGCCATGATATATTGGCTGCCTGGGTACCTTCAAAAGAATTTTAGATATTTTCAAGACTAATAGTCTATCGCGCTCACATGTATTCAAGTTTGACCAAATTTCATTTAATCGACTTAGAGTCATGCATTTAAGTGCACGTGGAGCTTTAGCTTGGAAGTTTGAAAACTACTTAAACTTCAGAACTTTAAGAAAGAATTGTCCACTTTGTACGAAAATTTGGTGGGGGCATTCTTTCTTATTTTTCTACCAGTAAAAGTACTTGAAAAACTCAAACTTATGGTATTGCCTACTATATCATGTACTATGTATGAACTTTCTTGGGTTTCAAGCCAAATGACCAAGGTCATGGACATACTCTGTCTTCATCAAGATAATGATGGTGTACCCATATTTTGTTATAGCTAGGTCGGTGCATGTTAGCATGCATGGTAAAGAAGTAAAAGTATTTTTTAGAAGGAAGTGGATCAATATGGCTTAGAGTTCATAGCATGCGCCATTTATTTACTATAGTACATAAAGTGGTTGGATAAATTACATGTTATATTTTCCAAGCTTAATTTTCTAGCTAATTTCACCCACTCACACGACTTTTCGTCGACTTGTCGAATTAGGTATAAATTAATATTCTACAAGTGTGTGAGAGCTAGTTCAATAGTATAACCGAGTGCTACGTATAACAAAGTGACACGTCATCTATTGCCGACTTTATACCAGAATGTACAATACCTAACATTTGAACTATAGAACAACTAGCATTACATTCAGGAACCTCATAAAAACAAGAATATTAAACAGGAACAAAATAAAAAACATTTCTATGCCCGCTTGAAAAATCCTGAAACTTGGGAATTGTAAGAAAGCATGGTACACTTTGTTTGAAAATTGGGGCAGTGGCATTCTTTTTTTTTGGAACCAGGGTACCATTGGTCCTGAAGGAGCGAGACACTCCAATTAGCACACTAAGATTTGTAGTCATTGCAATGTGGTCTGATGACCTTTTTGTAATTATTATGATTACTTTTGAGACTTTTTGTTTTGGTGTAGATGATTATCAATCCAGTAGATGGCTTGAATTTCGGAAAAAAAGTTGCTGGAAGTAGATTGGTCTGCCGTACGAAGGCACACGTGCGCAGCGCCACGCTATGGACGCGGAAGAGACAAGCCAGACTGTGCACCCGTGGCTGAAGAGAAGAGATCGATGGAGGATTAATGGTGAGAGCCAGCAAAGGAGAGAGAAAATACAAATTGTTTTGCGTGCATATTACTACTAGTAGGACCATATATTTACTACTAGTGGAGTGTACCTCGTGTCAGCAGCCCATCATAGCTTTGCTCTGACATCGCACCGCCTTCTGACTCCTCCTCCCGTTGCACTCGTGCTGCCTCCTTTTTTTGGAAGGAGTCGCCTCCCTTTTCAAGTAGTACTAGTACGAAAGTGGAGTACTTTGCTTTAAAGAAAAAATATTTCCATCGCTTAGAAAATTAGAGTTGTTATTTTTTATAATATTTGGAAACTCCGATTGGCAAAGTTGTTTACCAACGCCAAAATGCGCACATCTACTTTCTTGGAGTACTACTACAAAATTCCCATAAACATGGATATGTCCGTTACCTTGCTTGGTCGCTCGTCCTGAAACCTCTTCATACTTATACATGGTAGACCATTTTTGTGAAGCGGGTTTCTTCAAAAGTTGTGAAAATTCATGTTTATTATTTTTCATGGCAGGTAATATAAGAAAAAGGATGCCATGCATGAGTCCCCTTTTTTCGCCTATTTCTCTTTCTTTTTCAAAGCAGGGTCAACTTTGCCAGCATGCAAAGTCTAGAAAGAAGTTGAATCTTTGAAAACTCTCGGCCGTGTTCTCGATATATTGGCTGTCTAGTGGGCAACTTCAAAAGATTTTTGTGAAATTTAAAGAGCAATTGGCAGCTCACATGTGTTTCAAAATAATTTGACATAATTTCGACAGACTCCCTCTGATCCATATTAATATTCATAGATTCATCTAGATTCAAATGTGTCTAGTCATGTTTCTGTGCTAGATACACATATCCAAATCTAGACAAATCTGAGAACATTAATTTGAATCGGAGATAGTAGTGTAATTTAATTGGGTTAATTTATCTATGAACCTTAAAAACTCAAAGAACCTAGGAATCGCAAGTAAAACATGGATGGTTCGCTATATCCAGAAACATGACGCGCTTGTTAGCATGGTAAAGAAGTAAAATTATTTTCAGAAGGAATAACGTTTAATATGGCTTAGAGTTCATAGCATGTGCCGTTTATCTTATGTTACCTCTTACCACTATTTAGTGTACGAATAACTTTGAATATTGACCGTTGGTTCAAGACTTGCGAATCCCAACATTTCCAGCCTATGGATCTTCATTTCCATTCTAGCAACTAGAAGATTCTATTGATAGTCTTCATCACAGTGAATGCTATGCACAAAACTCAAAATACTTCTCCATCATTCTAGAATCTTCTCCCTCGTTTCTCCAGACCATGTACCAAATTTTGAAGTTTTAGATAGCTAATAATCGTTCACTCTACATGATATACAAAGTACGAGAACTAAATATACACCCATACATTATAGAAGTTGATCAAATTTATATTTTTTCCTATTTTACCTATTATAATTTTATATAGTGATGATATGTTACACGTCTATTATCTGAGTCTCACGTGCAGGGCATGTGCAACTTACTAGTTTACTATAGTACTACATGAATTGGTTGGATGAATTACATGTTATATTTTTCAAGCTTAATTTTGTAGCTAATTTCACCCGAAAGTGCATCATGCTTCAATCAAGGTGTTCGGTGGAATTAAAGGTTATGTCAAAAAATAGAAAATTACATCCAAGTCCATACAATTGGCACAAAGGCCCCTAAAATTTAGCTTGGAAAGGCAGTCGACTCTAGCTCAATTTTAACCTAGCAGCTGAGCCATACTCTTCCTACTACTATTTGCTTCACACACGAAATACAACGCGCTCCTGCGTGTTGATCATGGTCGAATGAGCAGAGGAGCACAACCAAGAATCTCGTAAAACAAATTCAAGGACTGAAGTCACTACTGTATGTGGTTAATATCAGGCGAAGGTCCGAAGAGGTCGATGTGCGCCCCTACTGAGTCGATTCCCCCAGCCGCACCTTTGTCAATCGCAGGTTCCTGATACATTGCAAACGTATCTATAATTTTTGATGTTCCATGCTTGGTTTTATCCACTTTCTTGTGTTTTGTCCATACTTTGGAGTAATTTTCATATGATTTCTTGGACTAACCTATTAACAAGAGCCACAGTGCCAGCTGCCTCTTTTCTGTTGTTTCTGGTTCCAGGAAAGTCAGAAAATGAATATTCTCGGAATTGGACGGGACAAAAGCCAAAGTGCCTATTTTTCTGGAAGACATCTGATGCTAGAATACGAGACGGAGAAGGGCTGGGGCCCGGCCACACCACCTGGCCACGTGGCCAGGCCTAGCCCGCGCCAGGGGGTGGTCCGGCCAACCCCAGCACCCCCTCGGCCTCTCCTTCTGCCTATAAGATTCCTTTGATACCAAAACCCTAAGTACCCGATCAAAAATCCACGAAAGAGTCTGTAGCCGCCGTCATCTCTGTCCCTAGATTGGGAGGGATCTGAAACTCTTCTCGGCACCCTACCGGAGAGGGGGATTCACCCTAGAGGCCTTCTTCGTCATCATGCAAGCCTCTGGTGTGATGCGTGAGTAGTTCATCTCTGGACTACAGGTCCATGTAGTAGCTAGATGGTTGGTTCTCCTCCTTTGTGCTTTCATGTCTAGATCTTGTGAGCTCCGTTCATGATCAAGATCATCTATTTGTAATTCTACATGTTGTGTTTGCGAGGATCCGATGGATATTGAGATGCTATTTCATATTGATTATTGATTCTATCATGTCTTTGTTATTTGTGATCTTGCATGCTCTCTGTTGTTAGTAGCTATCTTGGCCAAGTAGATGCTAGCAATTCCAAGAGTTAGTATTTATGCTCGATAGTGGGTTCATGCCTCTGGTAATCTGGGGAAGTAACAGAAATCTCTAAGGTACTAGATCTGTTGTTGCTACTAGGGATAAAACAACAATCCTTTGTTCATAGAACAATCGTATTGTTTACATTACACGCAATTCGTAAAGCAATAATCTGTTGCTTGCAACTTAATACTGGAGAGGGTTCGAATGATAACCTAAAGGTGGATTATTAGTCATAGATGTAGTTGGATGGAGTCTATGTATAATGTTGTAATGCCCAATCAAGTTCCAAAGGAGTCAAGATGATTAGTATATGCATGTATTGCTTTCTCGATGTTTGTCAATTGCCCCGCTATAATTTGTTCACCCAGCATGTTATCTATCTTAAGGAGAGCCACCGTTAGTGAACTATGGACCCCGGTGCTTTCTTTTACATACAATCTACAAATTGTTTACTGCTTGTGTTTACTTTCTACAAACTATTACATCCTTCCATTTGATACGTTTAATCCTTTGTTTTCAGCAAAACCGGTGAGATTGAAAACCTCATCGCAAGTTGGGGGCAAAGTTCTGTGGTTGTGTTCTACAAGTCTCCATGTTGCTGCTGGCGCCGGTAGTGCGTCCTGCCAACGTTCAGCTAGCTACACCTTTTGGGTGTTTCCTTGCTCCTACTGGATTGATAACCTTGGTTTCTTACTAAGGGAAAACTTGCTACTATGCTCATCATACCTTCCTCTTGGGGTTCCCCAACGAGCTCGATATATTTGGGCCATAAGTTCCTCGAGCTCGAACTCGAGCATGTCTTGATGGTAATCAAGGGCCAACATAGGATCGATAGGCTCGAGGGGACCCAGGATGGCGTCGTCTGCCACGGCCACGGTGACCTGGCGCCCACCCAAGTTGTCTGCCCCGGTCGCATGCTTGCTCGCAGTAGGTTTCTCGCTCGCGAGCTCAAACTCGAGCATGTCCTGATCGTAATCAAGGGCCAGCATAGGACTAATAGGCTCGAGGGGACCCAGGACAGTGTCATCCACGGCCACAGCAACCTGGCGCCCACCCGAGTCATCTGCCCCGGTCGCCTTATCGCTAGCTGCAGGTTCTTGGCGGAAGGATTGGTCGCTGTCTCGCACGGGCTTAACTTGGCCACGGTTGATGTCCAGCCAGAGCGCTTACCCGGATGCAGCTCCATCACAGCCGAAAGGTAGGCACACAAGGACTGGTGCTTTGTTGTAGAGGTCCACTTATGTTTGCCTGCTGTGTTGATGCGTCCGTGACGCGGCCAGCGCGGGATCGGTAGCCTCGAGGGGGCCCAAAATCGCGTCGCAGGGCCAACACACGTTAACCACGGGTGACCAGGCGCTCTACAGAGGCGGCTCCAATGGCGGCAAGTTACAGCCGGATGAACTGTTCCGGGGCCTGGCCTTGAGCCGAAGCAGACCTTCGAGGACAACGCAGCCAATCCACCGGGATTCCTTCAAGTATTTGTGAGGGTAACATGCCTTTGGTGGAAGAAAGAAATTTCACCGAAGAGTAGAATGAAGGAGAAGTTTAACTGCTTTTTGCGAAGGAATAGTATAGTACTAGTTGTACTACTAGCGGTGCTACTCAGTTTTACTCCCACCCCTACGATGAGGGGACCTCTTTTTCGGGTTTTTTCTTTAACCAAGCATTTCTCCAAGAAGTACTTTTTTTAGATGCTCCATGGAGTATGCAGAGCAACTGCTTGGCGACGCGTGAGTTTTTTGTAGTCTGTGGTTGTCCGGGGCATTAACTCACAAGAGAAATGACATATCGGTACTTGTAGCGGCCGTAGTTTCAGTTGGCTGCAGTCTAATCGGATAGTAGGAGTACTATACACTCTCGAAACAGAGGTGGCGAGCAGCTGGCAGCTCGAGCAACGAGTCTGGTAAATTCTTGGAGTATGTACTCCAGTATACAGTAGTAATAAGTTGCACATGCCTTAGTGCTCCGGCACGTGATAGAACTATAGAAGTATAGTATGTTATATTATCACTATATATAAGTACTCCGGCACATGAGACTCGCATATTCATATATTTTTTGAGCTTTACCAATATTATATAATCTTATCACACTATATTGTGTACGCAATACTTTGAACTTTAAAAAATCGATCAAGCCTGGCAAATCCCAACATTGCAAACCACTGGATCTTCTATCCATGCTAGCATATAGAATATTCCATTGATAGTCTTTAGCACAGTGAACGCTATGCACAAACCTCAAAACGCACTTCTTAATAATTTTAGAATATTCTTTGTCATTTCTCTCGAGAATATCGAGTAATAGGTAGGTAATAGTAGTAGGTTGATTTCTACATGACACAAGATACAAGAACCAATTACACACCCTATACTTTATGGACGTGGCTCGAAATTATAATTATTTTTCAGCATCACCGATTATAGATTTATATAAATAAAAGTTGATATGTCGTACGGTACTTCTATTAGTATCTAATTCTCACATGCAAGGCACGTTCAACTTACTATAGTCCTAGGACTTCGTCCAAGGTACGCACTACTCCATCCCGGAGTACTTCTACCTCTGTTTTTGATTATAAGGTAGTACTAATAGTATCTTCTGACGGAGGGAGTATATTATGATACTAGTATCTGATACCAAGTCAGTTATTTCTAGATGGAGGGAGTATATTATGATACTAGTATCTCATACCATCTCCACAATGCGTAGTACTACTATCATGTACTGTACTATACTTAGTACTAGTAGTATCATAGTCTTAGTGTATTTATTGTTTCGTAATCTCAAGGTAAAAATTATGTACAAGATTTATTTAAGATTATTTTTTCTATGATACTCTACCTGTGATACCAACACAATATCTTTCATCATTAATTGCTATGACACATAAGCATTTTTCATGCATGTAATAAGGCCTTTGACAATGGGGGGTCTCTTAGCGCGGCATCCTAGGAAAAATGATTTTGTGGCATGTCAATTAAGGAGGAGAGAGGATGTTGTTGTATCTTACTGTACTAGCTAAGATACACCCTTTGCACGTAGTCATAGGCAGAAAGAGTTGATTGCCCAATAAAATGCATGCATGAGAGCAAAAACATTAAATTAAGATACAACCTCTAAAATATAATGCATTGAAGAGGTTGTTTATTAGGTATTTATAACTTATATAGTAACGTGCTAAGATACACCCCATTGTGAAAGGCCTAATGCATGATACGTGCCACCTGATACCCCCGTTGGAGCTAGTCTCATCCCAAACAGAGGTAGAGTAGTAGTACTAGTACCTCCATCCTGGAGTAGTACTGGAGTACAATATTTAGTCTTCCATGTAGCCCTAGATCGTCAAAGCGACGTGTACAATAGGTCAGAGGGAGATAATTACTTGGGGAACATTGCGCTCCCTAGTTTTGTCCGTGCCAGTATCTTGCCAAAGAGATAAGGTATCAGTTCATGGCCGTTGAATTTAGATGGAGGGATGATATTGTACTCCTAGTATTTAACTATTGTACCAGTATCTCTCGCTCGCTCTCATCAACCCTCTCAGATCTGCGCTCCTCCCTCTGCTCTCTCTCGGTCTCAAAATCCCTCTTAGATCTACCGTAAGTGAAGAAGGCGGCTTTATGGCGGACGAGTGGTTTGAAGCTACTATTGACAAGAGTGCAATGAGGAAGGTCTTTAGCTGCAGGCTGTGTTCTCAAATTGTTCGTCATCCCGTGTACATGGTTATTACTACTTCTTTCTTCATGATGTTTTCCACACTGGTTCGATACAACTCTTGCTTTTGGGCTAAATCTCTTTTCCTTGCACGACTAGTGCTTTGGCAAGGCCACAGCGCACATTGTATGTGCACAATGTGTCAGAAAATTGTTCGATGGCCAGTGCCCGGGATGTGAATACGGAGGCGTCTTCGAACCAACCACTACCCTGGATTAGATGTCCTCGGGAATGAGGCTCAAGTGCAGCAACAAAGGTTGCGACATGGCTGGCAGCTTCCTCGAGTTCATCAAACACCAGACAGCGTGCCCGCACAGGCAGAGGGCGACATAGGTTCTTGACAAAAAGAACCGTATGATATTCGGGTGTCTATGTGTGTGCTGATTCCGTCTAGAGTATGGTTTAGTTTCTAACGTGGTTGTGTTGTACCTATACTAGTTATGTTATATAAATAAATTGAATCATCGTCGCATCCACAGAGTTTCTCCCTTTTACCGATAGAAAGGGGAAGTACCACCAGCCTGTGCATCTACATAGTTTCTCTCTTTTAGCTAAACATCTTGAAAATCTGTAGAACTTGGGTGGCCCTCCACAGCGTATGCAAATATCGATGCCCAAACCACTTCTCATCCATCCGGCACTGGTGCCTACGCTACACAGCCGATGCCACAAAAAAATTCAAGGAACCGGAGCAGCTACTTGCTCCGATGCCCAAACTCAGCATATGTTAAAATATTGGTCTTCCCTGTCCAGCTTAATAACCCTTCCTCTATTTAACGCAGAGACAACAGCCATCCCTCTCGTCAGGTGGGAGTAACTTATTACTAGCTAGTAACTTACATGTATATGCAATGCCAACAAAGAAAATTGGTGACATGACATGATAATTAATGATGAAAGAGAGGGAGGTATTACCATAACATCACACATACCAATACTATATGAGTCTAGAACCTAATTAATTAGGTCTTGCATGACACCACACACATGTTATCACCCACTATGAAGATAGTAACATATGTAAGTTACTATATTTAGGCTAGTCATGGTGGGGAGTAACTTAGGGTAGTAACATGCATATGTTACTAGTCTAAGTTACTACCTCATAGTGGAAAATAACATAGGTGTGGTATCATGCAAAGTCTCATTTATTGCAATGTAGACTCATTTTGTCTTGAAATTCTGCCACAAGCACACAGTGTAGTGAGGAGAGAGAAACAATGATTTTCTAGTTCTTATGGCCAGGTCATACTGGTATGGTCGATCGCAAGGTTTCTTAGCTTAAGACCAAGTGCTACAATGTTTAAATTCCACTAAGGTCGACCACAGGTGTCTTATATCCGACCTTATTTTCACATTAGAGATGCCCTTATGGTAACATAGCTAGTTACCCCAAGGCTCTCTCTCATCACTTAATTGCATGCCATGTCATCTAAATGCTTGGTTGGCAATACATGTAGGACTATGTTACTACCTAAATTACTCCCACTAGAACTATGAACAGCCTAAATAGAACCATGAAGAGAGGACGAGCCAGGGCTGGCGTTGGGGAGTGACGAGGTAGCGTGGCCCCGCCTTTTGTTCAAGCAGTCCACTCTCACCCATTCCCCTGGCCTCTTCCCCCTTATCCAGGCCAGCACCATCGACTAGCCCCCGCCCCCTCCCCCACCCCCCAAAAAATCCCCAAATGGCAGCACCATCGGAACAGGAGCGCTCGTCACAGGAGCGCATCATTGAGTCTGGCCCCATGTCTTCCATGCCTGCCGCGTCTCCGCAGCCACAATCGACATATCCATCGTCGAGCCGCAGTTAGTTAACGAGGCGATGTCGTACACAATGACATTGAAGATCTCCTTCTCGAGGACGTACGAGCTCTAGAGGACGCCTGGCTCCAACCTAGCCCCTCTGGAGGAGGACGATGTCACGACGACACCCTGCAAAAAGGAAGTGTTGAATCTCAGCCTACCTCCCAGCAAGCTATGAAGATCGAGCAAGGTCGTGGGAACTATGCGCAAGGTTCTTGGCCATGTATGGCTGCTGAAGAACCTGCAACTCACGACGGAGGAGTGGGACATCATCATGCCGTATGACATTCTACATCGGCTCTAGCTTGAGGCATGTATGTGGGTCGACGGGTTCCACTTTGACCTAACCCTCAGCCTGAATCTCTGGCTCATCGTCAACTTGCCAGCGCTTCAAGACAGTTGGTACCTGGTTGATCAAGAGGATGGCCACTTCAGCATATGCACGTAGGCGCTATCGAATCGCACAATAGTGTGTCTCCGGGGATGCAACCATCCGTACCACTGCAAGTGCATCTTCACTTGGTTTGAGATGAACGCTAGCTGCCCTATCTGTCGAGACAATATGCTTGCCCATGTCTACTGACACGAGGTGCATATACCCCCTTCTGTATGAAACTGGTCCTGTGGTTGATAATTAATTAATGTACTGAACCAATGTTTCTGCTGCACATGAAGTGAACCTGTTCTACATATGTTTGTGCTTGTCGAATTAAGCATAATCCAATTTAGACAGGGAAAACAATTAGTCTAGGATTACAATCCAACAGGAAATTGTCATCATGTCTTATACATTTTACAAAGAGAAAACCAATACGAATCACTATTCATCGTATCACTTCATAATATGAAACAATAGTCTAATCATCATCGCATCATCGCTTTCTACACCGCCGAGTTCTAGATCCACATATTTCTACTGGGTTGGATCTTCTTCCCCTTGCCATTCATCATACATGTCCTGCGATTCATTAGGTAGAACCATTTTATTCCTATCTTTGTCGACTACACTAACCTCGACGGTGAAATCTACGTGTCCATCATGCGTAGAGCCGCCTCTGGCAATCAAATGTTCATCAACGTCAGCCAGTTCAGTTACCATACAACCACTAGGTTCATCTTGGTGGGCAACATCTGTGGTGACTGGCTCGTCATACTCATTCACATCATAGGTGCTCCTTGCCTCAAACTTTTGCCCATATTGCTAGTCCCTAGTATCTCTGTCATCCAAGAATATTACCTTGGAAGCTTGAGTTACCAAAATATAAGGTTCCTCCTTGTTCCACTCAGCAGTAGTATTGATTGATATGAAATTCACATCATTTCTAGGGCCTCTTTCTTGTTCGGATCTTGGTCATACCAATAACACTTGAATAGAACCACAGATCGACCACCAGTCTTGTCATTATAATTCAACTCAATAACCTCTTTTATGCGACCATAATGATCATAGTCATCTGACTTCTTTATTTTGGTTGTCAAGTGCTCTCCATTGGTCGTGATGCCACTTTTTGTGTCTTCAGATGTTTCTCACACTCATAAGTGTTGTAGTGGATACCATCGTCATTGCAAGCTGAAACTGTATGCACCCTCTTTGTCGGACCATGTGATAGGTGTGATGCGTGAGTAGTTCATCTCTGGACTACGGGTCCATGTAGTAGCTATATGGCTGGTTCTCCTCCTTTGTGCTTTCATGTCTAGATCTTGTGAGCTGTTCATGATCAAGATCATCTATTTGTAATTCTACATGTTGTGTTTGCGGGGATCCGATAGATATTGAGATGCTATTTCAGATTGATTATTGATTCTATCATGTCTTTGTTATTTGTGATCATGCATGCTTTCTGTTGTTAGTAGCTATCTTGGCCAAGTAGATGCTAGCAACTCCAAGAGTTAGTATGTATGCTCGATAGTGGGTTCATGCCTCTAGTAATCTGGGGAAGTGACAGAAATCTCTAAGGTACTAGATGTGTTGTTGCTACTAGGGAGAAAACAACAATCCTTTTTCATAGAACAATCGTATTGTTTACATTACACGCAATTCGTAAAGCAATAATCTGTTGCTTGCAACTTAATACTGGAGGGGGTTCGGATGATAACCTAAAGGTAGATTATTAGTCATAGATGCAGTTGGATGGCGGTCGATGTATAATGTTGTAATGCCCAATCAAGTTCCAAAGGAGTCAAGATGATTAGTATATGCATGTATTGCTTTCTCGATGTTTGTCAATTGCCTCGCTGTAATTTGTTCACCCAGCATGTTATCTATCTTAGCCACCTCTAGTGAACTATGGACCCCGGTCCTCTCTTTTACATACAATCTACAAACTGTTTACTGCTTGTGTTTACTTTCTACAAACTATTAATGCCTTCCATTTGATATGATTAATCCTTTGTTTTCCACAAAATCGGTGAGATTGACAACCTCGTCGCAAGTTGGGGGCAAAGTTCTGTGATTGTGTTCTGCAGGTCTCCATGTTGCTGCTGGCACCGGTAGTGCGTCCTGCCAATGTTCAGCTAGCTACACCTTTGGGGTGTTTCCTTGCTCCTACTGGATTGATAACGTTGGTTTCTTACTGAGGGAAAACTTGCTGCTATGCTCATCATACCTTCCTCTTGGGGTTCCCCAACGAGCTCGATATATTTGGGCCATTAGTTCCTCAAGCTCGAACTCGAGCATGTCTTGATGGTAAGCAAGGGCCAGCATAGGATCGATAGGCTCGAGGGGACCTAGGATGGCGTCGTCTTCCACGGCCACGGTGACCTAGCTCCCACCCAAGTTGTCTGCCCCGGTCGCATGCTCGCTGGCCGTAGGTTCCTCGCGCGCGAGCTCGAACTCGAGCATGTCCTGATCATAAGCAAGGGCCAGCATAGGATTGATAGGCTCGAGGGGACCCATGATGGTGTCGTCCACGGCCACGGCAACCTGGCGCCCACCCGAGTCATCTACCGCGGTCGCCTTATCGCTGGGTGCAGGTTCCGGGTGGAAGGATTGGTCGCTGTCTCGCACGGGCTTAACTTGGCCACGGTTGATGTCCAGCCAGAGCGCCTACCCAGACGTAGCTCCGTCACAGCCGAAAGGTAGGCACACCAGGACCGGTGCTTTGTTGTAGAGGTCCACTTTTGTTTGCCTGCTGCATTGATGCCTCCGTGACGCGGCCAGCGCAGGATCGGTAGCCTCGAGGGGGCCCAAAATCGCGTCGCCGGCCGGCAGGGCCAACACACATTTACCACGGGTGACCAGGCGCTCTATAGAGGCGGCTCCAACGGCGGCATGCTCCAGCCGGATGAACTGTTCCGGGGCCTGGCCTTGAGCCGAAGCAGACCTTCGAGGACGACGCGGCCAATCCACCGGGATTCCTTCAAGTATTTGTGAGGGTAACATGCCTTTGGTGGAAGAAAGAAATTTCGCTGAAGAGTAGAATGAAGGAGAAGTTTAACCGATTTTTGTGAAGGAATAGTATAGTACTAGTTGTACTACTAGTGGTGCGACTCAGTTTTACTCCCACCACTACGATGAGGGGACCTCTTTTTCGGGTTTTTTCTTTGACCAAGCATTTCTCCAAGAAGTACTTTTTTTAGATGCTCCAAGGAGTATGTAGAGCAACTGCTTGGTGACGCGTGAGTTTTTTCGTAGTTGGTGATTGTCCGTGGCATTAACTCACAAGAGAAATATCATATCGGTACTTGTAGCGGTCGTACTTTCAGCTGGCCGCAGTCTAATCGCATAGTAGGAGTACTATACACTCTCGAAACAGAGGTGGCAAGCAGCTGGCAGCTCGAGCAACAAGTCAGGTAAATTCTTGGAGTATGTACTCCAGTATACAGTAGTAATAAGTTGAACATGTCTTAGTGCTCCGGCACATGATAGAACTATAGAAGTATAGTATGTTATATTATCACTATATATAAGTACTCCGGCACGTGAGACTCGCATATTCATATTTTTTTGAGCTTTACCTATATTATATAATCTTATGACACTATATTGTGTACGCAGTACTTTGAACTTTGAAAAATCGATCAATCCTGGCAAATCCCAACATTGCAAACCACTGGATCTTCTATCCATGCTAGCATATAGAATATTCTATTGATAGTCTTTAGCACAGTGAACGCTATGCACAAACCTCAAAACGCACTTCTTAATAATTTTACAATATTCTTCGTCCTTTCTCTCGAGAATATCGAGTAATAGGGAGGTAATAGTAGTAGGTTGATTTCTACATGACACAAGATACAAGAACCAATTACACACCCTATACTTTATGGACGTGGCTCGAAATTATAATTATTTTTCAGCGTCACCGATTATAGATTTATATAAATAAAAGTTGATATGTCGTACGGTACTTCTATTAGTATCTAATTATCACATGCAAGGCACGTGCAACTTACTATAGTCCTAGGACTTCGTCCAAGGAACGCACTACTCCATCCCAGAGTACTCCTACCTCTGTTTTTTATTATAAGGTAGTACTACTAGTATCTTATGATGGAGGGAGTATATTATGATAGTAGTATCTGATACCAAGTCAGTTATTTCTAGATGGAGGGAGTATATTATGATACTAGTATCTCATACCATCTCCACAATGCGTAGTACTACTATCATGTATTGTACTATACTTAGTACTAGTAGTATCATAGTCTTAGTGTATTTATTGTTTTGTAATCTCAAGGTAAAAATTATGTACAAGATTTATTTGAGATTATTTTTTCTATGATACTCTACCTGTGATACCAACACAATATCTTTCATCATTAATTGCTATGACACATAAGCATTTTCCATGCATGTAATAAGGCCTTTGACAATGGGGAGTCTCTTAGCACGGCATCCTAGGCAAAATGGCATGTCAATTAAGGAGGAGAGATGATGGTGTTGTATCTTACTGTACTAGCTAAGATACACCCCTTGCACGTAGTCATAGGCAGAAAGAGTTGATTGCCCAATAAAATGCATGCATGAGAGCAAAAACATTAAATTAAGATACAACCTCTAAAATACAATGCATTGAAGAGGTTGTTTATTAGGTATTTATAACTCCTATAGTAACGTGCTAAGATACACCCCATTGTGAAAGGCCTAATGCATGATACGTACCACCTGATACCCCCATTAGGGCTAGTCTCATCCCAAACAGAGGTACAGTAGTAGTACTAGTACCTCCATCCCGGAGTAGTACTGGAGTACAGTATTTAGTCTTCCATGTAGCCCTAGATCGTCAAAGCGACGTGTACAACAGGTCAGAGGGAGATAATTACTCGGGGAACATAGTGCTTCCCTAGTTTTGTCTGTGCCAGTCTCTTGCCAAAGAGATAAGGTATCGGTTCATGGCCGTTGAATTTAGATGGAGGGATGATATTGTACTCCTAGTATTTAACTATTGTACCAGTCTCTCTCGCTCTCTCTCATTAACCCTCTCAGATCTGCGCTCCTCCCTCTGCTCTCGCTCGGTCTCAAAATCCCTTTCAGATCCGTCGTAAGTGAAGAAGGCGGCTTTATGGCGGACGAGTGGCTTGAAGATACTATTGACATGAGTGCAATGAGGAAGGTCTTTAGCTACAGGCTATGTTCTCAAATTGTTCGTCATCCCGCGTACATGGTTATTACTACTTCTTTCTTCATGATGTTTTCTACATTGGTTCGATACAACTCTTGTTTTTGGGCTAAATCTCTTTTCCTTGCACGACCAGTGCTTTGGCAAAGTCGCGGTGCACATTGTATGCGCACAGTGTGTTGGAAAATTGTTCGATGGCCAGTGCCCGGGATGTGAATACGGAGGCGTCTTCGAACCAACCACTACCCTGGATTAGATGTCCTCGGGAATGAGGCTCAAGTGCATCAACAAAGGTTGCGACATGGCTGGCAGCTTCCTCGAGTTCATCAAACACCAGACAGCGTGCCCGCACGGGCAGAGGGCGACATAGGTTCTTGACAAAAAGAACCGTATGATATTCGGGTGTCTATGTGTGGGCTGATTCCGTCTAGAGTATGGTTTAGTTTCTAACATGGTTGTGTTGTACCTATACTAGTTATGTTATATAAATAAATTGAATCATTGTCGCATCCACATAGTTTCTCTCTTTTACCGATAGCAAGGGGAAGTACCACCAGCCTGTGCATCTACATAGTTTCTCTCTTTTAGCTAAAAAGCTTGAAAATCCATAGAACTTGGGTGGCCCTCCACAACGTATGCAAATATCGGTGCCCAAACCACTTCTCATCCATCCGGCACCGGTGCCTACGCTACACAGCGGATGCCACAGAAAAATTCAAGGAACCGGAGCAGCTACTTGCTCCGATGCCCAAACTCGGCATATGTTAAAATATTGGTCTTCCTGTCCAGCTCAACAACCCTTCCTCTATTTAACGCAGAGACAACAGCCATCCCTCTCGTCAGGTGGGAGTAACCTATTACTATCTAGTAACTTGCATGTATATGCAATGCCAACAAAGAAAATTGGTGACATGACATGATAGTTAATGATGAAAGAGAGGGAGGTATTACCATAACATCACACATACCAATACTATATGAGTCTAGAACCTAATTAATTAGGTCTTGCATGACACCACACACATGTTATCACCCACTATGAAGATAGTAACATATGTAAGTTACTATATTTAGGCTAGGCATGGTGAGCAGTAACTTAGAGTAGTAACATGCATATGTTACTAGTCTAAGTTACTACCTCCATAGTGGAAAATAACATAGGTGTGGTATCATGCAAAGTCTCATTTATTGCAATGTAGACTCATTTTGTCTTGAAATTTTGCCACAAGGGCACTGTGTAGTGAGGAGAGAGAAATAATGATTTTCTAGTTCTTATGGCCAGGTCATACTGGTATGGTCGATCGCAAGGTTTCTTAGCTTAAGACCAAGTGCTACAATGTTTAAATTCCACTAAGGTTGACCACAGGTGTCTTATATCCGACCTTATGTTCACATTGGAGACGCCCTTATGGTAACATAGCTAGTTACCCCAAGGCTCTCTCTCATTATTTAATTGCATGCCATGTCATCTAAATGCTTGGTTGGCAATACATGTAGGACTATGTTACTATCTAAATTACTCCCACTAGAACTATGACCAGCCTAAATAGAACCATGAAGAGAGGATGAGCTAGGGCTAGCATTGGGGAGTGACGAGGTAGCGTGGCCCCACCTTTTGTTCGAGCAGTCCACGCTCACCCATTCCTTTGGCCTCTTCCCCCTCATCTAGGCCAGCACGATCGACTAGCCCCCGCCACCTCCCCCACCCCCCAAACAATCCCCAAATGGCAGCACCGCCAGAACAGGAGCGCTCGTCACAGGAGCGCATCATTGAGTCTGGCCCCATGTATTCCGTGCCTGCCACTCCGCAGCCACAATCAACTTCTCTGTCATCGAGCCGCAGTTAGTTATAGAGGCGGTGTCATACACAATGACATTGAAGATCTTCTTCTCGAGGACGTACGAGCTCAAGAGGATGCCTGACTCCATCCTAGCCCCTCTGGAGGAGTACGATGTCGCGACGACACCCTGCAAAAAGGAAGTGTTGAATCTCAGCCTGCCTCCCAGCAAGCTGTGAAGATCAAGCAAGGTCGTGGGAAATATGCGCAAGGTTCTTGGCCGTGTATGGCTGTTGAAGAACCTGCAACTCACGGCGGAGGAGTGGGACATCATCATGTTGTATGACATTCTGCATCGGCTCTAGCTTGAGGCGTGTATGTGGGTCGACGGGTTCCACTTTGACCTAACCCTCAGCCTGAAACTCCGGCTCATCGTCAACTTGTCGGTGCTTCAAGACAGTTGGTACCTGGTTGAGCTAGAGGATGGCCACTGCACCATATGCATGCAGGCGCTGTCGAAGCGCACAACAGTGTGTCTCCAGGGATGCAACCATCCGTACCACTGCAAGTGCATCTTCACTTGGTTTGAGACCAACGCCAGCTGCCCTATCTGTAGAGACAATATGCTCGCCCATTTCTACTGACACGAGGTGCATATACCCCCTTCTGTATGAAACTGGTCCTGTGGTTGATAATTAATTAATGTACTGAACCAATGTTTCTGCTGCACGCGAAGTGAACCTGTTCTACATATGTTTGTGCTTGTCGAATTAAGCATAATCCAATTTAGACAGGGAAAACAATTAGTCTAGGATTACAATCCAACAGGAAATTGTCATCATGTCTCATACATTTTACAAAGATAAAACCAATATGAATCACTATTCATCATATCACTGCATAATATGAAACAACAGTCTAATCATCATCGCCATCATCGCTTTCTACACCGCCGAGTTTTAGATCCACATATTTCAACTGGGTTGGATCTTCTTCCCCTTGCCATTCATCATACATGTCCTGAGATTCATCAGGTAGAACCATTTTATTCCTATCTTTGTCGACTACGCTAACCTCGACAGTGAAATCTACTTGTCCATCATGCGCAGAGCCGCCTCTGGCAATCAAATTTTCATCAACGTTAGCCAGTTCAGTTACCATACAACCATTGGGATCATCTTGGTGGGCAACATCTGTGGTGACTGGCTCATCATACTCATTCACATCATAGGTGCTCCTTGCCTCAAACTTTTGCACATATTGCTAGTCCTTATTATCTCTGTCGTCCAAGAATATTACCTTGGAAGCTTGAGTTACCAAAATATAAGGTTCCTCCTTGTTCCACTCAGCAGTAGTATTGATCGATATGAAATTCACATCATTTCTAGGGCCTCTTTTCTTGTTCGGATCTTGGTCATACCAATAACACTTGAATAGAACCACAGATCGACCACCAGTCTTGTCATTATAATTCAACTCAATAACCTCTTTTATGCGACCATAATGATCATAGTCATCGGACTTCTTTATTTTGGCTGTCAAGTGCTCTCCACTGGTCGTGATGCCACTTTTTGTGTCTTCAGATGTTTCTCACGCTCATAAGTGTTGTAGTGGATACCATCGTCATTGCAATCTGAAGCTGTCTGCACCCTCTTTGCCGGACCACGTGATAGGGCATAGAGACCATCACTAACATCGTCTGGATTCTCTTCACGCACGTTCGTGATTTGTGGTTATACAAAATAATCAAGAGGTCATCTCATGTGCACAATTCGTATGCAATTCAAAGTTCAATTGACCATCTTATATGATTCCTGAACCATTCCTAAAACCAACCCCCACATACTAGTGTAGCATAATCTTTTCCTTTGGTTGCTTTAAATAACCTACAAAAACGATACTCAAGTAATACATCTGAATATATCTTGCTACAAGTTTGATTTCATATATGTGAGGATATGTATGAACAGTACTCACGCAACAAAGTATTCAGCCTCATCAGCGTTATTCATCACATACCAAGTAAATTGGTCATATTCGTGTTGCATTCATGTTCTATGTTCCTTCTTTCCTACTAGGCGAACACCATGGTTAAAAATAGATTTTTCAACTTCTTCAATTCTGCCACCCAGATTGGATCTCATTTTACGATCAGGAATGTATCTTGTGAAAAATTCAAATGCTTCAGCAGCAATGTATGCCTCTGCAATGCAAGCCTCTGCTCTAGCCTTGTTCCTAACAGTACCCTTGTTGGGGATATACTTTCCGGGTATCCTCACAGTTCCTCACTGACCAGGGTGGCCCACTTCGGATTAGAGCTTTTCTTCACGGGCGGCCTAGTCAGGGAGAAAGACGGAGTCCAATCTGGCTACAGGAAGGCCCAGAAGACTTACCGACTTAGGCCCATAATGTTACTTGTAGTTCAAGATGTACTCTGTAACCGACTCTTCTGTAACCGACTCTTAGTCATAGCCGGATAGATCTCTCCTGTAAACCCTAGGCCGGATATCTATATAAGCCGTCCTAGGGAGAGCCTTTAGGGCACCAAACACTTTAGACCCTCAACTCGCACATGCGAAACCCTTGTAACCCATATTCCGGCTCTGCCGTATTACCGGATTGCTAGCAGGAGTAGGATCCGTCCAAAGCCGGCGGATTCGAACCTGGGTAAACTTGTGTGCTCACCGTCCCGGAACACCATACGTCTCACACCCCTCTCTTCCGCATGCCTCGAGAACCCCCTCATGGCGTACTTGTCCTCAATCCGACGATAGTTGGCGCCCACCATGGGGCAAGTGAGCTTCGGATTTGCGTTCCGAGCGGAATCTGCAAGAATCGGAATCGACGAGACTATCACCGTCGGTCGCATTGTCTATGCCAGTGACATCCCTCTCATCGTTCTCGACGAGACTTGGGTTCTAGCTAGGGAGGCCGTGACTTCCTACACAATCATGTCTTTTGGCGAGATCGATGTTTACATCAGTTTCGTTGAACCTGCCACAGCCACCCCAGCGGTGATGATAGAGGCAGAAGAATCTTGTGGGTCCCCTTTGTCCGCGGAGGCGGCAGAGTTCCGGATCTCTGAAAACCCTAATCCCACCCAGCCCGCACCAGTTGTGGAGATAGTGGAGAAATTCTAGCCTGAAAAAGACCTAGTGGTCCAAGTCGAATCTGGAGTGGATATCCCTGGAGAAGCCGGATCCCAGATCGACCCACCCGTGGAAGTCGAAATTCAGGAGGAGCTAGTCAACGACACTGATTCCGCCTCTGACTATGCTAGGCCAAATAGGCCTTTCCTGAGGTACACACTGGGACGTATGATGCTGCAAGGCGCAAGCGCAGATGCAATTCTCGAGACCATCAAAAGTTTCGACATAGGTGATCGCGAGGGCCGAAGGTACCTTAGGAATCACGGGTCGCACTTCGTCGGATATGTTGGATCCGGATCCGGCTCTGCCGATGCTAGAGAAAACACCGACTCTGTGCTGGAGGCAATTGGAACAAACGCCGACGTACCCGCATCCTCGAATGAATCGATGACGTCAGCGGATTTCCGAAAGTTCTCCGCGGAATATGAAGAGGAGTATAACTCCAAAGCTGCAGAGGAAGGAGAAGCCATGGATGAAGGATCCGGGGAACACTCTCCCAAAGCGCAGGATGACATGGACGTCGGAAATAATCCCGAAGTCCAAATGTCCGAAAGTACCGATCAGAGCTTGACTCCGGGAAACGGACCCAAAGCCGTCTTTGCTACCGGTGCTGCCAAGAAGGCAAAGAAGAGGAACAAGAAGAAGAAGACCCCGGCAAAAGACCCTCTGACAGAGGAGGTGATTTTCGAGGAATACGAAGAAGACTCGGATGGAGCACTTATCCCAAAAGATCCAAAAAAAGAAGAATCGGTGGATGGACACGTGATCACCGAAGGTGCGCGTAAACTCATCGATGCTGCTTTAACCACACCTATCCCTACAATTGCAGAACTTACTGCTGAAGAGCTAGACGAAAGGGCCCTAGCCCTAGAAGCGTGTTGTCAACAACTCCTGGATGAAGCCAAAAACATCGAGGAGGACAAGAAACACATGGCAACTAAGGATTATATGTCTCGGTTGCATCAGAAGACACGGAAGCGTCACACCAATGACGACCAATTCCCACATATCTGTGTCGTCCTTTTCGGAGATGAGATGGGGAAGCCACGGAAAGATAGCAATGGAGATTGGGTATATCCAACCCAGGTACAGAATACCGTGGTGGCCCGAGAAATTTTATCGTCTAATCCAGGACCAGAGGAGATCCGTTTGGGTATCAAACTACTCAACAAGGGACTAGAGCAGCAAAAGGTCGCCCTGTCTGGAAGTCAAAAACTGGTCTCGGATTCCGACCAATGTCGCACAGATCCAGCGTGGGCTGACGTAAGACCCCATCGCGTTCCAGAGCAGCAGCAGCATCGCCCCGAACGTCGGGAGGACAATTATGCAAGAACCGGATCGTCAAGACAGCATCACAGAACTGCGCGTGACTGGAGCAACGTCGCCCTAGCAGCCGAAAAAGAGGCCATTGCTGCATTCAATCCGAGGAATCCTCCCCGACAAGAGTCTAACGATCAAAGGGGAGAAGATAAAGAGAAACGTCGGGAGGAGGATCATCAAAAAATGCCACCTCCTAGACATGCAATCCGTCCGGCTGACCCTCACCGTGGTGGGAACGACGGACGAAGGAACGATGGAAACCATCCTGGCACAAGCCGGCAGGGGGCTCGTCGTAGTGAAGACCCTCCCTGGAACCGGAATAATGACGCCGGCGATCAGCCAGAAACAATTCAGTTGCCCCACCCTCTCCACCAAGCAGTCATCACAACGGCTCTCAAGGGGGCCAAGAAGGACGACGTGGCGGAGGAGGTGGCGGCAGAAGCCGAAGTCCGGCTCCAGGGCATCGCAGCCACAACCAGCATTCGAGACGATCCCTATCCCCGAACGATGCAAGGCACAGGATCAACTCCAACATAGAGGCGTGGCGCTACGAAAACGATGATATCTACGAGGACCCAAAATGCTTCGGACCACGCATCAGAGCTACAAGATTCCCGGAAGGATTTGCTATCTCAAGGCATATCCAAACCTACGACGGCATTGCTAGGCCAGATACCTGGCTACAGGATTTTTTCCAAGCTTGCTGCATCGCCAAAGGCGGAAACAGCCTGGTCGCAACCCGATATCTCCCACTTATATTGCGGAATACGGCACGATCATGGCTCAATGAACTTCCAAAGAACACCATCCACAACTGGTATGACATGCAAAGTGCGTTCTTTTGGAATTTCGAAGGCACATATCGGAGGCCCTGTACGGTCGGAGACCTACAGCGTTGCACCTGGAAGGCCGGAGAAACTTGCCGGGATTACCTTGGACGAAGGATCGACACCAAGAACTCATGTGAAGGATTAAACAATCAAACCGCGATTGAAGCTTTCATCGCAGGACTCCCAATTGGTCTACTACGTCGCCGCTTGAAGTGTGACAAGGTCACTGACTTGGGAGAGATGATAGAAACAGCGAGCAAGTATGCAGATGCTGACGATGATGCAGAGGGATTGCTCAATGCCCTAGCTGTGCCTCTGTCGGCAAAACAACCAAAGTAACAAGCTCAGAAGCACAAAAATACCTCGGAAGAGAAACCCAACGCAGAAACAGCAGTGGTCACTGCTATTTTCGGGTCTAGAGGACGAGGAGGACGCGGCGGAGGCCGCGGGCGTGGCTGTGGGACTTCAAGGGTCCAAGATAAAGGAGACCAGCAACCAGGCAAAACCTACTCTTGGGCCGACATTGCCAATAACCCATGTGTGCATCACCTAGATGCCAATGGGGGCTCGTCCCACACCAACGCTGAATGTCGTTTCAATGACGACATCAAAAGAGATGACACCGCGGGCTACAAAGCTAAGCGGAAGAAGGGAAAGAAAAATCCCTAAAAAGACAAAGAGACCAAGGAAAATTCCGATATGGAGGAAGCTGATGCTTCAAATCCCAAGCCGGAAGGTAAGAAAACTTTTCCCACCAAGAAGGACACTTATGTCACTTTCCTCGGATCTCAACCAGCAAAGGTCAAGAAAGCAGTTCTACATGAGCTCAACGCAACAGTTCCGACTGTCCCCCAATACTTGGACTGGTCGGATGTGGCAATCACATTTGACCACGCTGATCATCCGCCTAAGTTACACAGGCGAGGAAAATACGCCTTAATCGTCAATCAACTTATTGACGGTTATGGTTTCTCCAAGACCCTCATGGACGGTGGTAGCAGTATCAATATTCTCTATGTCAAAACGCTATGCCGGATGAAGATCTTGGAAACCCAGCTGAACCATAGCTCTGTGATCTTTCACGGAGTTGTCCCAGGAAGACAAGCTAATTCCCTGGGAGAGATTACTTTGGATGTCACCTTTGGAACTCCAAAGAACTATCGAATGGAGGCACTTTCCTTCGAAGTGGTCCCGTTCAAGAGCGCGTACCACGCTATATTCGGACGTCCAGCTTACTGGGCTTTTATGGCTCGTCCGTGTTACATTTACAATATAATGAAAATTCTAGGTCCCAACGGCGTGATCACCATCAAGGGAGACCCGAGGAAAGCGCGAGAGTGCGAGGATGGAAATGCCGCCTTTGCTGAAGCCGTGATGCATGCCCAGGAGTACCAGGAGATCAAGAAGAGCATAGATCTGTCCGAGATGCCCGCAATGAAGAAGGAGGTGACAAAGCCAAATCCGGAGTTCAAGGAATCATAAGAGATGAAGAAGACGCCGTTGAAGGATGATGACCCCTCCAAGGTGACCCAGATAGGCGTAGGCCTAGATAGCGCATAGGAAAGCGTGCTCGTCAAGTTCCTCCAAGCAAATCAAGATATCTTTGCATGGCAGCCATCTAACATGACCGGAGTACCTAGGGAACTTGCCGAGCACTCTTTAAATGTAAACCCAAACGCTAAACCTGTCAAACAGTCCCTGTGACGTTTTGGCGATGAAAAGCATAAGGCACTAGCTAAGGAACTAGCACGGCTTGAGTTAGCCGGATTCATAGAAGAGGTCATCCACACTGAGTGGTCGGCCAATCCTGTAATGGTCCCTAAAAAGGACACCACTGATTTAAGGATGTGTGTTGATTATACTACCTTGAACAAGGCTTGTCCAAAAGATCCATTTGCTCTGCCTAGAATTGATCAAGTTATCGATTCTACGGCAGGCTCGGAACTCCTCTGTTTTCTCGACGCATATTCCGGTTATCACCAAATCCGGATGAAGGAATCTGACAAAGTCAAAACTTCATTCATAACCCCTTTCGGAACCTTCTATTTTGTTATGATGCCCTTTGGGCTGAAGAACGCAGGAGCTACGTACCAGCGCACGATGCAGCGTTGCCTCCACGACCAATTCGGACGCAATGTACATGCATACGTGGATAATATTGCGGTGATGTCCAAAAAGAAGGAAACGCTGATTTCTGACTTGGAGGAAACGTTCGCCAATCTACGAAAATACAACATCATGCTTAACCCGAAGAAATGCTTCTTTGGAATACCAGCCGGAAAATTGTTAGGTTTCATCGTGTCTCAAAGAGGCATAGAGGTGAACCGGGACAAAATCAAGGCTATACTCAATATTTCCAGGCCAACTCGCCTGAAGGACGTACAAAGATTAACTGGCTGCATCACTGCAGTCAGTCGATTTGTAAGCCGGCTTGGTGAAAGAGCCGCACCATTATACAAACTCTTGAAAAAGACCAAGGATTTTTTTGGACCGACAAAGCTGAAGCTGCATTACAAGACTTGAAGAAAGTACTCTCATCTCCTCCTATCCTTGCAGCGCCGGAACCTCAGGAACCGATGTTGCTCTATCTTGCTGTGACAAATAAGGTCGTTACTATCTTCGTGGTGGTGGAGAGACCAGAGGAAAATCAGGAACACCTGGTGCAGCGTCCGACTTACTTTGTTAGTGAGGTCCTGACAGAGTCAAAACAGCGGTATCCGCACTATCAAAAGTTGGCTGACGGTGTTTTTCTAGCATCTCGTAAGTTCCGACACTATTTTTAGGAGCATCCAATTACCGTGGTGAGCACAGCTCCGTTGAGAGATATAATCAACAACAGTGATGCCACAGGACACGTCGCCAAATGGGGCATAGAGCTTTCAGCTTTCGATATTGAGTATAAACCCCGTACAGCAATCAAATACCAAATCCTTGCTGACTTTATCGCTGATTGGACAGAGACAAAGGAAAATATGATCCTCCCTGAGTCGGAATATTGGACCCTCTACTTTGATGGGTCTAAGGCTCGCGGGGGCTCGGGGCTGGCGTGGTGCTCAAATCACCCCAAGGAGATAAACTTCTATACGTGTTGCAGATCCACTTCACAGCGACAAACAATATTGCATAATATGAAGCACTGCTGCCTGGAATCCGGATTGCTAAGGATATTGGCATCTGACATTTGATGTGTTACAGAGATTCAGATCTTGTTGCCCAACAAGTGTCGGATATTTGTAATGCAAATAAACACATCGCAGCTTATAAATCTGTCATGGATGATCTATCTAAATCATTCGAAGGGTTTGAGGTTCAACACATCCCTCGAGCAGAAAACGAGGAAGCGGATGCACTATCTCGGATAGGCTCTGCACGGAAAGAGGTCCCGGATGACGCTTTTTTATAGCACCTCAAAGTTTCCTCAATAAAGGGAGTATATGAGGAATATCCGACCAAACCCGACTAACCTCTAATAGCAGTTCTAGCTATAATTCCCAGCTGGACTCAACCCTACCTAGATTATCTGGTAGATGGCAAATTACCCAAAGACAAGGTTCTGAGTCGACAGATTATCCGACGAGCAAAAGCCTATACTATTGTTAAAGGTGAGCTCCATAAACTGAGTGTTTCTGGGGTTTTTCAGCGTTGCGCATCTCCGGAAGAAGGAGTAGAAATCTTAAGAGAAATCCACGAAGGCGAGTGTGGTCACAATGCTGCAGCCAAATCTTTAGTGGCAAAAGCTTTTAGACATGGATTTTTCTGGCTTACAGCTCAAGCAGATGACGAACGATTAGTCAAGACGTGCAAAAGCTGCCAAAAGTACGCCAAACAAGCTCATGTCCCGGCTGATTAGCTGCGAAAAATACCTATAGCATGGCCCTTTGTAGTCTAGGGGCTTGGTATGGTAGGACCATTTAAACGAGCTCCAAGTGGATTTACTCACCTCTTAGTGATGGTGGATAAATTCACCAAATGGATTGAGGCGAAACCTGTCACAAGTTGTGATGGAGCAACAGCCAAAAGATTTGTCGAGGATGTCATAATCCGGTATGGTTATCCGTATAGCATTATCACAGACAATGGGAGTAACTTTTCTATGGGAGAATTGGCTGAATTCTGCAACAAGCAAAATATCCGGCTTGACATTGCGTTAGTCGCACATCCACAGGCTAACGGACAAGTCGAAAGAGCAAATGGTTTAATCCTACAAGGCTTAAAACCGAGACTCGAAGCACCACTACGACGTGCTGCGTGGGCTTGGGCAAAGGAATTACCCTCGGTAATTTGGAGTTTACGAACAACTCCAAACAGGTCAACAGGATACACACCTTTCTTCTTGGTATATGGCACAGAAGCAGTTCTTCCTAGTGATTTGATTCATACTTCTCCTAGAGTGGCCGCGTATATTGAAGAGGATGCCGAGATTTCTTGACAAAATGATCTCGACTTAGTCGAAGAAGTTCGCGTCGTTGCTGAAATGAGATCTACAGCCTATCAGCAGAAGTTACGCAAGTGTCATAGCCAGAGAGTCTGAAATAGATCTTTCAATAAAGGTGATTTGGTTCTCCGGCTTGTGCAAGAAAGAAAGCACAAACTTTCCCTAGTATGGGAAGGGCCCTTTTTAGTTAGTCGAGTATTGCACAATGGATCGTACTACTTAACTGACATGAGGCCAGTCAAAGAAAGACCTGCTACTAATAAGAGAAAGAGAGCTGGAGGCAGTACAAATCCGGATGAGTTAGACAGACTATGGAATATTTCTCAGCTACGTCCCTTTTATTCTTAGTTTATCATTCTTTGTAATCATATATATGTACATGCTCTGAGAGAAATAAAAATTTGGTTGCCTCAAGTTTTTTTGAGAAGTTTTTACCATCTTATTTCCAAATGATCATGTCACAGTCGAAAATCCCAGAATGCTTGAAAGTACTTTATGCTCATGTTCGTTCTGGTTTAGATTTCCAATTCTAAAATTGCTACCTTCAGGTATAACTCTAAAGTTTCTAGTCTTTACTTTGGTTATTTCTCTGATTGCTGGATGTGGGCATTTTCCGAGTAGTGAATTGTTGGTACTGGAAGCCGGCTTTATTTCCGAGTTTAAACTGGTTTAGCAATTGGGCTCCGTTGCTCGGCAAAGTTTCCAGCAGAAGGTTTAGCTAGCTCACGAAAGGAACGAGGCGGAAAGCCAGATAAACGATAAATATAGACAAAAAAATACAAGTGCTTGTGTAAACATTTCAGGCACACAAAAAATTTAAAGCCAAAAGTGCTGAATAGATCAAAAGCTTAGCACTAGCAAAATAATATTACTTCATAATTACAGACGCATCATGTTTAATAGGATAATACAAATGTTTCTGGCAATCTATGATGCAGGAGGAGATGAAGGAGCTGTCGGCTCGCTGGATACATCGCCTTGATATCCTTCCGAGATGTCCATGTCCGAGGTGGTGTGTTCATCGTCGGAAACTTCTGTTGTTTCTTTTGGAGGCAGAGGCGGAGTGTCCATGCGATTGAAGAAAGGAGTATCGTAGTTGGTCAAATCAGCCATGTGGCACCCATATCCGGCACAGCAATCCATAATGGCCTTGATGTCCTGCTCCTGGCTATCTTCATCCACTATAGAGTACCCTCTGGTCACTTGCCATATCTCCATGCTTCCATGGTGGCTCATGACCATGGTGAGAGCGTTCTGCACTGCGGATCACGCGTAGGACATGTTCCAATCCTGGACAAGCTGCGGCATCTCCTTTGCCTTGTCCCGCACCTGAAAATCCGACATGCTATGCATGTCCAGAATCTTGAGAGCTACGCCAATGTCTTCAATGGATTGGCGGAAGTCATGAAGCAGGTCACCGACTTTTGTAAGCCAGTGGGTGCGGGGCTCAGCGGAGGTGGAGTCCGTCAAGTTCAGAGGACCTGTAAACAAAGACAATTAAAGAAAATCCAACATTGAAAAAAGTCGAAGAAAATAGACAAGTCAGACAGGTGGAACGTACAGAAAATGACGTCGCCAATTTTGGTCTTCTCTTCCCGAAGACTCTAGAGTTCAGTCTGAAGCGCCTCGGAAAGGTCCCTCTCTCTGCAAAGCTCATTATTGAGGTCCGAGATTTTTTTATCTTGAGCAGCAGCCTTACGATCACGCTCGTCAGTAGCCATGGAGGAAGACTCAAGGATTTGAGCAATGCTCTTTTCATGATCTGCCTTGAGCTGGTCCAGCTCTTGGCGAAGCTCCTTGTTCTCCACCACCAAAGTCTTGAGGTTCTCGGCCTCTTCAATCATGGTGCAGGACTGTTTTACCAGCACTTTAAGTCAAAAGAGAACAACAGTTCAGCAAAAATTCGACTATGAAAACATGGAAGACAAGGTTTGAGTCTCGGAATGTTTACCTTCGGCCTCATCCTTGGCAACTTTTAGCTCAGCGTTTTTAAATCGGAGAGCTTTGCTCTATCTCCGCTTATCGCAGAAATTCTTCAACAAATCCTAGTTATAGTAATATACTTTCTATAAGTCAGAATACCCAAAGTCAGAAAGCTACTAAAGACTCGGGCTAATATTTTTGCTAATATCAGCATGAGCCTTGGGGGCTACACTAGTTCGTTCTTTGGCATCCTAAGGAAGCATAAACCCGGAATATTTATCCTACTTCATGCTTGGGGGCTAGAGGATATGATATGAAATAAAGGAAAAACAGGAGTTAGAATTCTGACTTATATATTGTTCGCGAGTAAGTTTATCCAAACTCGCGTTAAAGTCAACTACAACCTTCTCAGTGAGAGTTAGAGGGGTCACAGGAGCAATTGGAAGCTCCCTGGACCTGATCCTCTCGTTGCGAAGAAGCACTTGTTAAAGAAGATTAGAGTGCTTGATGTCCTCTGCTTCTTGCGCTTCTTCTTCTGCAGATAAGGTACTTTTCTCCAGGCATTGCCTGGCTAGCCGCTGGATCTCTTCAGCAGATTTTCGGGACAGGCCAAACTTGGCAAGTCCCGGATTGCTGATAAGGTTTTCGGCGAAGGTTTCTGCCGAGGGATCATTACCCAAAGAGGGTTCACCCTTATCTAAACCTGACTCACCCATGGTGACGTCAGTTTGCGATTCAAGGATCGCACGCTCCATGGAAGGATCCGGATCTTCTGCGGCAGCCGGAGAAGGAATTGTCACCGGCGTTGCGGAAGGCTGAGGGGCAGGAGTCAGAGGAGCCACGGCAGGAGAAGCTATGGTAAGCTTCGTCTATCGCAGGGGCTTCGAAGAAATCCCGTTCCCGTTGCCCTTGATGAGTTGTTTAGCTCTGAGAATGTAATAAAGCCAGAAACATTACATCTCGGAAGAAATTCGAGTAAAGTGCAAAGGCGGAAGTTGTGATGGAAAGTTACCTCTTCACGACGGGCACCTCCTTTGTGCCAACAACCACTGTCGGAGCTTTGCGCTTCTTGAGCGTAGCATCCGGCAATGGTACCACCTCCGTCTCCTGAGAAAACTCTGGAGGATATCCTTCGAGTGGAGCGAATTCCGACTCGGGGAGGTCAGCAAGCTGAAAAGAAGAAAACATATCAGTACTGCAATGTAACTTAAAGATTGAAACACATAAAAAAGTTTACTATTAGGAGCTTACCGGCACTACGGGGTTTTCCGCCGTATGCATATCCAGAGAAATCTCCGGGATCCTCCTCTCGATCCGCTCCCTTATCAACCATTTTATCTGGCTTATGTAGCCTTGCGTGGTGTAGGCTCTAGGGCTGATGCGGAGGGAGTCTTTCTTGGACGACGTGATGGAGTGCATACGTCGGTCTTCGTGGTACTGAAGGGGCTGGATCTGACGTGATACCCAGCATTGGACCAAGTCAGATCCCTTCAGTCCTTTGTGTTTGATCAAGTATTCGATCCGCCTCTTAGCGAGGATCAGATTGTCGATGAGAGCCGGAGCAGCCTCGTCCCAAGAAGGTTGGGCCGTGGCGGCTCCGTCAACAAAAGCCGGCAAACCAGTAGCTTTGTCGGGAGACAGAATATCCCTATGATAAAAGAATGTGGCTGGCCATTGTTTGACCGAGTCACTGGCTAGGACTTTGAGACATGCGCGCTCGCGTCTAAGCGAAAAACTAATGGTACCGGTGATGTAAGGAACACCGGCCGTGATAGAATTTCTCCGGACATGGAAATAGTACCGGAATAAGGTCAAACTCGGCCTAATGCCGAGAAATCCCTCACACAAAGAAGCGTAGGCGCTCATCTCTAAGAAAGAGTTGGGAGGAAGATGGTGGAGTTGAACACCAAAATGATCAATCACCTCGAAGAAGAACTCCGAGGGAGGGAATGACAAAAGGTGGGTGCCGAGTGGACCCGCTTGTCGGCGTGCGGGTTGGGGATGGTCTCTCTGATGCCGCTCCGCTAGTCGCCAGCGCGGAGGAGCCCTTCTGTCTCCACGCCGCGGAGCTTCTCGTCATCTAACACGCAGGGGATCCAGACCCCGCGAAAGCTTTCCTTCTCTGCTGCCGCCTCCATCACCGCCGTCGCCGACGCTGCTGCCAAGCCGTAAGAGGAAGAAGAAGTCATTTCTCCGGTGAGCAGTTGACCTAAGATGGGCGGCGCTAAGAGTTTTTGGAGGAAAGCAGAGGAGCTCTGTGCGTGCGGGGGAGATTTGGAGGAGGGGAAAAGGCAAAGGGCAGGTGAAGAAAGGGGGAGGAGATCCTCACCCCTTATATCCACCTAACCGCGCCAAGATTCGTGCAAATGCTACAGTGTAACCGCCATGTGTCGTGGAAGGAACTGGGAAGGACCCACGCGATGATTATGTCGCCTCGATCTCCGCGTACGCATTGAAACGGCTCCTCAGTTCCACGAACTGTGGACCCACCAATGGTCGTGCTGACAGGATGTCTGTCAGATGACGTGACTTGACCATGACTTGTGTCAGGTGGCGTTAGAGACCAAGTTCCGGCTTAGTTTGAAATCAAGCTGGAAAATCCGAGTAACCTATTGATAGGTCCGACTTATTTTTAAGACCCGAATCGTATTTTTAGTTGTGAAGTTTCAGGAACCCTTCAAGATTTTGTAAGACGAAGATCAAGCTAGACGATGATGAATCCGACTTTCAATCTTGGAGGCCTTCGGGGGCTGCTGTTGGGGATATACTTTCCGGGTATCCTCACAGGTCCTCACTGACCAGGGTGTCCCACTTCGGGTTAGAGCTTTGCTTCATGGGCGGCCTAGTCAGGGAGAAAGACGGAGTCCAATCCGGCTACGGGAAGGCCTAGAAGACTTACTGACTTAGGCCCATAATGTTACTTGTAGTTCAAGATGTACTCTGTAACCGACTCTTAGTCGTAGCCGGATAGATCTCTCCTGTAAACGCTAGGCCGGATATCTATATAAGCCGTCCTAGGGAGAGCCTTTAGGGCATCTAACACTTTAGACCCTCAACTCGCACAGGCGAAACCCTTGTAACCCATATTCCGGCTCTGCCGTATTACTGGATTGCTAGCAGGAGTAGGATCCGTCCAAAGCCGGCGGATTCGAACCTGGGTAAACTTGTGTGCTCACCGTCTCGGAACACCATACGTCTCACACCCCTCTCTTCCGCACGCCTCGAGGACCCCCTCATGGCGTACTTGTCCTCAATCCGACGACAACGCTTGAAAGTGCAAAGTCGACGTTCTATAGGGTACATCCATACGTACTGTATGAGACCTCTATAAAGTGCATCTTCAGTCAGATGAACAGCCAAACGCACCATCACATCAAAGAAGGCTGGTGGATATATCAGCTTAAGCTTGCACAGGATTTCTCTATGTCCGTCTGAAGACGTGCTACAACTCTTATGTCCAGCGTTTTGCTATATATTTCCCTAAAGAACTTTCCCAACTCTACAAGCACGTTGTAAAAATCCTTGTTCACTAAACCTTTAACACCAAGAGCTAAAAGCCTTTGTAGTAGGATGTGGCAATCGTGAGTTTTCAACCCTTGGAGCTTGTTCCCCTCTACATTGATACAATTTGCAATGTTGGAAGCAAATCCAGATGGCAACTTCACACCTCGGAGGAAGTCACAAAATAGTACCCTTTTATTTATCGGCAAGGTAAATTCTACACCTCAAAATTTGTAATGTTTTTTACTGCCCTTATCAACCGTATCTTCAGGATGCCGCTTCAAGTTGTTGTTAACGTTGAGTTTTTCGTAGTCAAGCCTAGCATTATAGATATCTTTGTCTTAGATGGAATGTTGAGTAATGTGCCTGTAATGCTGTCACATATATTTTTCTCCATGTGCATGACATCAATATTATGTCGAAGTGTCTTACTAGCCCAATACAGCAAGTCCCATAGAGTGCATCGGCGCTTATAAATATTCTCGGCTCCTTTTCCTTCCCTTGGGAATCTGCTGTTACTTCTTCCGCTCTCTTCCTTCTGATGCTTCTCCTACTGTCGGTGCATCTTCTGTATTCTTTCTTTTAACTCGTCTGGCAGCTGGTTGTTTTCTTGGTTTGACATTTATGACCTTTTGTAAATGCGCATGCAACTCAGTTGCAGTGAACTTTTGTGGTGCAGTGCCATATTCAGTCCTCTTTCTATAGAACTGCAATTGTTTCAAGTTTTTTGGAATTTGTGGCCTTGAGGAAGAAAAACCCGGTGGCTAAGCAAACCAGTCTTATTTTGTAGCCTCACTGTGACCTATTTTGTCTCATAGCGAACACATGCGTTATAACCTGCTATCACTCTGCCTGACATAGTGCCAAGAGCTGGAAAATCATGTATGCAGAATAGCACAACAGCACGCATAGGGAACTTGGCATCTTCCGGTTTGCTGGCAGGAGTCATGACACCCTTCCATAGTTACTACAAGTCTCGTATAAGAGGCTGCATGAACATATAAAAATCCTTCCCAGGTGATTTGGGACCTGGGATGAGTAAAGCCAGCAAGTAGTTCGACTGATCAGTGCATGCCTAGGGAGGCAGGTTGTAAACTGTAACACATACCGACCACATGATGTACAAGTTACTCATGTTGCCAAATGGGTTAAATCCATCTATAACTAGGCCAAGTCTCAGGTTCCTTAGATCTGCTGCAAATCCTGGATGAGCCTTGTCAAAGTTCTTCCATTCCTCACCGTCAGCAGGATGTCTGAGTAAGTAATCATTTGGCTTGAGAATCTCTTGTGCCATTTTGTTTCCTTAGATGTTTGTTCAGACTGAAACAACCTCTTCAATCTATCTATAATTGAAAAATATCTCAGAACCTTACAAGGATCTTTCTTCTTTTTATCACCATTTTTCAATCTTGATTCGTTACATACTGGGCATTCATTGAGGTTTTCATAATCGTCCCAGAATAGTACATAGTTATTTGGACAAAAAATGATCTTCTCATATGATAGTCCAAGTACCTTGATGTACTGTTTCATCTCATAAAAGGATTTTGGTAGTCCTTCCCTAGGGATTGACTCGATGTACACCTTAATCACTAAATTGAAAGCGTTGTTGGTAATCTTGTTGAATAACTTCTCCTTTAGTAATTTCATTACCAGTTTGAATCTTGAGATACCAGAATCAGGGTCCACTGAACACTTGGCATCTTCTATCAGGTTAGAGAAAAGTAATCTTTTAGGAGAAGGGGCGCCTTTTTTCTTGCAGTGGGGTATAGGTCCCTTAACAAACCAGAAAGGTCCTCATCCTCGATCTGATGAGCTTCAGGCGGATCAGGATCAGCTAGAGGATCAAGAACAGGCTGATCATATGGTTCACCATGTTTAGTCCACCTAATATATGTGTGTTGCATGCCATTAACGAATGTATGGTCTGCGACTGTGCTCTGACTTAGCTTTTTATAATTAAGGCATTGTCGGCATGGGCAAAACACATCTGAGTCACCGTTATGCTGTCTAACAAACTTCATGAAGTCATTAACACCTTCCCAATATGAAGGTGTTGCTTTTTTCCATTCAGTATCCAATATATGTCCATCTGTTGAGGATAGAGATGGTTAGAAGCTTTCAAGATATTTCACCGAACAGGTTGATTACAGATCTAATTAAGCCAAGATATCTGAGCAACCTGGTTGAATATAGAACTATAAATGTCATGTAATTTTAGCTTATTTCGAAAATTGAATGCAGAACTATGTTACATATTTGATAGAACAGATTGACCGAGCGCAAAATGCCAACCAATTCGAACAAACATATCAAGTGCGGAACAATGTCAAACGAACATATCGAGTACGAAACTACTTCTAGGGAATAATTGAGCGAACTAAGGATATTATAAGCATACCATGGGGATCGACCAGCTGACCGTCGGCCTGTATGCGTCTTGAAAAGAATGGTTCCGCCAGCAATGGTGTCAGGCCGTCCTGGCTGATAGACGGAGTGTGAATGTTTTGGTGCACGGCTTGTGGTTTTGACCGCATGCGCGTCTCTAGAAGAATGGCGCAAAGAGACAGTAGCTGGCTGCTGGAGTTGGAAGGTGCGAGTTGTAAGGCGTGAGTGGGAAAGTTTTGGCGCGCGCAGGGTATGTGTCCTGGTTGTCAACAATTTTCACGCGAAAATGTCGGCCAAAATTTTCTCCCTTGTTTTTTTCTTCCTTGTTGAGGTTTGGAATTTTTATTACTGAGCCCGTCAAATTAGCCTATTAGGCCCAAGTATAGCCCAAAACCTTCCAATTCGACCGTTTCATTGTCTTGTAGCCTCCGACCATAGCGCATTCATTTTCAGAATGAGCCCATGAAGAATAGGGCATCCGCCCCCAGTTAGCCCAGAATCTTTTTAATTCGACCTTTATGGTCATCCCCTTCCCCAGCCCCTCAGAAAAAGCTCCGCCTACCTATGTTGTTTTGTTGAAACTACTGCATTACTAGTCCACGTATCCTGCACATGAGACCTAGATAATAGACATATGCAATATCATCACTATGTAAAATTATAATAGATAATTCTCAAAAAAAATTGATCGACATCTATATAGTATGGGTGTATATTTGGTCCTTTACGTTGTACCATGTATGTTAAGACCTAGCAATGTACCGATGTCAAAACAGCGGACGGGGATGAAAAAAAGTCCATCATGTGCACGTTTCATTTACAGAGAGGCTAACACATGAGACCTAGTAGCGTGGCCTTATAGAGATGCTGCATCGAGCAACATTACCAAGTCCGAAATAGGGAGGCGCGTGCGAGAAAAAAGTCCAGCGTGGTGAGAGGCTAACATGGAGGACCCAGCAAAGTTATCAAGTGCATCCCAAAAACTAGTCCAACATACACACATGCCTTTTCGAGGTCAGGGAACTGCTTTACTTTTAGAGCAGGGTCAGGGAACTACTGAGCATAGGCCAGTGAAATTTGAGAAAGGATCTCATGGAGCATAGGCAAGAACATTTTAATTCGGCCTTGTCAGGGTCAAGGGACTGCTTAGCACAGCCCAGTGAAATTTAAGAAAGGAGCCCATGGAGTATAGCGCATGTAGATGGACCATGTAGAATAACCCAAAATATTTTTCATTCGGCCTTTTGAGCTTTGCCCCCCACCTATTAAAAAAACACCGCCTCCACCTCCTAAAAAACCTCCACCATATTTTTAAGAAACTAGTCCATTATATATGTGGCATTTTATAAATTGAAATGCCAGGAGGCTGCCCTTTTATTTTTAAAAATATAAACACGGACACACGACATCTTTTTAAAAACATTAAAACATAACTTGAAGGTACTAAGGAATGTTTAATACTCCCTATGGTCCATATTAATATTCTCAACTTTGTCTAGATACAAATGCATCTAAACTAAATCCTTAACTAGGTACAACCGAATCTAGACAAAGTTGAGAACAATAATATGGGTCGGAGGGAGTAATATATTTTCTATAAATATCTTTAGCGTAGTGGCGACACACACAGTTTAAATATATTGGAAGTCTTGAGTTTTTTCTTCTACTATAGTAATATTGCATTATGCAGAGGCTGACATCACGGACCCACCAGCCTGCAGCATCCCTCGAGTTTATTGGTCGGGTTTGATAAAAAGTTAAATACTTGTACAGAGAGGCTGGCATCGGGGACCTATCCGCCAGAACATACAAGGCTGCATCAGGGACCCACAAGCCAGAACATACCAGAAAGCTAACATGGGGGCCCCAACAGCAAGAACATACATGGTTGCCACATGGAGCAATGTTGCAAAGCTCAAAATAGCGGACATGGCCAAGAAAAGGTCTATCATACACACATTTCATTTAAAGATGGACCGACATGTGGGTCCCACCAGCGCGGCCTTATACAGGTGTTGTATCGAGCAATGTTGCCAAGTTCGAAACAGGGAGGCATGAGCGAGAAAAAAGTCCATCATGCACACGTTTGTTCTAATGAGAGGATGACATGGGGACCCAGCAGCCTGAAAAAACGGCTGATACAGCGAGCAACGTTATCAAGTTCGAAACATGGAGCACGAGCAGAGAAAAAAGCCAATCATACAACCGATCCTTCTAATGAGAGGCTGCCATGTGGGACCCAGCTACGTGACCAAACAGTAGATTCTTCAAGCAACGCTATGTAGTTAGGAACAGGGTGGTGCTAGAATAGAAAAAAATTCCGTCATACCCACGATTCTTCTAATGTGAGACTGACATAAGGAACCCACCATCACGGCTGATGCAGCAAGCAACGCTATCAAGTTTCGAACATGGAGGCGCGACCGAGGGATTTTTTTATTATCACATGTTTCTTCTAATGAGAGGATGATATGTGGGGTCCAGGAGTTTGATTAAACGGTAGATGCATCGAGCGGCGCTATCAAGTTTGGAACAGGGTAGCACGAGCGAATAAAAAATTCCATCATACACACGATTCCTATAATGTGAGGCTGACATGGAGGACCCAGCAGCGTGACTAGATGGCAGATAGATCGAGCAACATTATCGAGTTGAAATCAGGGAGGCAATAGCCAACGGGAAAATCCATTATACACACGTTTCTTCTAATGAGACGATGACATGTGCGTCCCAGGAGGTTGATCAAACGGTAGATGTATCAAGTAGCGCTATCAACTTTGGAACAGGGTAGCGCGAGCAAAGGAAAAAATCCATCATACACACGATCCTTCTAATGAGAGGCTGACATGTGGGCCCTAGTAACCTGACTAAACGGTAGTCGCATCAAGCAACGTTATCGAGTTGAAATCAGGGCGACGCGACCGAAAAGTATGGTCCGCTAGAGACACTGACGTCTGGGACCCACACGCCTCAAAAGACTTCGGTGAGTGAACATCGCGCGAGGAAACGAAAATCTTGCTTCTGCCACACACCAGCCGAGCTTCCTCTATGTTTTTAGCCGATCCGTCGTAGTAGAGGGCCACGAAACCATAAAAAAAGTTATCCATCGGCCACGGCCGCTCCGAGAATTTCGTCACGAAAGACGCGCCTTCTACGACGACCGTCGGGCCAAGTCCTTGTGGAAGGAAACTTTTCTTGTAGTGACGTCTACCCGTTAGGATAGCGGCAATACAATTGATGAATGGCTTAAAACTTGGCACAATGGCTCACAATGACACACCACACACTTATATCACTTCAATAGGCAATGATGGCATGCTTGGGCATGCCTTTAGCATGGTAGATGGCTAAAATATAGGGTTTTAGGGCAGTTTTGGACATGTACGGACGAATCGTCAGGCTAAGTGTTAAAGGAATGTGCTCTCCTTTTGCACATTGCTTCACCATTCCCTCACAAACACTCACATCCCTTGTTTTCCAAACAAGATGGTGGTTGGACATGCAGTTCCCACACTGGCCAGCTTCGGTCTAGGATAGTAGGGTGTAACGCGTCTACCCGTCGGGATAGCAGCAAGATAATCGAGGAATGTCTTAAAACTTGGCACAGTGGCTCACAATGATACATCACACACTTATGTCACTTTAATGAGTAATGATGGAATGCTTGACATGCCTTCGGCACGGTAGACGACTAAAACCTAGGGTTTTAGGGCAGTTTTCGACAAGTACAGGCGAATCGTCAGGCCAAGTATTCAAGGAATGTGCTCTCCTTTTGCACATTTCTCCACCATTCCCTCACAAACACTCATATCCCTTCGGAGCAGGGTAGGGTTTAGGGTTTAGGGTTGATCAAATGTATCGAGCATCGCTATCAACTTCGGAACAGGGTAGCGCGAGCAAAGGAAAAAAATCCATCATACACACGATCCTTCTAATGAGAGGCTGGCATGTGGGCCCTAGCAACCTAACTAAACGGTAGACGCATCGAGCAACATTATCGAGTTCAAATCAGGGAGGCACGACCAAAAAGTATGGTCCGCTAGAGACGCTGAAGTCCGGGACCCATATGCCTCAAAAGACTTCGGTGAGTCAACATCGCGTGAGGAAACGAAGATCTTGCTTCTGCCACACACCAGCCGAGCTTCCTCCATGTTTTTAGTGGATCCATCGTAGTAGAGGGCCACAAAACCAGAAAAAAAGTTTTCCATCGGCTACGGCCGCGCCGAGAATTTCGTCGCGGAAGACGCGCCTTCTACGATGACTGATGGCTCAATGCACGGCGCCCAGAAAAATGCTTGATGGCGGTGTTGATGTAGAGCTCGTTGGGAACCCCAAGAGGAAGGTATGATGAGCACAGCAGCAAGTTTCCCTCAGTTATGAAACCAAGGTTTAATCGAACCAGTAGGAGCAAGAAAACACCCCAAAGGTGTAACTAGCTGAGCTTTGGTAGGGCGCACTACCGGTGCTAGTAGCAATGTGGAGACCTGCACAACACAACCACAAAACTTTGTCCCCAACTTGCGATGAGGTTGTCAATCTCACCGTGTTTTGTGGTAAACAAAGGATTAAACGTATCGAATGGAAAGAAGTAATAGTTTGCAGAAAGTAAACACAAAGAAGTAAACAGTTGTAGATTGTATGTAAAGAAAAGGACTAGGATCCATAGTTCACTAGAGGTGGCTCTCCTTAAGATAGATAACATGTTGGGTGAACAAATTACTGCGGGGAAATTGACAAATTACCGCCATCCAACTGCATCTATGACTAATAATCCACCTTCAGGTTATCATCTGAACCCCCTCCAGTATTAAGTTGCAAGCAACAGATTATTGCTTTACGAACTGCGTATAAAGTAAACAATACGATTGTTCTATGAACAAAGGATTGTTGTTTTCTCCCTAGTAGCAACAGCACATCTAGTACCTTAGAGATTTTTGTCACTTCCCCAGATTACTAGAGGCATGAACCCACTATTGAGAATAAATACTAACTCTTGGAGTTGCTAGCATCTACTCGGCCAAGATAGCTACTAACAACGGAAAGCATGCAAGATCACAAATAATAAATACATGATAGAATCAATAATCAATCTGAAATAGCATCTCAATATTCATCGGATCCCCGCAAATACAACATGCAGAATTACAAATAGATGATCTTGATCATGAACGGAGCTCACAAGATCTAAACATGAAAGCACAAAGGAGGAGAACCAGCCATCTAGCTACTACATGGATCCATAGTCCAAGGATGAACTACTCACGCATCACACCGGAGGCTTGCATGGTGATGAAGAAGGCCTCCAGGGTGAATTCCCCTCTCCGGCAGGGTGCCGGGAAGAGCTTCAGATCCCTCCCGATCTAGGGATGGAGAAGACGGCGGCTACAGACTCTTTCGTGGATTTTTGATCGGGTACTTAGGGTTTTCGTCTCGAGGGCAATATATAGGCGGAAGGAAAGGCCGAGGGGGTGCCGGGAGCGGCCACACCACCCCTTGGCGTGGGCCAGGCCTGGCCGCACGGCCAGGTGGTGTGGTGGCCCCCTGGCCCCTCTCCGTCTCGTATTCTGGCACTTGATGACATTCATAAAAATAGGCACTTTGGCTTTTGTCCCGTCCAATTCCGAGAATATTCATTTTATGACTTTCCTGGAACCAAAAACAGTAGAAAACAGGCAGCTGGCATTGTGGCTCTTGTTAATAGGTTAGTCCAAGAAATCATATGAAAAGTACTCCAAAGTTGGAACAAAACAGAAGAAAGTGGATAAAACCAAGCATGGAACATCAAAAATTCTAGATACATTTGCAATGTATCAACATCCCCAAGCTTAACTCCTGCTCGTCCTCGAGTAGGTAAGTGATAAAAAGCAAGAATAATTTTTGAGGTGACATGCACCATCAAAGACTTGATCAAAGTATTTGCAAAACATTCAAAGCTGGGATCATAATACTTCAATCATAGCATGAAAGACAAAGTTCTAGCAATAAGCAAAGAAAGTATGATGCAACATGAAAAGGCACAAACAAAAGATTCATGAATAACAATGCTTTGCAAGACGTTTGTTTGTTTCACATAAAGAAAACATAGCATAATAGTATTCATCTTGTCCCTCAATAGAGTAGGAAATATAAATGCATAGGACACTTCAAAGTTCATAAGAGTGACTAGGTACAATAGTTTAAAACAAGCAATATCAAGTTATGCATCAATCAACTAGTCTTGGGACAATGCACATAGAACTAAGAATGGCCACTATGCTCTCAAAGTAGGTGCATAAAGATAGAAGGTGGAGACTCAATGTAATGGTGGAAGAAAAGCCTTCATAGAAGGAAGTAGGGATTCAAGTCTCATAAAGAGCTTCCAAAAATTATGGTACTTATAGCTTTCAGCTCTCATTTCCCCTATCATAAGCATCTTGAAGTGGTTAAGGTTAAAGTGACATAACTAAGAGGATATGCTTGACAAGTTATAAACCGAAATCTCATGCCCCTTACTTACGAAGACCGATCCTCATGCTACTCAACTTCAGTCACGAGTAAGCTCTTGTCATTGTAAGTACATGTGTATCATTAAGAACCGCCAACGGGGTAGCCCTTGCACATGATACAGGAGCTTTTCCATAATCAAAATGACAAGAAAAGCAGACAATGAGCATCTCAACGATCTTTTTATTTGCTATTTGCATAGGTTTTTATTGAGGATGCTTCACAGAGTGCTCATTATGGTGATGCTGCAAGTTTCCACCATGATTAGGCATGGATTAGGCTAGCGGCCTAGGCGTTTCTCTAACACACATACAAACTCCATGATCTTACAAGTTCCACTTTTATTTCACACCGCCGGGATCCGTAAGCAAAAGAACATGATAACAACAGGGTACAAAGTACAAGTGCAATGTTGAAAGCATTCCCCATGGTACATGGTTCTGCTCATTTCAACTTATAAAGCGCAATCATATACGCAACAAAGAAGGACCCAATGGTTCAAGTTTATTAGAGGAAAGTAAAGTAAAGTGTGCCATCAAGTTCGTGAGAGCTTTAATCACTAGTTTTCTCATAACAATAGTAATGATGGCATGCTTGGGCACGCCTTCGGCATGGTAGACGGCTAAAATCAGGAGTTTTAGGGCAGTTTTGGACAAGTACGGACGAATCGTCAGGCCAAGTGTTCAAGTAATATGCTCTCCTTTTGCACATTGCTCCACCATTCCCTCACAAACACTCACATCCCTTGTTTTCTAAACAAGATGGTGGTTGGACATGCAGTTCCCACACTGGCCAACTTCAGTCTAGTGTAGTAGGGTGTAACGCGTCTACCCGTCGGGATAGTGGCAAGACAATTGAGGAATGCTTAAAACTTGGAATAATGGCTCACAATGACACACCACACACTTATATCACTTAAATGAGCAATGATGGCATTCTTGGGCATGCCTTCGGTGTAGACCGCTAAAATCTAGAGTTTTAGGGCAGTTTTAGACAAGTACGGACGAATCGTCAGGCCAAGTGTTTAAGGAATGTGTTTTACTTTTGCACATTGCTCCACCATTCCCTCACAAACACTCACATCCCTTGTTTTCCAAACAATATGGTGGTTGGATATGCAATGCCCACACTGGCCAGCTTCGGTCTAGGGTAGTAGGGTGTAAGGCGTCTACCCGTCGGGATAGCGGCAAGACAATTGAGGAATGGCTTAAAACTTGGCGTAATGGCTCACAATGAAACACCTCACACTTGTATCACTTCAATGAGCAATGATGGCATTTTTGGGCATGCCTTCGGCATGATAGACGGCTAAAATCTAGGGTTTTAGGGAAGTTTTGGACAAGTACGGACGAATCGTCAGGCCAAGTGTTCAAGGAATATACTCTCCTTTTACACATTGCTCCACAATTCCCTCATAAACACTCACATCCCTTATTTTCCAAACAAGATGGTGGTTGGACATGCAGTTCCCACACTGGCCAGCTTCGGTCTAGGGTAGTAGGGTGTAACGCGTCTACCCGTCGGGATAGCGGCAAAATAATTGAGGAATGTCTTAAAACTTAGCACAATGGCTAACAATGATACAACACACACTTATGTCACTTTAATGAGCAATGATGGCATGCTTGGGCATGCCTTCGGTACGGTAGACGGCTAAAATATTGGGTTTTATGGCAGTTTTGGACAAGTATGGACGAATCATCAGGCCAAGTGTTTAAGAAATGTGCTATCCTTTTGCACATTGCTCCACCATTATCTCACAAACAGTTGCATCCCTTGTTTTCCAAATAAGATGGTGCTTGGCCATGCACTTCCCACACTGGCCAGCTTCGGTCTAGGGTAGTTGGGTGTAACGCATCTACCCGTCAGGATAGCGACAAGACAATTGAGGAATGACTTCAAACTTGGAACAATGGCTCACAATAACACACCACACACATATATAACTTCAATGAGAAATGATGGTATTCTTGGGCATGCCTTCCGCATGGTAGACGGCTAAAATTTAGGGTTTTAGAGCATTTTTAGACAAGGACGGACGAATCGTCAGGCCAAGTGTTTAAAGAATATGCTCTTCTTTTGCACATTGCTCCACCATGCTCTCACAAACATGTACTACAAAACTGAGGCAATTTTAAGAATGTTGAAAAAATAACATGTCTACAAAATAGACCGTTTATGCCTACCTGAGAGGGTCATTTATAATAAGTCAAGGTTTTAAATTATTTTTAAATTTTCTCAAAAAAATAATCTAAGATGTTCATAAATTAGAAGCACAACCGTATATTTTTTGTCATTTTCAAACATATGGTTATATGATTTATATTTAAATACAAAATTTAATATATTAGGTTGGGCCCCCCCCTTTTGGAGGATCCTTATGTAAACTCGGCCATTAGGGTAACTACCTTATTAAACCAGGACTATTTATATCCTGCATGTACATATTCATCCCCCCATTAGATCTACTTGTCACCTCATCACATCGCCTCCTCTCATCTGAAACTAGACGGGAGAGCGCTTCGTCAACGACGGTCGATAGGAGGTAGTTTCGGAGATCCTCGCGCGCCATGGCGCAGGTACGTAAAATCGTAGCCCTATCAATAATCTATATTTAGGTTAACTTATTGTCCACGGCACAACACGGACACACGATACATCTAAGAGGATGTAGATCTAATTCTTGCAATTTTTGTTTCATCGTGAAAATTTCGGATTTATAATTACCCGATATGTTCGAAAATATAGATCTAAATGTGTTCATCATAGATCTAGTCTGGGTTGATCACGCTGGTGCGTTTTAGCATCGGCGCAATTTTAGCTGTTGGCCGCTTCATCTCTTTTTCCACATAGGCGAATGGCGGTGTTATCGCACGTGGACTATGCCCTAGGATGCGGAAATCAATTGGGCGATGGGATGCTCGGCTACTTTTGATTTTCAGTTCGTACTGTTTGTATCTCTTAGAGCATATGTAAATATTTAAACATTTAATATTATTCATGCCGTAATATTACAAGTGATTTTAATTATTCGTCTATATTCTGTTAGGTTCCATTATGTGTTACCGCTGCTGAGATCCGTGCTATAATCAAAAGGAAGAAAAAGGTTGTTTTTATCAGGGGTGAGCATTTTGTGCCAATTTTATTTTATACACAATTGATATATTGGATGTCGCTAATGTGTACAAAAATTACACTAAGGTCCTGGAATAAATAGCGAGCACGATTTTAAAGTTTTCCTTAAGTTTGGCAATCGCGTGAAGATGACTGATGAAGAATTTGATGAACTTGAGCGACTAGTCGAGGTTCACATGCCAAAAGACCCCTTTTATGTATGCACCATAAAAAATCCAACATAGTGAAAATAAAGCTAAAATGGTAAACTATTCTGTACATATGAACTTTTCACATTTAGTTGTTTGCGTAAATATGAAATCATTTGTATAACCGATTGTCAAATCTATGTGCAGTACTTTTCAAGGAGCTTCACCATGAAGCATATTGTTACAAATGTTCAATTGTCAGCAGTTATAACAGCCCATTTCAGAGATGGAAAAGTTGCACACGTTAAGTTGGTGATGAACAAGTCAATAGTGAATGGAGTACCTAAAGGAGGTGCCATAATTATAACAAACTGGATGGACATTATGATGCGGAATGGTATGAGAGTTAACCATAAATTCGTGTTCTGGTTTCGTCGTGGCGATGGTGGTACTACGAAGCCACTGGTTGACCAGGTGTGAAATCAGCCTCAAATTCATGTTCTAGTTCTATATTATGCTTATGTACTCTCATGTTTGTGCAACACTTATGTAACGAGTATGTCTTACTTAGTTTGGTCTTTATGAAATTATTAAGTAATCATCATTTCATGTTATGTTCACAATTTTTGATGCTTCATTTGGGTTTATCGCCGTGAACACATGTTATGGTTTTGCATCTGGGTTGATCCAAACCTTTCCTTATGTCTCTGATTTTTTATTTGGGGTTTCTCGCCGTGAACACATGTTGATGCTTCGTCTGGACTCGAAAACCAAGGGCCAAAACTTTCCTTATATCGGTGATCCTTCGGTAGGACTCGTGTATGCCATACACATCCTTTATGATGTACATAGTAAAAGTTCTCCAAAGATAGGAGCAACACTCCCATCGTATGAAGTTGATACTGTTAAACACTTAAAATACGAAAAACTGCATAAAAATAGAAAAAACAAGCCACTAAAAAGTAATAACCCTATAGGACCAATTAACTACCTACAACGAGGCCCAACGTCGCTTTAATCATGGAGGGCATAGTTATCGGCACGTCGATCGTCTGACAACCCATGACTCAACCTAGGTATGCCGCCTCTCACCGCTGCCTCCATTATGAGCTGCCCTCTCTGTCTCACATTGCCGCCTCCCTTCTCCACCCCCTCTCGTATGTCGTCCAGGGATCGATGCCGCCTATCACCACTACATCCTCGCAGGACTCCCTTTCGTCGTCTCTCATTGGTGCCTCCCTTCGCCACCTCTTCTCATCTGTCGTCCAGGTACTAATTCCATGTCTCATCGATTGTTTGTCGTGTATACAAGATGCTCATATAGATTTTAGGGAAGCTGCTGTAGATTTATATGGAGAAACATTAACACATTCTCTAAATTATTTGTGCAGCACGGACGATTTAGATGGGGAGATATTTTGTAACTACACAAGATGGGCAGATTTGGTAGCCGGCTTTACAAGCACGCAACGTGCGAGATTTACCAGCACTACTTTGCGGCCGATGTTGGACGTTCCACGAATCACGATGCGGGAAAACTTAATCAGATTCATCATTGAGTTGTTCAATCCATCATCTGGCACCTTCATCATAAAAGAAGGATCCGGAGAAATAGTAGGAACTTGTGAGGACGTAAAACATATTTATGGTTTACGTAACCAAGGTTATTCTGCATTTCAAATTATAGAGGAAGATGGTCAAACTAATATGCATAACATACCCCCATGTTTTCTCAGCAAGTCAAGTGGTAATATAGTGATAAGAGATTTGATTAATGACATAAAGACTGAGAAGGCGTCTGATGACAACTTCGTCTGCAAAGCGGTGCTTATGCTAATTAGTCTTGTCATAGCCCAATCGAGTAATGTAACAGTACCTAAGACCTTCTACTATTTAGTGGAAGATATTCCTCGCATTTTTCAGATTAACTGAAATTACTTCACACTGAAGTTTCTCATAGATAGTTTGAAGGATTGCTTTGTAGGATCTACTATGAGAACATGGCCCAAAGGAAATCTTGGTCTAACATGGGTATATATGTTAGTTAAACAATCATCAGTTTTTATGTTCAGCTCTCAATGTAAAACTAAATTTATTTGTTTCTACAATTTGTTTGTAGTTTCTTTACTATGAGAAGTTGGTGATCGTTGATGATCCTAATTATATTCCCCCTGTGTCCATTTGGCCACTAAATAAAAAATGGACAAAAGACGAAACAAAAAGGAGATGTTCCTATGATTATAAGAATGGCCGAGGTCTCAGAAACAACGCTAAAGTGATGGTAGTCAGTTTAATCATTTTTTTGATATGCCACCATACATAGCTCATTTTTGTATTTGTAATTTATATAATTTGTTCATTTTTGTAACATGCAGATCCGTAATAATATTGGGGAGCAATATAAGAAAAAGAGTGTGCAAAAACCATTAATGAATGGTGAACAGTCAAGTTCAAACATACGGGTCAGTAACATGGATATCCTATTCGGACGTATGACGACAGATTTGAAAAATCACATGGACATGAAGATGGCACTTATACCCAAGATATGTGCAGAGGTGATATGATCTATATTTTATGTGTTATTTCATGTTTATGATCATGATACTACACTATAAATAAAAAATTAATACTTAATATTTTTTGTTATGCAAGAGGTTCTAAAGTTGTTAAATACAAATGATGTCATGTACAAACCAACTGAAGCATCACAGTCGGACAAAGGAGGAGATGGTGAAGAAGTAAAATATGTTTCCAGTGAATCACAATCAGCCAAATAATTTGTCTATAAACATGGTAATAAAAAGCCAAGCTTGATGACATACTGAGAAAAACGTCGGCTAGTTCTGAAGTAGCCCTTGCGGATGATCCATTTGGTGCTGACAGTTACATCACACCCTTGAAGGACAAACCTATGCTGACGACTGATGTTGACATGTCAATGAATAACACAGTAGACCACCTTCGGAAGATGGATGGTACAAAGGAGAGTCTGTGGGACGTAAATGAAAATACCAAGTCTGCATCGTCATCGGAGGTACCATCATGCATTTTTGATACTCAGAAGGATACACCAAATGGTGCACAGAGCGGTGTCGTGCAGAACGATGCAGGCAATGATATGACTTCTACCGTGGGGAAGTAAGATGCAACAAAGTGTGCTAATTCTAATAATAGCGGCAAAAAGGAAATTGACAATGGTCTAGGGAAAAGGAAACGCGTACCCAAGGGTAATAGTCAGTATGGTTCCCCATTATTTGAGCGACAGAAACAATCAAAACATAAAACAAAAAGTACGAAAGGTATAATATTTTATAGATTTCATTACTTATTTTTATTCAGCAAATAAAATGGTTCAACGCGGTAACTTGTGTGTTTGCATAAATGTTATGCATCGATGTTATTTGAACAGCATGTTATTGGGGAATGTTACACTATGTTAACACCTGCTAAAATAGAAGGTGCCGTGAAATATATTTCAACAGCAGCGATGTGTCATGACCCGGGATCAGGGTTAGATAGATATCAGATCTTCATCTGACATAAGCCTAACCTCGAGCTCGAAGCATGCAGGGAATAATTCGGTAACATTATAGAACATACAAACCATACATTATTAAGTACGCTCTTAGTAGAGATGCACACAAGTATTACAAACCAGGGGTCAAAGACCATCAAACACCAAGCAACGGAAGCAAATAAGTTGTTCTAAACAACAAACTTAGCAAAGGGGCTACGAGGCCATAAAGATAAGCAAACGACCCTTCCATAGATCCTAGGCTGCTGCCCGGAAACCCCAACTACTCGTTGACATCAACGTAGAAACCACCTTCTGTTGGAATAGCTTCATCTGTAGAAAAACATCAACGAGGCAAGGCTGAGTATAGGATGTACTCCACAAGACTTAATAACCTACGATACATGCTTGGTTTAGAAAGGCTTTCTGTGGTTACTTTGTAAAAGCCAGCTTTGTTTGAAAACAGGTGAGAGAAGAGGCTCGTCTAATCAGATCATTTCAAAAGAGGTAAGAAGACTACAATCTAACTCTTTCAGATCGCCTTCATCATCAACTGCACCTTCCAACTTGGAACACCCCCTCAAAGGTCCCGGAGGAAGTAATTCCAGAACACTCTTGAGTTTCCAAGTTTTATCATTAGGTTATAGTTCTCTATGATCGTCACACCCGTTCCCAAGTAATCCATAACCATGGACACGACTTTTCGAAAAGATTATTACCCTGTAGGGGTGCACAACTTTACCCACACGTACCAACCGACTCTTAATGCCAAATTATTAGCCCTCTTCCTTGGAAGGTCGGCAGAGGGTGGTTGACCACGACCTTTACCTTGCTTTTGCCGAGACCATGAGTCACGCCCTAAGGAGATGTCGCCGTAACGGGTCAAGTCCCGAAGCCGGTCCCTAGAGATGTGTGCGGGGACCAAGATTACAGAGGCCGTGCCTCTCTTGTTCCCGGTCACGGTTACCTACCTGTATGAATGCACCTCCAACACCGCCTTCAAGAACAACCAGAATGCATATGTCGAATGGAACTCCTGAACTATGTCACTCATGGAATCTACTAGCCAAGTTAGTTAGTCGAGGGGGTTTCTACGCCCCCGTGTGGTTGTACGCTCGTCTTGGTTCAAGAGGCAAGAACTCAGGTCCTAAGGGTGGCTAGCATGGGACTACAAAAACTACACCCAAAGTGGCCTCCCATACCTGCCTTAGCATGTTTATTAACCATCTCCAATCATATCCCAACATCCTATCAAACTAAGTTCATCGCATCTCTGATGCATCATCTGGATGGATCGGTCTTGTAATACTAAGCATGGCTAAGCTTGACTGAAATATGGCACTAGCACCACTCATAAGCTCAACCCTAGTTATTCTAGGAGTGGTGGATCAGAATCTTGGTACATAAAGGAAAACAGGCAGCAGATAGGATACTCTATTTTAAACAAAAGACCACATTGGAATCGTATGCATATATTGAGAATGAAATACTTTAGAATCATAGGTTCAAAATGATGTGGCTACGCTTGCCTTGTCCGTTATTGAAACGGTACTGCTCTTCAGTGGCGCTGACTTCAGGTTCGGGCTCGGTTCCTATTCGTGAAGAACCAACACCAGAAAGAAGAAGCAACAATCAACACATGGCCTATGTGCAATGCTCAAGCAAGGATGATGATATGAAAAAATAAATTGTATCAAAATAACACTCTAAGACATGCTTGGCAATTTAAATGGGGTCCGAGGGGTCCAACCCTAATTCGGAGAAACCCCGGATGCATATGAGGGGGGTTATTTTGTGCTCCTAATTAAACTTGTCATGTAAGTTGCTTAACAATGCATGATTATGAGTCTATTGGATAGATGTCATTTTTCTAAACATTTTGGTATATATATACATTTTTCTGATTTAAAATGAATTAGTTATGATTTTTCCCAATTTTAAACCATTTTTAAATCAATTTAAAACAATTAAACATTTTTGGGATATTAAAATTATTTTAGAACCTGGGCCCACATGCCATATATTTATTCATTTCAGAAACAATTATGAAAATGATTTAAACATCTGACATCAGGGACCCACCTGTCAGCATTTTGTTATTTACAGAAATTATTTCAGAAAACATTAAAAGAAAAGGAAAGGAAAGAAATACCGCATCAGCATGACGCCTTGCTGACGTCAGCAATGGCGCCACTCCCAGATCGAGCGTATGGCTGGCGAAAGAGGGCGCGCGGGGCAGCGAGAGGGGGCGCGTTTGAAGCGGTGCGCTGCGTTGGACCATATACTGGTGGCGCCGCTGCGGATTGACCACCGGAGCATCGCCTCCGGCGAGGACGAGCGGCGGCGACTGCAGGTGAACAACGAGGGGATGATGCAGATCGAGAGGGAGGAAACGGAGGAGCTAGGGAGAACCAGGAGCTCACCATGTGCGCGATGGAGGGTGCGGCGAGGACGGAAGAGGTCAGGCGGTGACAAATTAACGATAGCCGGAGTTCGGGAAGCCAACCGTATCGAACTCGATTCCGATGAGCACGAGACTCCCCGGCTTGCGCGGCTGCACGAAGAAGATGAGGGCATCGAGGTGGAGCTCCCAGGTTAGACGGTGTGGCTTGGGCAGGTCCAGGGCGACGACGGCGAGCGGCACCGGCGAGCCCTAGGGTTAGGGTTTCGACATAGAGGGGGTAGAGAGGGGAACACGGCTAGGGTTCGTCCAGCAGTGGTGGAGGTGACTTTATAGACAACGGCAGGCGGCGGCGCGCATCATGGAGGAAGCACGCATCCTGGCGCGGCCGGATGGCGAGGGCGGCGCCACGGAGCTGCTTGTTCGTTAGGGACAAAGACGATGACGCCGATAGAAGGCCGAAGGGGTATCGGGCCAAGCGGGGTTGCAGCTAGGCCAGGCTGGGCTGGTTGCGGGCATGCGTGAGCGGCAGGGAAGAGGAGAAGAGAAGTTGGGCTCGGACGAGTTAGGCTAGGAGTAGTTTTTATTTCCAGAAATTCTTTTCTTTTTCTGGTTTCCTCTTTTCCAATTGTATTTCAATTTCTTTTTTGTTTTGTATAATTCAAAAATACAAGAGACTTTGTAAATGTATTGAAATATTGTAGGGGCCCTATTAGTCCTTTTGGGCTCCAAACATTTTGGTAATTTTCAAAATTCAAAACATTTGTATGAATTTTAGAGGAGATGGGAAATTAGGGTTTTGTTCTCTCTTGATTAGAACCAAGTGCAAGATGTAATGCATGTATGCAATGCTCACAAACATGTTGTTTATTTATTACACATAGAGGTGGTATGTTACAGTTCTACCCCACTTACAAGAATCTCGTCCCGAGATTCCTAGGTTTTAGAAAAGAAGGTAGGGTACTCAGATCGAAGATGATCTTCGCGTTCCCAGGTTGCTTCTGACTGAGAGTGATGAGACCACTAAACTTTTAGGAACTTGATGGTTTGACGATGAATCTTGCGCTCGGTTTCACCAAGAATATGAACTGGGTATTCCCGGTAGGTTAGATCCTCTTGAAGATCCAGAGTTTGATGATCCACACCACGAATAGGATCTTTGAAGCAACGCTTGAGTTGCAACACATGGAAGACGTCAGGAACATATGGAAAGGTTGATGGTAGCGCCAACTAGTAGGCAAGTTCACCTCGCTTGGAGAGAATGTGAAAGGGACCAACGTAGCGAGGAGCCAATTTGCCTTTGATACCGAAGCGGTGGACACCCTTCAAAGGAGTGACCCGGAGGTAAACTTGATAACCAACTTCATAATGAACCTCAAGGTGATGACGATCATAGTTGGTTTTCTGACAAGATTGAGTAGCCTTCAAATGTTCTTGGTTTATGCGAACTTGATCTTCAGCTTCTTGGATCATATCCGGACCAAAGAATTGTCTTTCGCCGGTTTCTGTCCAATTCAGCGGTGTTCGACATGTTCTTCCATATAAGAACTAGAAAGGCACCATACCCAAACTAGATTGGAAACTGTTGTTGTAGGAGAACTCAGCAAATGGAAGACATTTCTCCCAGTTCTTGCCAAAGGATATAACACAAGCTCTAAGCATGTCTTCAAGGATTTGATTCACCCTTTCAGTTTGACCACCGGTTTTAGGATGGTAAGTTGTGCTGAAGGAGACATGAGTTCCCATTGCTTCTTGGAGACTCTGTCAGAACCTGGAAGTAAACAAGCTTCCGCGGTCAGATATGATCTTCTTGGGAACACCATGAAGGACAATGATCCGGGAGATGTATAAATCGGCCATCTGACTAGCACGAATAGTTTCCCGAACCGGAAGGAAGTGAGAAACTTTGGATAACCGATCAACTATTATCCATATAGCATCATTTCCAATGGATGTTTTTGGAAGTCCAGTAATGAAATCCATACCAATTTCATCCCATTTCCATTTAGGGATACGCAATGGCTGCAGAAGTCCAGCAGGTCTTTGGTGTTCAGCTTTCACACGACGACAGACGTCGCATTCTGCAACAAAGCGAGCAATTTCTGGTTTCATTCCACTCCACCAGAATCTTTGATGAAGATCACAATACATCTTGGTACCACCAGGATGAAGGACAAAGGTGATTCATGAGCTTCACGAAGGATTAGCTCTTTAATATTCCGACTGTTTGGCACCACTAGTCGGGTACTGAAGTAGAGGGTACCTTGATCATTGATGGAGAAACATTTAGCGTCTCCACTTGCAACACGCTCCTTGATCTTGGTAATCTCATCATCTTGCTTCTGAGCTTCCTTGATTTGATCCTCAAGAGAAGACCTTACTTCAAGGTTAGCGAGGAATCCACGAGGAACCACTTCAAGGTTAAGACTCTTGATTTCCTTATAGAGAACAAGTTGAGCTTGTGAAATCATCAGGTTATTGCAATAAGACTTCCGACTTAGCGCGTCAGCAACAACATTGGCTTTGTTGGGTTGGTAGTTGAGACCCAAATCATAATCTTTGATGAGTTCCAACCATCGTCTTTGCCTGAGATTGAGATTTGGTTGGGTAAAAAGATACTTCAGACTTTGATGGTCCGAATAGAGTTTGCAACGATTACTGATGAGGTAATGTCGCCATTCCTTAAGAGCATGAACAACAACAGCTAGCTCGAGATCATGGGTTGGATAATTATTCTCATGTGGCTTTAGCTGCCGGGAGGCATAAGCTACCACATGACCATCTTGCATCAACACACAACCGAGCCCTTGAAGAGACGCATCACAATAGACGACGAAGTCCTTGCTTGTGTCCGGGAGGACGAGCACAGGAGTAGTGGTTAGCTTAGTTTTCAAAACTTGAAAGCTTTCTTCTGCCCTTTCAGACCATTCTAACTTATTATCTTTCTTAAGAAGATCGGTCATAGGCTTGGCAATTTTGGAGAAGTTCTCAATGAATCGACGATAATATCCAGCCATTCCAAGAAAACTTCGGACTACCTTGACTGAGGTAGGTGACTTCCATTCAAGGATGGTTTGAACCTTATCTGGAATGACAGCAACACCATTAGATGAGACCACATGATCAAGAAAGACGAGCTCTTGCAACCAGAACTCGCACTTGGAGAACTTGGCATAGAGATGATGTTCACGAAGTTTAGTCAATACCAAACATAGATGTTCAGCATGCTCTTCTTCGGTCTTGGAATAGATCAAAATATCATCTATGTAGACCACTACGAACTTGTCCAGATACTCCATAAAGACAGAGTTCATGAGCCTCATAAAGGTGGCAGGGGCATTGGTTAACCCAAAGGACATCACTGTATACTCGTAAAGACCATAACGAGTTGTGAATGCCATTTTTGGGATATCCTCTTTTCTGATTTTGATTTGATGATACCCTGACCTTAAATCCATCTTGGAGAAGACGGTAGCACCACTTAGTTGATCAAAGAGGTCATTGATCCGAGGAAGAGGATACTTATTCTTGATTGTCATCGCATTGAGTGGACGGTAATCAACAACCAATCCTTGAATATTTGTATCCCGCTTCTTGACAAAGATGGTAGGACAACCCCAAGAGGAGGTACTAGGTTGAATATAGCCTAGGCCTTCTAGCTCTTCAATTTGCTTCTTTAGCTCCACCAACTCATGAGGGGGCATACGGTAAAGGTATTTTAGAGATAGGAGCAGTTCCAGAAACCAGCTCGATGACAAACTCCACACTTTGATCAGGTGGCATGCCAGGCAATTCTTCAGGAAAGACATCCGGAAAATCACAGACTACCTGGACATCTTGAACTTCTAGAGGGGGTAACTCTTCCATACCCTCCATGGCATACAACTCCGAAAATGGAACAGAAACTGTCGATGGTGACTTCGACCCATCAGACCAGTACTTGATTGTTAGGCCAGCAGGGGAGGTCACGGTAACAGTCCTAGGTGCACAGTCAATGATGCCTTGATACTTGGATAACCAGTCCATGCCTAGAATGACATCAATGTCAATTGACTTAAGTGCAATGAGGGATGTGGGAAACTTCTGGTATCCAATTTGTATCTCAGCCCCATGAGTAACCTAGATGGTCTGCCAACGAGACCCAGGAGTTCTAATCTCTAAAGGTGAAGGCATAGCTTCAAAGGTGATATCATGTGTTTGAGCAAACTCTTGTGATATGAATGTATGCGATGCTCTAGAGTCAAACAAAACTGTTGCTAGAATTGAATTAACACGAAGCGTACCCAGAATAATGCGTGGATCTTCCTGAGCTTCTTCAACAGTCACATGAGTCAGGCGACCATGTCCAGCACCCTGAGCTTTATCATACTTCTTCGCCGGTTTATCATTGCGACCAACAGCCCTTTGAGGACACTCATGTGAATAGTGACCAGGTTGACCACATGCGTAATAGGTAGTTCCAGAGAAGGAACCAGCAGGAGGACGATAACTTGCTCCACCAGTATTTGACTGTGGTGGACGAGGAGCATTGCCAGTTGACTTGGGTGCATAAGGAGCACGAGGCACAACACTGTATGGAACAAAGACTCGGCGCTTTTTGTTGCTAGAAGAAGACGCACGAGAGTTCCCTTCTTCACGCTTCTGGGAAACCTCCATTTCCTTTCTTCCATGCTCCAGAGTAAGAGCCTGGTTGTGCAGTTCCTGGAAGGTTCTGAACTTGAAAGGCAGCAACTCATAACAAACTGTTGGACTAAGTCCCTTACAGAACAACTCTTGCTTATCTTCAGCATTGGTCACATCCCTGGGTGCATAATGAGCTAGGCGAGTGAACTCACGCCCATATGTTTCAATATCCATACGCCCCTGAGTCAGATCCAAAAACTCCCTCCTTTTGAGATCCATGATGGGCTTAGGAATATAGGAGGCGTGGAATGCTGCAACAAACTCCTCCCAGGTAACAACATGTCCTTGAGCTTGCATGTCCAGATACCCATCCCACCAAACACCAGCCTCACCTTCTAGCTGATAGGTGGCGAAGTTGACACGGTCATCCTGGCGAAGAGCACTAAACTTGCGCTCGATTGTGCGTAGCCAATCATCAGCATCAAGGGGTTCCTTGGGGTGGTGAAGATTGGAGGGAATGAGCGGATGAAATCCCCAAGTGTGACATAGTCGTCAGGACGACGTTTAGTGTTCCGAGCCACGCGCTCAAGAAGGCGTTCATTTCTCAGACGGTTGGTCTCAATATTGTTGAGAACCTCGGCCATTGTGGGAGGTGGCGGAAGTTCCTCATCAGCATTGTTGTGGCCTCGATGGCCAATAGAACCACGAGTACCGGAAGACGTCTTGAGGAGAAAACAGAACCCGTGAGATTGGATCACCAAGAGAAATACCTCAAAAGATGACATGAACCATATCGAACGGTCATGATAGAATCAACCATATGAGTTGAGGTCACATCATAACACCAAGTATGGCAGTAGAATAAGCATATGAAATGTATACGCTACCAACTTAAATACAAACCATAACAATGGAATGCAATATGGTATGATACCAACAAATCATAGGAGAAGAAAGAAGTTGAATTCCATACACCCTTAGCAAGGTTGAAAACAATGCTTAAGATACCCTGATATATCTTGGAAACTCTGAGCTTTGTAACCGGATACGGAGTACTAGAAGAACAACCCAACCCCGTATATCCTAGTAATTTGAAATGATAGACGAGAAGTGAAAACCTTTCAAACCAAACAAGGTAAGATAACTCAGCAATAGAAAAACCCTGGATAAGGAGTAAAAAGAGTCCTATTTAGAGTTTTGCAAATAATTTTAACTTTCAAATAGCTTTCACAAGTGCTAGACTCAACATCGACCAGTAAGAAGGGTTTCCTACAGGCAGTCCTGCTCTGATACCAAAATCTGCCACGACCCAGGATCAGGGTTAGACAGATACCAGATCTTCATCGGACATAAGCCTAACCTCGAGCTCGAAGCACGCAGGGAATAATGCGGTAACATTACAGAACATACAAACCATACATTATTAAGTACGCTCTTAGCAGAGCTGCACACAAGTATTACAAACCAGGGGTCAAAGACCCATCAAACACTAAGCAACGGAAGCAAATAAGTTGTTCTAAACAGCAAACTTAGCAAAGGGCCTAAGAGGCCATAAAGATAAGCAAACGACCCTTCCATAGATCCTAGGCTGCTGCCCGGGAACCCCAACTACTCGTCAACATCAACGTAGAAACCACCTTCTGTTGGAATAGCTTCATCTGTAGAAAAAACATCAACATGGCAAGGCTGAGTACAGGATGTACTCCGCAAGACTTAATAACCTACGAGACATGCTTGGTTTAGAAAGGCTTTCTGTGGTTACTTTGCAAAAGCCATCTTTGTTTGCAAACAGGTGAGAGAAGAGGCTCGTCTAATCAGATCATTTCAAAATAGGTAAGAAGAGTACAATCTAACTCTTTCAGATCGCCTTCATCATCAACTGCACCTTACAACTTGGAACACCCCCTCAAATGTCTCGGAGGAAGTAATTCCAGAACACTCTTGAGTTGCCAAGTTTTATCATTAGGTTATAGTTCTCTATGATTGTCAAGTCCATTCCCAAGTCGTCCATAACCGTGGACACGGCTTTTCGAAAATATTATTACCCTGCAGGGGTGCACAACTTTACCCACACGTACCAACCGACTCTTAATGCCAAATTATTAGCCCTCTTCCTTGGAAGGCCGGCAGAGGGTTATTGACCATGACCTTTACCTTGCTTTCACCGAGACCATGAGTCACGCCCTAAGTAGATGTCTCCGTAACGGATCAAGTCCCGAAGCCGGTCCCTAGAGATGTGTGCGGGGACCAAGATTACGGAGGCCGTGCCTCTCTTATTCTCGGCCACGCTTACCTACCTGTATGAATGCACCTCCAACACCGCCTTCGAGAACAACTAGAATGCATATGTCGAATGGAACGCCCGAACTATGTGACTCATGGAATCTACTAGGCAAGTTAGTAAGTTGAGGGGGTTTCTAGGCCCCCGTGTGGTTATACGCTCATCTTGATTCAAGAGGCAAGAACTCGGGTCCTAAGGGTGGCTAGCATGGGACTACAAAAACCACACCCAAAGTGTCCTCCCATACCTGCCTTAGCATGTTTATTAACCATCTCCGATCATATCTCAACATCCTATCAAACTAGGTTCATCGCATCTCCGATGCATCATCTAGATGGACCGGTCTTGTAATACTAAGCATGGCTAAGCTTGACTGAAATATGGCACTAGAAACGCTCATAATGTCAACTTTGGTATACAAAGGAAAACATGCAACAGATAGGATACTCTATTTTAAACAAAAGACCACATAGGAATCCTATGCATGTAGCGAGAATGAAATACTTTGGAATCATAGGTTCAAAATGATGGGGCTACGCTTGCCTTGTCCATGGCTAAAACGGTACTGCTCTTCGGTGGTGTTGACTTCAGGTTCAGGCTCGGTTCCTATTCGCGAAGAACCAACACCAGAAAGAAGAAGCAACAATCAACACATGGCATATGTGTAATGCTCAAGCAAGGATGATGATATGACAAATTAAATTGTATTAAAATGACACCCTAAGACATGCTTGGCAATTTAAACGGGGTCTGAGGGGTCCAAACCCTAATTCAGAGAAACCCCGAATACATATCAGAGGAGTTATTTTGTTCTCCTATTTAAACTTGTTATGTAAGTTGCTTAACAATGTATGATTATGAGTCTGTTGGATAGATCTCATTTTTCTGAACATTTTGGTATATTATACACATTTTTCTGATTTAAAATCAATTAGTTATGATTTTCCCAATTTTAAACCATTTTTAAATCAATTTAAAACAATTAAACATTTTGGGGATATTAAAATTATTTTAGAACCTAGGCCCACATGTCATATATTTATTCATTTTAGAAACAATTATGAAAATTATTAAACATCTGACATCAGGGACCCACCTGTCAGCATTTAGTTATTTACAGAAATTATTTCAGAAAACATTAAAATAAAAGAAAAGAAATACTGCATCAGCATGACACCTTGCTGACATCAGAAATGGCACCACCCCCATATCGAGCGCGGAGATGGCGATAGAGGACGCACGGGGCAGCGAGAGGGGGCACGTTCGAAGCAGGGCACTGCGTTGGACCATATACTGGCGGCACCGTTGCGGATTGACCACCGGAGCATCGCCTCCGGCAAGGATGAGCAGCGGCGACTGCAGGTGAACAGCGATGGGACGCTACAGATTGAGAGGGAGGAAACGGAGGAGCTAGGGAGAACCAGGAGCTCACCCTGAGCACGATGGAGGGTGCGGCGAGGACGAAAGAGGGTGCTCACAAACATTTTGTTTATTTATTACACATAGAGGTGGTATGTTACACGAAGATCCCTAAAGAAGTTGCAAAAAGGGCGTACCAGAACACAGATGAGGCCATCTTGTCTTCGAAAAATCTTAATGATGTTCTTATAAAAGAATGGCTTAGTACTGCTATAAGTACTTCGCTAACCTATTATTGTTATTTTACAGCAAAGCAGTATGAACATGCAATCATTGTATAACTATTATTTTTAGATATTTGATGCCTACATTCTAGAGTTGGCTCCCTGTCTTGACTATGATCGACACATATGTGGACCATTGAGGTCAATCTATCTTATCAGTGAAGCTATTAAAATGTACAAAACAAAAAAAATTGAAAACTTTTGATGTAGAATACATGCCAAGACCAGGATCTATAGGAAGGATAATGAATAAATATTTCGCACGTGACAAGGTAAAGAGTGTTTCTTTCTAAAGTTAATATTGTTGTTAACTATCTGGAATCCGACATAGTACATGCTAGTGATATTATTTTATAGGCATATTTCTCTCTGAATATACGCAGAGAACATTATATGATAGTTGTAATGCATAACATCAAGAAGGAGTTCCAAGTCCTTAACCCTAAGTACAATTTAACATATTCGCCTGCAGTTGTGGATGACTTGATATTATCTACTTTTCTCATCAAAACCGTGTTATCTTTTGGCGTTTCACTAACTCTTAATCTTTTGCAAAAGGAATAAATTGCACTAGACATATGGTGGACAAACAAAACTACACCCAAATAATTTGCTGACGTCAAAACTTGGCCTATTAAAAATATAAAATTGGAAAGCAAGATGATAGGTAAGTACTTGTGAATCATATCACTTTCTAACTACTAATGTCGTAAATGAATTTTATTTCATCGTATGGTAGCAACTCAAGCGGATTATGGGTATTACAATGTCTAGAGCACTAGGACGGGGATCGTATGAATAAGAACATTTCTCAGATTCTGTACACTATTTCTTTGTATAGTCGCAACAATCAAGAACCAAGAGGACCTACCGTTGCAATGATTCTTCTGTCTAGAAGAAACAAGCTAGAGGCTGTGAAAAGGAAAGTCGGATCAATGATTAATAACAGTGTACCTTGAGAATTTACTAGTGCCTGTAGGTTTCCATATCTAGTAAATTCATATGAGATTTGTAAAACAGTTTATTGTTTCTATTTTACAACAACAATCTGTACTACTTTTTTATTTATTTATGTCGTATCTTGTTGTGTCAGGGCTGAAATTGGACTTATCTATGTAGAGCAATCAGGGCGGCACACAACATGTATCTATTTCGGTGCACAAGAAAGAACTTCGGCCAACTCAAAGCTAAGAAATTGTTTGGTTGTTTAACTTGTTTGTTTCGATCCAAATTAGTTGTTCACGTTGAAAAACATGTTTGTTTCTTTCAACCAAGTGCCTTTTAATATACATAGCTTGCTCTGCATATTTTAATATATTTAGCTTGATCTGCATATTTCGGTGAAATCAAACTAGATGGGCATGAACAAAGTATAAGCACGAAGAAACGACATAGATATAATATAGGAGGGGGCATCCCTTATAATATAGAAAATATACATAAAGAGGGGCATATATGCCCAAGAAAAAACATGAAAATAAACACGGTAGATGGTAGTGAACCCTAGCACAACAGGGGTTCACTACTTGGACTATGTCCCCCCTCTTGTTCTTGCTCCCCTCCTCAATCCCATCTCCTCGGAGATGCCCGGCCCTCACTCTTCCTCCATGTTGTACGGAAGAGTGTGCATCCCGTTGGTGGTGGGGAAGATATTGTCAAAGTTCGTGAAGATGTTGAAGGTGGTGAAGAAGATCAACTCGCACCCACACCAGTAGACCTCACCGAGGAGATAGTATACATCGTAGTGATTGGTGAAGTGCACCGTGAGCCCTACCACAAGGCCTCTGCCGCCATAGTGATCTTGGAGGCGGAACATGGCCAGAGAGCCGGGTGGGAGGTGGCGATAGCCGGCACTAAGGAAGGCGTGGGCCAACTCCCTCAGGGACCTCCACCTTGAGGTCACCCATACTCGGAGGGACCCCTCAACAATGACCCCGGCGGGGTAGGTCATCTCCGGCACGATGCGAGGTGGACGGAACGTAGCACCGTTGAACTACATGGCGGCAGCGGGTGGTGGATCTTGCTAGGCGGTGCTATGGACCTTGGTGAAGAAAAAGGGCTTAGCAGATGGATGTGGTAGAGTGTGGGAGAGGATGTTGTGGAGATAGGGCAGTTTAAATAGGTTGGAGCGCCGCTTGCACAAGATCGGGGAGTAACTGCATGACGCGTCGGATACTGAGTTGGCTGCGTGTATTGGTGTGAAACGAGGCTTGGCTGTATCCATCACGCACGTCGTCTCGGTTTCCATGGTCTCTGAATCGCTGCGTCGTTAATTGATGCACTGATTTAACGAGTCTGAAATGAGCGTAGTAGCTATGTCGTAAAGTATGAAACGAGCGCTGCATGCCACGTCGACGTGTCCGCTCAGCTGCGCGCGCATGCATGCATGGTGAGGATAGGGCCTAATCAGGAATCCCACGGCCCAACGGTCCGACCACCGCTCCGTGTCAACGTGTATTAATGAATGGTGTTTCTAGGGCCTTTTCCATGCATGCACCATGCAGCGTCGTAGCCTGTCTATTGCACATCGTCGCAGTGTCACAGCGTTATAGCCTCGTAGCCTAGCTACTTGCACATCTTTTTTCGCTGCGAATTCACGCGGGCGTGTCGCTCGGTCGGTCACGCGCCAAACAATTTCACACGGGGCGCGGCTTTCCTATCACGTGCCCGTGGAAACGAGTTAATGCTCCTCGATACCGTGTGCCCGCGGAAACAAGTCAAGGCTCCTCGATACCGTGCGCCTGCACCTCCTCGAAACATTGCGCCCTTTAACACGAGGGGAGAACGAAGCGACCATGACGCGCCCATTTATCTGCCCATCGACCTCTTCCTCTCTCACTTGCTCGCACCCATCCATCTCACCGTAACAGCTAGCCGCCAAGCCCCGCCACCACTCAAGCAACCGCTAGCCACCATGCCCGGCCACCACTCAAGCAAGTGCTCGCCGCCCCCTGCCATGATGCAGTTCAACGGCCCGACGTACCGCCACCCTACCACCATGCCAGAGAGAGAGAGTGGCCGCACGACTGGGTTGTGGAAAACCGCCTCCGCATGTGGGCCATCTCGAGGTGGAGGGGGCCACTGGAGCTGGCCCGCTTCTTCCTTGCTGCCGGCTACCGCCACCTCCCTGCCGGCACTCCACCCATGTTCCAGATCAAGCAGCAGTACGACGACAACAACAACTTTGGCATAGGCCTCTTCATCACCTTCGTCAACCACTATGATGCCTACCACCTCCTCGGCCAAGTGTCTTGGCGTGGATGCGAATTCATCGTGTTCACCACGTACAATATCTTCACCGACTTCCACGACATCTTCTCCATCAAAAGCATGACCCACTCTCTCCCGTACATCATGGCGGAGGATGATGAGGGGTATGCCACGTAAGGAGCGGCCAAGGAGGAGCGGTCAGGCCAGAGGAAGACGAAGACGGTGTTGTGTCCATGTCATGTCGTGTCTGTTCGTGTCGTGTTGTGGTCTTTGCTTGCTACTATCGTGTAAGGTTGGTACTATGGTGTCCGTGGACTTGGGATGCTACTATGTAAGGTTGCTAATCGTGTTTTATTAATATATGTGCTTATAGTTTGTGCAAAAACACACTTGTGTATACTACAAAAACGGATAGACAAGTGCATAAAACAAAACGCTCAAAATGTGATTATAGCTCGTGCATCAAAAGGCTGGAAAAAATCTCTACAATTATCATCGAAAAGTTACTACACAAGTGCATAAAATAAAAGAGTACGATCATACACTAGCTAGAGTATGTTGCACATCGCAGTGAACTAAACTTTGGATTATAAGGTCGGCTTGTAAGCAGGAGCCTTGATTAATATACTATTGGGCCTAGATATGACCATTTAGGCCTAGCTATGAACTATTTGGGCCAATTTTGTTTTTTTAACACTGAACTTTCCAACCCCTCCCCTGCACACTGACGAACTGAAGAAGCAAAATAAAGCAGCTCAAAATTTGTCCGAATTTGAGTTGCATTTTTTTCAAGCCAAAGTCATAGACCATAACATCCATGTCAGTGGGTTCTAGGATAACAAAGCATCATGATTTTTACTTGAACACTAATTGCGTTGTCTAACGACCAATGTCAGGAGATAAACAGAACCTAGAGAAATTACAAGGACGTCGCTCTCCTTCTAATTTCATGAAAAAAGTCACACATGAGCTATTTTCCCGAACAAACATGAGCAGACTATAAATGTACATCACAAATACATATGTCACACGAACTACCTAAAAATTAATTTTCATGGATGATACTTGAAAATTGACTACCCTTGCTGCTGTAGGACATTCCTGCACGAGATGACACTCAATATTAGATAATAAAGTCTGATAAAAATGCAGGCAATATATCAAGCTAATTTTCAAAACCGTAATTGGGATGATATATGTATTTTGGGTTCTTTCTGTTATGTCCCTCCTGTTGGCAAGCGCTGCACACCCGTTTCTTCCGCTCTTCGTATCCTAGTGGTCGACTATTTTTTGTCATGGGAGATTGTTTCTCGACTGAAACTTTCTGGTTTTGCTTAGGCGCACCCTTGGTGGACACTTTTTGAGGATCACCAATATCAAACTGGCTTTCTTGACTTGCATCTGTATTTTCATTAACTGAACTACGAGGACCATATGCTCTACATCTATCATACCCCTGTCTTCTAGAAATAATTCCATCGATGGTACTCTTCAAAAGATCGTACTCCGATGTGTCATTGCATGCAATATGCATAGCTTGTGAGGCCAACACATTTATACTGCTGTATTTTTTCCGCTCCTCTAGCCTAGACCAACCCCAACCAAACATATTGCCCGCGCGTCTCGCAGGCAACCAAAACCTGGCATTTTTAGTGAACGCCGCAGAGCACATCAGTCTGGTATTGCAGTAAATTTTAAGTAATCGAGCACGCGTAGTATGTGCTTGCAAGGGATCCCTTTATGAATCATCCTTCGGCAGCTGCACCTTATAATTTCTAACGAGTTGAGAGTGTATTCCACGTAAAACTTGTTGCCAAGATTATTTTGCGACGATAAAGGTGTACGAGTCAGATCCTAGCTTTGTTTCTAAAATCTGCATGCCGTCAATCTTTGAAATGTCACCTTGCAAAATATAGAACACAGCTGGAGTGAAGACTGTTGTAGCAGCTACCTCTAGTTCTCTAAAATCAGTAACTAGCACCGGAAATGTCTGTGAAGTCATGCAGTCATCTTTGGCCTCCTTATCACGGAGACGTGCGATGGAATTCTCGTAGTGACTAACCATGTCCACCAAGCTTATTTCTCCATCAAGGTGAAGGTGAAGAGTCGAGTTTAAACTTTCACTACTCTGGTTGCTTTTCATACCTAGCCAGAACCATTCTTAAAGATACGCAACGACCCATAATCTCTTCTTCGTGTACATTCTCTTAAGCCAATTTGTAGTTTTAGGTGACGTCCACTTCCTAACAAAAGTGTGCCATTGCTGCTCGAATACTTGCTCCGAGGTGGTGTAATATAGAAGAGTCCTAAACTCGTTCAGTGACTTATTGGGTAGGTCCATCTCCATATTTTTTCAATGTGAAAGCTACAAATACGATGGTATACACCAGTAAGTACTTCATCCACAACGTTGATCATCGTGGCATCTGCATCCGTGATTACTGCCTTTGGCTTCTGCTAGCACATTGCTTTCAAGAAAGTCCGGAGCAGCCAGGCATATGTTTCTTCGGTCTCGTTTGATAGGATGGCACAACCAAATACCATTGTTTTACGGTGATTGTTCAAGCTGACAAAGGGAACAAATGGCATTCTATACTTATTCATCTTGTATATGTTGTCAAACACAACGACGTCTCCGTAGTCCTGATAGTCCCAACGTGATTGAGAATCGCACTAGAACAAGTGCTGCAGACGGCCTTCATGTAGCGTGTAATCATAAAAAAATTCAGGGTCCCTCTTCTTTCTCTCCACCATGATGCCCAAGGTTGTGTTAGCATCACCCTTATAAAGCAACTTCCTCTTATCCCTTGAGCACATGTTGTATAAATCCTTCCTTGTAAATCCCACACTGGCATATGAACCACCAGAGTTGATAATCATTGATCGCATGATGATATGCTTCCTAACCCCCATGTTATACTGTGATAATATCTCAGCTCTTTGGGAGTCATTGATCTTCCTATGGGACCAAAGAAATGGGACTTCATCCAGTCTCGCTAACACATGATTGTGAGTGTCATCAAAACTCTAAACGATCTAAAGACCAGTTTTTCCATCAAACTTCACCATCATACGTGCCTTACAGTTGCACCTAGACTCACCTCTGAGCCTATATTTGCGGCCTTCCATTGTCAGTAACTTCTTGTCATGTTCCCCTTGCTTGCAACACACAAAGCGCCTAAGGCGAATAGCTCCATCATCAAACCGCCTCACTTGGTGCTTCCTAATGCCGAACCCATGATCTTTGATATATCTGTTGTAGAAAGAATAGACTGTTGCTTTGCTATCAAATGTCATTTCCATTATCTTGTAGTACAATTCTCGCTTATCATCAGGATACCCAGTGTCATTGCTACATTTATTTGAACTCTCAGTATGACTACATGGTGCCTGCTACAAATTTAAAACCTAGCCATTAGAACTATAGTAGTATGCATGTCGGTTCATTGATTGATAAAAAACAGCCTAGAAATAATACCTCACTCGTGTCAACGAACATATCAAAAGTTGGTGCATCTTCACAATCATAAAATTACCCATCTCCTAGTCTGATTCACCAAAATAGTCATACTCCGTACTAGAGTCATTTAGTACCTGAACAATTTAGCAATATTTAGTATACAATTGCATCATCCGGTGCATGATATATAAAATTTTACACCACTACACATACCTCACTATCAACAAACATGTCCATTTCTTCATGGTTGTTAAGGCCACTGTGGAAATTGTCGTCATAGACAATCTAAATAAATCAAGCCATGAGATATCATATATTATTTAATTTAACATTTAAATATCAAAGAAGAAGCTAATGTGTCCTCACATCAAACTCTTCTTCGCTCCAGCCGTCTTTGGGATGCGTATTGGCGGAAATGAAATCATCACCGACATACCCGGTTTGATCATCTTTCATACTAGATCTAGAGTCCTCCATCTCCTCTATGAGCGATTGTGCCACATTGTTAGAATCACCAGTGCTACGTGTGTCTAACAATTACTAGAGATGAAGCATGATCATGGGATGAACTTACAAGATTGGAAGATGCAACTGACGATTTGGATTAGAAACACTAGTGACGAAGACACCGAGCCACCGGCGCGCCTTCTACCTTCGAGGATCTGCGGTGGCGGACGCGAGGATATGCAGCGGCAGACGCGAGGATCTGCAACGGATGACGCGGGGTAGATTGGCGGCGCCGAGGAGAAGCATATCCGCGGGTACGAGCGACCGAGTTTTACCATGTGGTGGAGAAGCGAAATCTCCAGTTACACCCAACAATGGTGCATGCATGGACGTGGGAGCTAATCGCGGTGATTGGGTCTAGGTGGGCCCCATGTGGAGTCATGCCGTACGGCATCGTTAGTCCCTATATACAGATACGAGACTATACTGGGCTTGGATATGGGTTCCGCCTAGGCCAAAAGAAAAACGAAGCCAGCAAAACGCGCCAGACTAAAATGTCCCTAGCAGTTCGGACTTCCTCGTAAACGACGGCGCGCACTGAAGCACGCCTCTTACAAAAAATAATTTTTGAAAATCGTGCGACTACATGTTATGCCAAGACAACTATGTCTAACCATGGCATCAAGTTCATGAGTTACCTATGGAAGACCCTCATGGACAAATTTGGAGTACAACTCCGATTCTCGTAATCATCACATCCACAAATAGAATGCCAAACCGAAGTGGTAAATAGAAGCCTGTGAACTCTACTTAGAATCTTGATGAAAATGAATCTCAAGAATTGGGAAGATTACGTCCCACATGCAGAGATCGCATGCAATCAAGCCAAGCACTCCACCACTTTGAAGAGTGTGTTCGTGGTCATCTACAATTTTGAGCCTGACACCGCGTCCCACATTTTACCACTACAACTTCACGAGTGTGTGAACATATGAACCTCGACAAGCATACCGACTATATGAAGAAGTTGCACAAAACAAGAATTACGATGGATAAAAGAGTCAAGCAACAAGCCAACGCAAACAACACACACAAGAAATGAGTTGCCTTTGAAGAAGGAGAACTAGTGTGGATACACTTATGCGAAGAAAGATGCCCTCAAGAGCGTAACTCAAAGATCAAGCCATGAGGTCTTTGAAGTCCTAAAGAGCATCAACAACAATGCCTATGTCATCGACATACCAACAACAACATACGGGGTGAGCCTTTATCACCAAGACCTCTATCAATTGAATCTATGAGTTGTACAAGGCCCCTGCTTGTGTAGTCATGAGTTCAGTGTTCAAGTCCCTCTCCAAGGTGACCCTCTCTAATTGGGATCGATGGAACCCCTTATCCCAATATTTCCTTGCAGGGATATTATTGACTAGTGGCCGCAAACAAGAGCAATTGTTCAAGTATCGTGTTGTATTTGTGTAGAGTTCATCGTGTTTTTTGTGTGGTGTGTGTTCGCTTCTGCTACCTCTCCTTGTCCATGCCATTCCCACAATTACTACCCCAAGAATAGTGAAGATCGTGCCAATACTAGAGGTTAACCCCGTCAACATGAGGATGGAATATTGTAGGAGTTGCTGCAGAATAAATACCTAGGGGTTAAAACTCTAACTCAAGTACAAGCCAAACCTATGAACTCTCCCTTTTGTAATTGAGGAGTTAAAAGAGAGTTATTTGATCGAGGATCATTTGTCAGTGGAGATGAAATGAATACTCGTTTCTGGGAGGATTTGTGGCTAGGAAACACTCCATCATCATCTCATTACCTAACTCTATATATATGGTGCGGCGTAAAGAAGTTAATTGTGTGCACATTCAAGCTCATGTAACTGTGAATATTGAATTTAGATGAGTTTTGATAGGAGACAAGTGGACAACTTGGTTAAATCTTGTCGAGAGACTAATAGGGATTAACCTTTCAGATCAAACCGATCGCTTGAACCTTAACTTCCACGGGGATATTCTCTGTTAAGTCTACGTATGCGGATTATATGAATGGCCATACTAGATTATTACACAAATATTTATGGAAGTTGAAGGTGCCAAGATATTTTATGTGGTTCCTAAATAAGAAAGTCATTCTTACCAAGGATAACTTGGCTAAAAGGGGATGGGGTGGATGTAAAAAATGTGTTTTTTGTATATCAAAGGAGTCGGTCGAGCATTTATTCGTCCCATATCCTTTTGTTGGCTTAGTTTGGAGAGTTGTTTATTTTACTTTCAACATTACTCCACCAACTAGTATTCCAAACATGTTTGAATAGAATAGATATAATAAAACTCATAAACGTGCGGGTGTTTGTGCCATTGTTTGGGTAATTTGAAATTGCCGAAATGAAGTTGTTTTTAATAAACATGAATCTGTTTATTTCTTGCAGGATATTCACAAAGCTGCTTACTGGATACACATGTGGTCCTACCTACTTCCTGTGCAGCAGCCGGAACATATGAATATTGGGTGCAATTGAGATGGGGTCGTACGGGCTATATTTCAAGATGCATAGTCTTTTTCTGTCTTTTTCGTTGGTTGTTCAAGTTGCTACTTTGAGCGACCCATGATTTGTAACTTTTGAATCTGAAAACTTCGTAATATATGAAGGTTGTGTACATCACTTTGATGCAAAGGCCGAGCTTTGTTCCCCCTTTCTGGAAAAAATGCACTCATGTTCAAAATCTCTGATTTGAATTTCAAAAAGTTCAAACATATAAGCCCCCTCTTTAAAATAAAAAAATTGGTATAGAGAATAGTTAAAACTATTAGGATATATGTATTCGAATGAACTATGTATATATAATTTTTTTTAGGAAATATATTAGTTTGTAACTCTGCATAAAATATCACAAAGTAACTCGACAAATACGTTCACTTTATCTGCGTACCATTGCTCGTTTCGAGTACAAATAAGTAGTACTCCGTATTATATTATTATAGAAAACGTCCCAGAAGGAAAAATGATGAGAGTGTTGTTACAACTGCCCTGTGAGAGCAGGTTCAGAAATATGAATTGCCAAGAGCACGAGCCACGAGGGGATGCAAGAACAAATGCTCTGAATGATAAACTGAAAAATTCCTTTCTTTGTAGTACTATAGTTGGTTGTTAGCCCCTGCTTTTGGATATACACTGAGAGGCAGTCAGGTTGTGCTCATATCTACAACCCAATCACGTAACTCTCTCTTCTTTACAACCTACAGGCAACAAATGGAGACTGCTACTGTGGACTACCTACAAATTAGTCCCTCCGTTCCCTTTTATTTATAAGACATTTTGCCAAGACAAAAACGTCTTAGAAAAGGGAACAGAGGAAGTAGCAAGTACACAAAACCCCTCAAACCATCTCCCATTTCTGCTCCTCTGAACATGTTTGGCTCGGCATGGAATAGGGGCTCAGTATCTCATGGGAAGCTCCGAATGCTCAACTTCTCTCCATCTTTGATCATCCTGATTATACAGTCCAGGATGCCGTGCCTTTGGTGCAGAAAGACAGAGTATATGTGTCCCTGTGGTATGTATGATACGCCTAGATTATCTTCCATCTTGCTGGCACATGCAATCTGGCATTGGGAAGGTGTATATGGAATCGTTAGGTTTCCTGAATGCAATGCCCTTTATGTCACTGTGGTGTAGTATATCCTGCATCTGGCGCTTGAATCGACTCCATCTGCAGTTCACAGAAAGAATGTGAGTTTCATATAGTACTAAATCAATTTATGCAGTAACACGGATATCATCAGATCATGTGTGTGAATGCCAACTAATAGATTGGTCACAATTTATGAGGAAGACTAATGTGTTCAGAGAAGTGGGCAAAAGTTACAGCGGCCAGTCACTGCTTCAGCAACTAGATTTGGTGAAGCATTTCAGAAAATAGTCAAAAACTGAAACTGGTTCAGTGTGGTCGGTAAGAGAAGATAATTCTCTCTGTAGTGTATCTAACTAACTACCATATCTACCCATGGTTTAACCTTGTAAATCTTCTGTTAGTTCAAACTATGGCTTAGATCTAGAGGTTATATACACACCGCATCAACGAATACCAAAAATGCGTTGATTAATTCTCCCAATATATTCATACTCTGTCGACATAGAATGGCAGCTGGAACTAACCTGATATTCGGATCGTCAAAAGATAAGACCAGCTTCCGTTTGTCGGGTTTTATTGTCTTTGCATTCCCTCCTAAAAGGTAACGCCTGTGCCCCATCAGAAAGTGAGGGAAGTTCCCCCCTTGAGTCGTCACAAACACCTCGCTCTGAACACAGACAGTGTAATCTAATGCTGCTAACCGAGATGAGTACCCCTACACAAAATATGATGGTGAGTTTAATGCGTTATGGTCATCTAACATTCAGAACAACATCAGCCTCATATGACGGGCTGGCTGAGGGAAGCAATACCTTAAACTCAGCAAGCTCTTCAGGCAAAGCAAGAGTGTCCTTGGTCTCTAAAAGAGGGAACATCTGGCGAAGGGGAGCCATGAATTTTGCAGCATTGTATATTTTACCAGAAGCTACATAGAGGAAGGTTGTATTGTCAAAACCCATGCCTCGCAGCATCATACCGACCTGCTCAAATTCAGTTAGTTAGCACATTATCTCAAGTAAATTTAGTTGGCAGGTTGCTATTATTGACCTGAAGCTTCACACAGTAGCAGACATCAATTCTGTACATAAAGGAAACACACATAGTATAACAACCCTAAAGTGATCTTAATTAATGATCTGAAAACGAATGCATTACTGAGTGCACATATGTCCAAACGAATGCTTAAATCACTGTCTTACAATAGAAACATACAGAGTGAAAAGGGGTTAAACGATATACCAACCTCTAGAGGAGTAAGTGGACATTTTCCATCCCGTCTGTTCGCCTCAGGATTGATAACTCGACCAGGTCGGTGAAACTTCCCTCTCCAACTCCTTTCACGAGCATTTTCCATTTCAATCTTTTCCTTCTGGCCACCATCATATGTACAGCATGAAAAAGCTACCATATCCTGCACAGTATGCACAAGTCTTAGTACGACGGAACAAATATTTAATACTTAAACTCCCAAGAGAGTGTATTAAGACCTCTTCGAAACGGAGATGCACCGAGACATATTTCCCACCAGTCGAAGAACTCTTTTTCATCATTCGGACAACCATGTCCTCTGCAAGAACTCTTATTGGTTCGGCAAATCGCAGTGCCTGGTAGTTTACCAAACATCTCAAGGCCTGGATATTAGATGGAACTGACTGAGCCAATCTATTTGAGAATGGGGCGATGCGCACAACCCTGCATGAAATAGAAATATAATGAAACCATATTCAATCCAGGCCTCTCATTATTTTCTTTGTGGTGGGGAGCGTTTACCATACCCTAACTCCAGTAATTTCGGAAGCACCTTCTGCACATAGTGATCTGGAGATGAGTAGGCTTTAGTTCTCATATTTGGTATGCTGCTGATATTATGATTGAAGCGCAGCAAAACATCTTTTGGGAGTTCCTTCACCACTCTTACATGTTGTCTGAGTGTCTCGACAAAACGATCTTCGTCAAAAATATCACTAAATTTGCTGAAAAACATAACAACAGGTAAACACATCATTTACCTGACACTCTCTACGATGTGTTCATGGGACAGCACAAGGAAAAGGACAATAATTTGGATGACAACACCTAACACTACTGCAATTATATATGAACTTTGCATGCTATAGAAAACAGTAAATTTAGCATGATGAAACATGTAAAATAGCATCTGCTTTAATCTTGCATTGCAAGATTAATAGAAGTTAGGCGAAAAGAATGCCAAGGGAGTTCAGAACCAATACATATCAGAACACAAAGTAAACTGTCAAAAATAAACTTTCGTTGTTTAACATTAATGGAACTGAATTTTATAACCTACAGATACTAATACAATGAGAAAGGGATTACTGGTCCAGACAGGCATCCATCATATTAAGATGGCAAATATCTAATGTGAGTATGTGACAGCAGTGAGCAAAAAAATAGCAATAGTTACCTAGGATCACGCCATACACTATTCAAATGAAATACTGGGATCACAAGAGTTGCATTAAGCAAGCTGGCCACAGCAACTGCATCGCAGATCTGCATTAGAAAAAAGTCAGGAGTTGTACTGTCAATAATTTTACTCAGCATAGTGTGAAGGTTCCAAGGACTTCACAAACATCAGACATCAACATCACAGCTAATGCTAGAGACCATAGCATCTTTCTCAAAATCTCAGATGAGAAGAAAAATATTCACAGCAGAATATCAGCTAACATATAAACAAGACGATGAAAGGAAAGAAAGAAAATATGTGTGATCCTGGGACGAATAAGCCACCTAGGTGTGTACTAAGATAGTATCGGACTGGGATCAGGTGACATGCCCATGGCATGTCACCACGTAACATGCTCCCTTCCATTTGCCATCGGATCTTCATCTGACGGACAAAAGTGATCCAAAGCAGCAGAAGAATAAAAATACATCTCACAATTATGTCCCTGTTTTCATTTGCACATTTTTTTAAATAAACAATAGAAACAACTTGTCAGTCATTTAGTAGTTTAAATAGTAGGAATATAATTTTTACCGGATTTGTATAAATTAATTTTCAGACTTGTACTGAATTTAAATTCTAATTAAAATTGCGTAGTCTAAACATTGGAACCTGTGTGGGTTTTTTTTTCTTTTTTGCTCTGGGTCATTTTTATCCGTCGGATGAAGCTTGAATGGTTGATGCAGCGCATGTTACGTGGTGACATGCCGTGGGCATGTCACCTGATCGCAGTAGCAACAGTGTTGCTAAGAATGACCGTAAGTTTTATATAAAATAATGATCCAGGAACTTACAGAAAGGCGCTGTTGATTCAGACCACCATTTGCTTCAACTATGAGATATCCATTTGAAGGCGGCAACTCTGCAAAGAGCCAAAAAACAATGCGGATTATCAATGTTCAGCTTAAATCTCCCTTTCAGCCTTATCATTTATGGAACACAACGTAGTACTAATAAGTGCCTTTCAAGCGGTATCAGTTAGTTTATGGAAAAATAACAAAAGGTACGAAAGTGGAACCTGATGGAATCAGCCTCCTCTTGACACAAGGAATCCATAGCTCTCCAGAATTCGGATAACGTGGTGTCGTTAACTGCACAACACCAGAATGTTGATATGATTGCTGATAAGAGCATATAAGTTCTGAACATGCTGGAAGTCCTCACGACCGATTTAAGAAATTTGTTCCTCCTTGTGGCATGTTAACTTTGTTTGATATTTCCCTACGCCTAGTATTCTAAAGTTTGGAGCATTTATAGACAGATTAGCCCTGAATTGAACAACACATTCATACCGACTGGATTCACAACCTGGCCAAAAGCAGAATATCCATCACCTAAAGCCATTCCGTTGGAATCGTAAGGCGTTAAGGACATTTACTTCTAAACAGCATGCTCATTGTTTGGCAAGGCATAGCCATGTAGCAGCTTGATGCCCAACAAAACAAGTGATTAGCACACAGGAGTACATCTAAATTCATGCGCATGGCAGAAGAAAACGGCCTTGGACAACGGAAATGCAGAGGCACATGAACTCGCTCACGGGAAGGGGAAAACTAGGAAGCGAGAACAACACCAATAGCTCACACGCCAAGAACACCAGCTCACGGGATAATAACATACTGCTCGATCGTTCCCGTGATAAATCAGAGCAAAAGCACCAAAAGGATCCCGAAATCACACAAAAGAACCAGGAGAATCGAACCGAAGAAGCAGCGGACGCAAAGACCCCGAATCTGCTCCGAGAAACAACGGTAAGTAACTGCAATAACTAAGATCACCCACCATGCTGCGGCGCCACGAAGAGGGGGTGGAGACGGAAGCGGAGGTGGCGGTTGAGCCGGGCGCGGCGTCGTCTCGTATGTCGGGCCAAAGCCGCTCGAACACGATGTGGCTGCGGTACACCGAGCCGGCCGGCGGCGGGGACCGCGCGGGCCCGCCCCGCCGCCGAAACGACGCCACCGTCACGCCCGCGTGGCCGCCGCCGTCGGCGGAAGCTCCGCCTCCGAAGACGAACAACAGCAGCCCGGCCGCGTATGCCAACGCGAGGAGCAGGACCACCGCGGCGCGCCGCCTTCCCCCGCCACCGCGCCCTGCTGGGTGGCGCCGCGCGGCCTTGGCGGCACCGCGCACAAACGGCCCCACGGACATCGCTCGCTCGCTGCCTCAGTGGCGGCGCTCTCGCGGGATCATGCGAGCTCCGCTCAGCTCGGAGATGGAGCGGGTCGCCGCGTTGCGGACGCCGAGGTAACGAGGAGAGGACACGGGGAGAAGACCTGTAGTGGAACGTCTTTGGTAACCGCCGGCGCACGAAGCCACGAATGGTCTCCTATTGGTGGAGAGGTGTGGACGTGTTGACTGTTGACGTGGGGTTTGGCCGCTGCTGCTAGCCTGCTATGCGTCTTGATTGTTTGTGGCGTGCTAACAAAAATCATCCGGCTCAAGCTCAACCGACCTGCCTGTAAATAAAAATATTTTTAAAAACAGATTTACCACAAAAGATATACATTTCTGAGTCTGTTAAGTTATGATAGTCGAACAAGTCTTAGCATAAAACCACAACTTTATCGCGTAAATTCTGAAAAACAGCAACTATACTATTCCCCGATGAAAATGTTATTCAATGGATTTATTGCAATGCACACAAACGACGCACGAATTGATGCCCAAACCGACAACGTGACACACTCTCTAGGATGATGTGGCATCGTGAGACGGTGCACGTCCCTCGTGTCATAAGGTGTTGGGTTAAGTCTTGCAACGAGCGCAACCCTCGTATTTAGTTGTCACTATGAGTTTGGAACCCTAAACATACTGCCGGTGTTAAACCGGTGGAAGGAGAGGATGAGGACAAGACATCATGCCCCTCATGCCCTGGGCGACACACGTGCTATAATGGGCGGGACAAAGGGTCGACACATGTGCTATAATAGGCAGGGCAAAGGATCACGATCTCGCGAGACTGGGCTAACTCCAAAAACCCGTGCGCAGTCCGGATTGCAGGATGCAATACGCCTGCATGAAGTAAATCGTTGGTCACTCATACGGTATTGAATCCGTTCGGAGGCCTTGTACACACCACTCGTCACACTATAGGAGTTGGCCATGTTTGAAGCCATTACCCTTAACCGTAAGGGGGATGCCTAAGGCTAGGCTAACCGGTAATAAGGTAGTCATACTAGAAGTTGCGGCTAGATCACCTCCTTTTCAGCAGGAGCTAATGTTTATACTTATTGGATATTTTGGTTTGATATTTCTTCACGTCCAAAAATAAGATAGCTACGTCTGAGCTAAACTTAGATATGGAAATCTTCTTTTGTTTAGGGTGAAGTAATACCAAACTCATGAGCTTATTATCCTAGGTCGAAACATATTAGTTGACAACGATTCTTTTTTCACGTCCCCATGTCTCCCCACTTTGGTGTGGCGGCACAGGAACGTCAAAAGGAAGGGTGGAGTTTTCTCGCTTTTATCGTAGAAGGTCCAAAGGAGGCCCGTGCGGCGGGCTATTAACTCGGTGGTAGAGCACCCTCCCCCCCTAATAACTGTGTCGTTGTGCCTGGGCTATGAGGGCTCTCAGCCACATGGATAGTTCAATGTGCTCTTCAGCGACCCAAAAATGTGGATCATCCAAGGCACATTAGTATGAAGTACTCCTCCTGTCTAAATCGGAGTTTGAGACCAAACTAACTTCTCCTCGGGAGGATAGATGAGGTGATTGAGGTGAGATCCCATGTAGATCTAACTTTCAATTCAATCGTGGGATCCGGGCGATCCGGGGAAGGGAGCACCACGACTCCTCTCTTCTCGAGAATCCATACATCCATTATCAGTGTACGGAGAGCAATCTCTCGAGCACATGTTGAGGTTCATCCTCAATGGGACAATGGAGTACCTAACAATGCATCTTCACATACCAAGAAATACGAGACCACCTCTTAAATTCCAGGGTAACGGAGGGATCGTACCATTCGAGCCTTTTTTTCATGCTTTTCCCGGTGGTCTAGATAAAGCAGCAATCAATAGGACTTTCCTAATCTTGTCGGTCATTGTGGGGCCTACATGTCAGTCTAATTAAAATCCATTCTCTCTTTCTTGGTCCTTCATGGCCGCCATAGGCATGCCCCACTACTCGAGGTTGACCGACACCACACACCTTCTCAAGGCCGAGCATCGCCACGCCCATGCTTGCAGGAGAGCTCACAATCGAGCACTCATCGGCGTGCCCTTGTTCACGGACATGGTAGAGTAGCCTCTGAATCAAGTTCAAATGTGATTGGTTTGGGACACGTTGCCCTGCCCGCTGATGATGTTCCCATGCACGTATCTCGGACTACCGCTCTCCATTGGAAAGTTGACGAAAGCCGACCTGCAGCCGGTGCTTGACAAGTTGCCAAGCAAGCTCTCGTTTTGGAGGGCACGGCTGCTGACCAAGGAGGGCAGTGTGGTGTATGTTTAGGTAGTTCTAACCGCATCTGTGGTGTACTAGCTCATGGCTCTCGATGTCGACCCCCTGGTTTCTGGCTACTGTGCCATAGTTTTTTGTGGGCTGGCAAAGCGGAGGCTTCAGGCGGGTGCTGCACGGGTGGCTTGGAATCTGGTATGCCAGCCCAAGTGCCTCGGCGGGGCTGAGCCTACACAACCTCAAATGGATCAATGTGGTGCTGCGCGTGAGGTGGGTTTGGTTCCAAAAAACGACACCTTGAGGCCATGGAGTGGCCTGCATCTGGAGGTTAACTGCGACTCCCTCGCGCTCTTCAACGCCTCTGTGGACGTGGTGTTGGGTCAGGGGGTGACTCTCCTATTCTGGGAAGATCCCTGGATCTCAGGCCTAACGGTGGACGCGGTGGCACCCACGGTGCTGGCCCTGGTGAGGCCGGCTACACGTAGCTCGCGGACGGTGCAAGCAGGGCTGATCGCAAACTCATGGGCGCTGGACATTGTTGGTGAGCTCTCAGTTGAGGTCGTGGTTCAGTACTTGCGACTTTGGACGGCGGTCCACGCGGTCCCTCGTTCGCTCAATCAGGCCACGATCGTGCTCCGCTAGAAGTGGACGGCTAGTGGGCAGTTCTCCTCTCGGCCGGCCTACTTGGCATTGTTCCAAGGTACGACTGCACTACCAGGTGCGGAACAAGTGTGGCACTCTTTTGCCCCGCTCAATTTCAAATTGCATGCTTGGTCCGCTCTTAGGGGGGCGTGTTGGACGGTGGATCGGCGGTTGCGTAGAGGACTACAAACCCATGTTCTCTGCCCTCTATGCATGGCTGCTCCCGAGACGATAAACCACCTCACCCTGCAGTGCTCGTACGCGTGCTCGATCTGGGCTAGCGTGGTGACCCGGTTGGCTCTTCCCAACATTATCCCCACTCGCATGGACCAGCTCAGCAGTTGGTGGTCTCACGCATCTGGGCGGTTCGCGAGGGCTGAGCGGAAGAAAGTGAACTCCTTGGTCATGTTGGTCATGCGATCTATATGGGTGGAGCGCAATGCGCGAGTCTTTGAGGGTAAGCGTACGCTGGCCACGCCCACAATTAGCATCCTGTTAAACGAATGGCGGACATGGGTGGCGTGTAGAGGTAGGCTTCTCAGAGGGATAGACTAGCCCCCCAGCAGGCGCGACCGGCCAGAGCGCCGGTCTGCGGTGGCTCTCTCTGTTTGCGATGTGTGGCTTCCTTGCCACTATCGCGGTTGTATTTGGACTCTTGTCCCACCCTTTCGAGCTTAATATAATAACACGCACTCACGCGGGTTCTCGAAAAAACTGCGATTGGTTCCACGTGTGTCCACATGAACTGGGAGTCCTGCCCCCTGCATTATCGTGTGCGCCCTTCACCCTCGCACTCGTGGTGTGCTGCCTGAGGCACCGGCAGGCGGAACCCACATGTGGAGTAGGGGTTGCGCCGTCAGGTGGAGCACAGGGGATTCGACGCAGGTTCCATTGCCGAAGCTTGAAGGGGGAGTAGGGTCGTGCCGGCCATGGCTTTGCAACAAACCATGTCATTTTAGGAGAGGGGCCTCACCAGCCGGTGCGGCCATGGAGAGGCTGAGGAATGTGACGACCTCCTTCTAACTTCTCAATTTTTCTACACTATTTGTTCACTAATTTAAGACCTTCTAGATATTTCAAAGTAGACTAGATTCATACTAAAATGGATGAAACTATAAAATAAAATAGGTCTAGATACATACATTCCTAAAAGAGCTATAAGGTCTTATATTAGTGAATAGAGGGAGTAGATATTTAGATTCAAGTGGTAAAGAGTATATGAAATAGATAAGACGTGAATCAATTGATGGATAATGAATAGACGTATCTACTACTACCTCCGTTTCAAATCTTAAGATGTATTTTTTCCAAAGTCAAACTAAGTTTTTAGAAAAAATATTAATATTTATAATACGAAACCCATACCCTTTGCTTTGATACACCATGAAACATATTATCGCATGTATTTATATAATATTTTAGTTTTTGATATTTTTTCCTAAAAGTTTGGTCACTTTTCTTAGATTTTTTTTTAAAAAAGTCTTAAGCTTTCAAAGGGAGGTAGCGGTACTCTAAGTATCTTATTAATTAGAAGAATATCCCGCACGTTGCAGCGGTAATCTCTTTACTAAATTGATTGTGTAAATGAATAGTATAAAATGTGTAAAATATGAAGTTCTCCATAAAAATATGCTAGATTGGTCAGCATAGTCGAGAGGCTAAATCTAATTGACATAAATTGTTGATATTTGATGAATAAAAGTTGGTGGTATGGACAATTTTATGACCAAAAAGTAGATAATATGGCCAATTGATTGGCTAAAATAGTGGGTGTTGTGGACGGAAATCCATTTTTGAACCCGGATGCATTTGCATCCGGTACAAAAATAACATATTTCAAAGTGTTGAAATTTTAAAAAAAGTATGTTCATGTGTAGCTTTATGTTTTAGATTCACGCGAAGCCATTCCACGAAAAACCGATATGTTTTGTGGCCGTGCAAAAGAGACAACAAGTTGTCTTGTAGCATGTTACTTTATCACCATTTTTGTCTTTTTTGCACATGTCACGCAAAATGTTCATTTTTCGCGAAATGACTTTGCGCGCACCTAAAACTTAAAATACTGCGTGCACATTTTTTTTAAAAAAATTGCATTTTAATTTTTGACAAGGATGCATATGAGTTCGGGAGCCAAATCCGTGTTGTGGATAGCTTGTTTGTTGAATGTTGAGATAGAATATCATAATTGCTACTCCCTCCGTTTTAAAATATAAGATGTTTAACTTTATGAAAGGAGTGAATCTAGACTTTTTTAATATGTAGTTTCATCTAGATTTAGAGTGAACATACACACGAAAAAGAGTCTAGATACACTCCTTTCACAAATCTAAAATATTTTATATTTTAAAACGGAGGGAGTACTTAGTGGTATTTTGCTTTATACTACTTAGATAAGAAAGTATAGATGCACGAAACTCCTCAGTTTTTTTTGGCACATCTCAGTACTAATAAATTTAACGGCCATTAGTCGTAAACTAAACCTTTATTTCTGGCTATAAAATGGGGACTAATACTATAGCGACAGCATACTGCCAGAGTGTCAGGCATGCTATGCCAAAGTTTGTGGTGCGCCGAACGGTTGACAAAATTAGTGTACCGTCAACGTGCTACAGTGTTTACTGTCACAAAAGATCCACACATTACACGGGCACCTGGTCTGGGGAATACTAATATTCTTCGATCGATCTGCTTCGATGTGGGCGACGGTGCAACTTTCCACGGCGTTCGGTACTTGTGGCGTCAAGCGCCCAAACCATCGAAGACATTTTCCTTTGGAAAGAACGAATCCCATTGAGAACCCGTGCAGCGGTGGACGCAGCACTACCCTCCATCTTGTCGACCAATCTTATCAAATCAAAGCTGATCGTTACTAGGAATCCCGTATATCCACGGGGATTGGAACGCACTATATCATGCTCACCTCGGTGCGTGGAAGACTCGCCGTGTTTTTTTCTTTTCCAAAAACCCATCCATCTATTTCATAATTATTACAAGAAATTATAAAAATAATAAAATTATAGTCGGATATTTAACCACCTAGCGATAATTACGAACACTCGAGCGAGCTGGAGGCACGGTGCCGCCTCACCCCTCTCTCACCAGAGTTGGGCAAGAGCATGTTATAGTAGACAAAAGTAAGTCACGGATGGAGCCATGATTTGAACATGAGGATGTTGGAGTTTTTTTTGGAACAAGATATAATACATAAATCACGTCAATTTACTAGCATCGAGGCATATCAATATAATTGTTTGATGCAAAATTAAACGAAACTTCGATTAGATAAATTTAGCTAAATTTAGCTTTGAACGCAAGCTGTGTCGTGGTGGTGTTACGGCAGATGTCATGAGTAGGCTAAATATGAGACCGTATGGACTCTAGTGATATCTAGGGAGGGATAGTGCAGTGGATCCGCACACGAAAAACACACTCTAACACACGATATACCTAGGTTCGAGCCTCTCCTAGGAAGATAAAACCTCTACTACTGCTCTAGATCTTATATGATGATCTATGGACTAGTACAAGTGCTACTTGAGCTGTATCGAGAGGAGGAAGAAGATGAAGTGTTTCTGCCTCTCTCTCCCTTTATAGCTTACGCATACTGCTAATGGACCGCCCCTCCCCGTGGAGGCCCTGGCTCACCTTATAAAGGGGTGGCCAAATTACATCTAGGGCATACGTGGCCTGAATATTTCTAGGATAGGCTCATCCCGAAATAGTAGTTCGGTGCACTCCTTTCCTTAGTCGTCAGCCTCTGCAAGGAAAGTGCTCAGAGTCCATGATGTCTGACCTCCAACGGTCAGACACTGTCACGTCCGTGAACCTCCGCCCAGAACTCGTTCCAGAGGCCTTTGTCTTTAGCGCTTGTCTCCCCAGGAATTACGGGAGATTGAGAAAAGCGCTGACCTTGGGGCTGACTCGCTCCTTCCTGAGCACTCCAACCCCTGACTCGGCCTTGCCCGGATGACTCGACCTGGATAGTACCTGCACATAGGAAACAACGTAGATGTCATGCCAACATATGATATATGTCGACCAGGTCTTGACAGGCCAATCCGGCCTTGGGCAACTCGGTTGTTACTCGGACGGCCCTTATATACCTCGGTGGACTCTATCCTTATATCATAGCTTGACCCTACCTCGGGTCATCCCCCAACATTAGTCTCCGAAGCTGGTGCGGTCTTAGCAGCTTTAGCTGGAAAGGCCACATCAAGTTCAACTTATTCGGATCTTTGTCCCTACCACCGACACATTTATATGTCGACACATACCGATTTTAACTCGGCTACGCCTCCTGGTGACTTGTTATTCAATTTAACTCTTCCTGGCTCTGTCCAAGATATATCTCGCTGGCCGAGTCACAGTGCTGCATCCGGGTTATTTTTCTTAGATGCTTAGCTTCTCTTGTACTCCTCACCTTATCCTACATGTCATGCAATCATTGTGCTTTGCCTCATTTTAAGGGCCATGACAACATTCACTCCCACGCAGTGGTAGTTATCACTATGGCCCATCAAGCAGTGGTGTGGCTCCTCAAATACCGCTGTGGCCATGGTGTGCGGTTATGCCTCTTGGCTGTGTAACCGTGCATGTGGCACGTTCCCGCAATCACCTCCACGAAATACACGCGCGTGTAGTGGGGTTGCAGTGCGCAACTGATCCCACTACCGCAATGCACTACACAGTTAAATAGGGGAGCAGGGGAAACCCTTTTTCACTTTCCCCTGCTCCCAATCTCTCTTCTTCTTCCTCGCGCCGCCACTACGCTTCTCTAACTCGAGACCGCGCCGCCCTATCTTTCCTCTATGCCGCTATTCCGCCCAATCGCCGCCCTCCACTGCCACCATGAGACCGCGGTAGTCCGTGCCTTGTGTCCTCGAAGCTAGCATCTCGTCAGAGGAAGATGGTCTGGAGATGGATCCTCGCAATGTAGTCGTCATCGATGAGCACGAAGAGGAGGAGGGGGCCATCCCCGAGTGAGGTTCGTGGGGAGAGTCTAATGTGACCCAAGCAGAAATTGACTGGCTCAAACGGGTCCGGGGATTTCGCCGGAAGTGGATTGCCGCATCCCCGGCGAAGAGTTCATCCCAGACGCCAAGGAGGGTGAGTATGTTGTCTTCGTAGCTCATTTCTCTCAAAAATTTGGTCTCCCCCTTAGCGATTTTGCCAAGGAGTTTGAAAGGGTAATTGCCCCTATGTGTGGTTTTGGTGATTAATGACAATCCCTATGTTGGGGATATACTTTCCGGGTATCCTCACAGATCCTCACTGACCAGGGTGGCCCACTTAGGGTTAGAGCTTTGCTTCACGGGCGGCCCAGTTAGGGAGAGAATACGGAGTCCAATCCGACTACGGGAAGGCCCAGAAGACTTACCGACTTAGGCCCATAATGTTACTTGTAGTTCAAGATGTACTCTGTAACCAACTCTTAGTCGTAGCCAGATTGATCTCTCCTGTAAACCCTAGGCCGGATATCTATATAAGCCGTCCTAGGGAGAGCCTTTAGGACACACCTCAATAGTCTACAATCTCAACTCGCACATGCGAAACCCTTGTAACCCATATTCCGGCTCTACCGTATTACTGGATTGCTAGTAGGAGTAGGGTCCGTCCAAAGCCGGAGGATTCGAACCTGGGTAAACTTGTGTGCTCACCATCCCGGAACACCGTTCGTCTCACACCCCTCTCTCCCGCACGCCTCGAGGACCCCCTCATGGCGTACTTGTCCTCAAACCGACAACAGTTGGCGCCCACCGTGGGGAAAGTGAGCTTTGGATCTGCGTTCTGAGCAAAATCTGCAAGAATCGGAATCAGCGAGACCATCACCGTCGGTCGCATCCTCTACGCCAGCAACGTCCCTCTCATCGTTCTTGACGAGACTTGGATTCCGGCTAGGGAGGCCATGACTGCCTATACAATCATGTCTTTTGGCGAGATCGATGTTTACATCAGTTTTGCTGAACCTGCCCAACCCAACCCAACGGTGATGATAGAGGCAGAAGAATCTTCTGGGTCCCCTTTGTCCGCGGAGGCGGCAAAGTTTCGGATCTCAGAAAACCCTAATCCCACCCAGCCCACACCAGTTGCGGAGATGGTGGAGAAATCCGAGCCTGAAGAAGACCTCACGGTCCAAGTCGAATCTGGAGTGGATCTCCCTGAAGAAGCCGGATCCCAGATCGACCCACCCGTGGAAGTCGAAATCCAGGAGGAGCACATCAGCGACACTGATTCCGACTCTGAGGATGTCGGGACAGACAGACCTTTCCTCAGGTACACACTAAGATGTATGATACTGCAAGGCGCTAGCACATAAGCAATCCTCGAAACCATTAAAAGTTTCGATATGGCTGATCGCGAAAGCCGCAGGTACCTCAGGAAGTATGCATCACACTTCATCGGATATGTTGGATCTGGATCCGGCTCTGCCGATGCTGGAGAAAACACCGACTCGGTGCTGGAGGCAATTGGAACAAACGCCGACGTTCCCGCATCCTCAGATGAGTCCATGACGTCGGCAGATTTCCAAAAGTTCTCTGTGGAATATGACGAGGAGTATAACTCCAAAGCTGCAGAAGATGGAGAAGCCATGGACGAAGGATCCGGGGAACACTCTCCCAAAGCGCAGGATGATATGGAAGTCAGAGACAATCCCGAACTCCAGATGTCCGAAAGTACCGATCAGAGCTTGACTCCGGGAAACGGACCCAAAGCCGTCTTTGTTACCGGCGCTGCCAAGAAGGCAAAGAAGAAGAGCAAGAAGAACAAGACCTCGGCAAAAAACCCTCTGACAGAGGAGGTGATTGCCGAGGAATATGAGGAAGACTCGGATGGAGCACTTATCCCAGACGAGCCGAAAAAAGAATCATCGGTGGATGGACATGTGATCACTGAAGGTGCGCGTAAACTCATCGATGCCGCATTAACCACACGTATCCCTACAGCTGTAGAACTTACTACAGATGAGCTGGACGAAAGGGCCCAAGCCCTAGAAGCGCGTCGTCAACAACTCCTTGATGAAGCCAAAAACATCGAGGTGGAGAAGAAGCGCATGTAAAACAAGGAGTATATGTCCCGTCTACATTAGAAGACACGGAAGCGTCACATATATGACAACCAATTCCCACGTGTCCGTGCTGTCCTTTTTGGAGATGAGATGGGAAAGCCACGGAAGGACAGCAATGGAGATTGGGTTTACCCAACACCGGTGCAAAATACCATGGCAGCTCGTGAAATTCTATCGGCTAATCCAGGACCAGAGGAGATACGTTTGGGTATCAAGATACTCAATAAGGGACTGGAACAGCAAAAGGTCGCCCTGTCGGGAAGTCAAAAGCTGGTCTCGGATTCCGACCAGTGTCGCACAAATCCGGCATGGGCTGACGTGAGATCTCACTACGAACGGGCGCAGCATCGTCACCCCGAACGCAGGGAGGACAATTATTCAAGAACCGGATCGTCAGGACAGCATCACAAAACTACACATAACTGGAGCAACGTTGCTCCAGTAGCCGAGAAAGACGCGATCGCTGCACTGATTCCAAGGAATCCTCCCCGAAAAGGAGAAGATAAAGAGAAACGTCGGGAGGAGGATCGTCAGAAAATGCCACCTCCTAGACATGGAAACCGTGCGGCTGAGCCTCACCATGGTGGGAACGACAGAAACCACGCTGGCACAAACTGGCAGGGGGCTCGTCATAGTCAAGAACCTCCCCGGAACCAGAATAATGACGCTCCGGATGGAGGTCGACGATCAGCCGGAAACAACCCAGCTGCACCACCCTCTCCACATCACAGTTATCACAACGGCCCCGAAGGAGGTCTAGGAGGACGACATGGCGGAGGAGGTGGTGGCAGAAGCCGAAGTCCGGCTCCAAGGCACCGCAGCCACAAACGATATTCGGGACGATCCCTATCTCCGAACGATGCAAGGCACATGATCAACTCCAACATAGAGGCCCGGCGCTATGAAAATGATGACGTGTACGTGGGCCCAAAGTGCTTCGGACCATGCATCAGAGCTACAAAATTCCCGGAAGGATTTGCTATCTCAAGACATATTCAAGCCTACAACGGCATTGCTCGGCCAAACACCTGGTTACAGGACTTCTTCCAAGCTTGTTGCATCGCCAAAGGCCAAAACAGCCTGGTCGCAACCCGATATCTCCCACTTATGTTGCGGAAGACGGCACGATCATGGCTCAATGAACTTCCGGCGAACACCATCCACAACTGGTATGATTTACAAAGTGCGTTCTTTCGGAATTTCAAAGGCACATATCGGAGGCCCTGTACGGTTGGAGACCTACAACGTTGCACCCAGAAAGCCGGAGAAACTTGCCGAGATTATCTCGGACGATGGATTGACACCAAGAACTCCTGCGAGGGAGTAAATGATCAAACTGCGATTGAAACTTTCATTGCAGGTCTCCCAATTGGTTTACTGCGCCATCGCTTGAAGTGTGACAAGGTTACTGATCTGGGAGAGATGATAGAAACAGCGAGCAAGTATGCAGATGCTGACGACGACGCAGAGGGATTACTCAATGTCCTGGCCGTACCTTAGTCAGCAAAGACAAAGCAACAGGCCCAGAAGCGCAAAAACACCTCGGAAGAAAAACCCAACACGGAGACGGCAGTAGTCACTACTGTTTCTGGGTCTGGAGGACAAGGAGGACGTGGCAGAGGCTGCGGGCGTGGCCGTGGGACATCAAGGGTCCAAGGTAGAGGAGAGGAACAACCAAGCAAAACCTACACTTGGGCTGACATCGCCAATAACCCATGTGTGCATCACTTGGACGCCAATGGGGGCTCGTCCCACACCAACGCTAAATGTCGTTTTAACGACGACATCAAGAGAGATGATACCGCGGGCTACAAAGCTAAGCGGAAGAAGGGAAAGAAAAACCCCAAAAAAGACAAAGAGACCAAGGAAGATTCCGACATGGAGGAAGCCGACGCTTCAAATCCCAAGTCGGAAGGGAAGAAAACTTTTCCTACCAAGAAGGACACTTATGTCACCTTCCTCGGATCTCAACCAGCAAAGGTCAAGAAAGTAGTTCTCCATGAGCTCAATGCAACAGTTCCGACTATCCCTCAGTATCTAGACTGGTCGAAAGTGGCAATAACGTTTGACCGCGCTGATCATCCGCCTAAACTACACAGGCAAGGAAAATACGCCTTAATCGTCAATCCACTTATTGATGGTTATGGTTTCTCCAAGACCCTCATGGATGGTGGTAGCAGCATCAATATTCTCTATGTAGAAACGCTACGCCGGATGAAGATCTCGGAAACACACCTTAACCATAGCTCTGTGATTTTTCACGGAGTTGTCCCAGGAAGACAAGCTAATTCCCTGGGAGAGATCACTTTGGATGTTACTTTTGGAACACCAAGAAATTATCAAACGGAGGTACTTTCCTTCGAAGTGGTCCCGTTCAAGAGCGCATACCACGCTATATTCGGACGTCTGGCTTACTGGGCTTTTATGGCTCGTCCGTGTTACATTTACAATATGATGAAAATTCCAGGTCCCAACGGCGTGATCACCATCAGGGGAGATCCGAAGAAAGCGCGTGAGTGCGAGGATGGAAATGCCGCCTTTGCCGAAGCCGTGCTGCACGCCCAGGAGTACCAGGAGATCAAGAAGAGCATAGATCTGTCCGAGATGCCCGCGACGAAGAAGGAGGTGACAAAGCCAAATCCGGAGTTCAAGGCATCAGAAGAGACGAAGACGACGCCGTTGAAGGATGATGACCCCTCCAAGGTGACTCAGATAGGCGCATGCCTAAGTAACGCATAGGAAAGCGCGCTCGTCAAGTTCCTCCGAGCAAATCAAGATATCTTCGCATGGCAGCCATCTGACATGACCGGAGTACCTAGGGAACTTGCCGAGCACTCTCTAAATGTAAACCCGAATGCTAAACCCGTCAAACAGTCCTTATGATGGTTTGGTGATGAAAAGCGTAAGACAATAGCTAAGGAACTAGCGCGGCTCGAGTTAGCCAGATTCATAGAAGAGGTCATCCATACTGATTGGTCGGCCAACCCTGTAATGGTCCCTAAAAAGGACACCACTGATTTAAGTATGTGTGTTGATTATACTGCCTTGAATAAGGCTTGTCCAAAAGATCCGTTCGCTCTGCCTAGAATTGATCAAGTTATCGATTCTACGGCAGGCTCGGAACTCCTCTGTTTTCTCGACGCATATTCCGGTTATCACCAAATCCAGATGAAGGAATCTGACAAAATCAAGACTTCATCCATAACCCCTTTCGGAACCTTCTGTTATGTTACGATGCCCTTTGGGCTGAAGAACGCAGGAGCTACGTACCAGCGCACGATGCAGCGTTGCCTCCATGATCAACTCGGACGCAATGTACATGCATACGTGGATGATATCGCGGTCATGTCCAAAAAGAAGGAAACATTGATTTCCGACTTAGAGGAGACATTCGCCAATTTACGAAAATACAACATCATGCTTAACCCGAAGAAATGCTTCTTTGGAATACCAGCCGGAAAATTGTTAGGTTTTATCGTGTCTCAACGAGGCATAGAGGTGAACCGTGACAAGATCAAGGCTATTCTCAATATTTCCAGGCCAACTCGCCTGAAGGACGTACAAAGATTAACTGGTTGCATTGCTGCGGTTAGTCAATTTGTAAGACAGCTTGGTGAAAGAGCCGCACCATTATACAAACTCCTGAAGAAGACCAAGGATTTTGTCTGGACTGACGAAGCTGAAGCTGCACTACAAGACCTGAAGAAAGTACTCTCATCTGCTCCTATCCTGGCAGCGCCGGAACCTCAGGAACCGATGTTGCTTTACATTGCTGCGAAAAATAGGGTTGTCAGTATAATTATGGTGGTGGAGAGACCAGAAGAAAATCCGGAGCACCTGGTGCAGCGTCCGACATACTTTGTCAGCGAGGTCCTGACAGAATCAAAACAGCGATATCCGCACTATCAAAAGTTGTATTACGGTGTTTTTCTAGCATCTCGTAAGTTACGACACTATTTTCAGGAGCATCCAATTACCGTGGTGAGCAAAGCTCCCATGAGAGATATAATCAACAATAGCGATGCCACAAGACGCGTCGCCAAATGGGGTATAGAGCTTGCAGCTTTCAATATCGAGTACAAACCCTGGACAACAATTAAATCCCAGATCCTTGCCGACTTTATCGCTGATTGGACAGAGACCAAGGAGAACATGGTCCTCCCTGAGTCGGAATATTGGACCCTCTTTTTCGACGGGTCCAAGGCTCGAGGGGGCTCGGGGGCTGGCGTGGTGCTCAAATCACCCCAAGGAGATAAACTTTTATACGTGTTGCAGATCCACTTCACAGTGACAAATAACATTGCCGAGTATGAAGCACTGCTGCATGGAATCCGGATTGCTAAGGATATTGGCATCCGACGTTTGATGTGTTATGGAGATTCGGATCTTGTTGTTCAGCAAGTCTCGGATATTTGTAATGCAAATAAGCACATGGTAGCATATAAGGTTGTCGTGGATGATCTATCTAAATCATTCGAGGGGTTTGAAGTTCAACACATCCCTCGAGCAGAAAACGAGGAAGCAGATGCACTATCTCGAATAGGCTCTGCGCGGAAAGAGGTTCCGTATGGCGCATTTTTAGAGCACCTCAAAGTTCCCTCGATAAAGGGAGTAGATGAGGAATATCCGACCAAATCCGACTCACCTTTAATAGCAGTTCTGGCTGTAATTCCCAGCTGGACTCAACCCTACCTTGATTACTTGGTAGATGGCAAATTACCCGAAGACGAGGTGCTGAGCCGGCAGATTATCCGACGAGTAAAAGCCTATACTATTGTTAAAGGTGAGCTCCATAAACGGAGTGTTTCTGGGGTTTTTCAGCGCTGTGTATCTCCGGAAGAAGGAGTGGAAATCTTAAGAGAAATTCACGAAGGCGAGTGTGGTCATCACGCTGCAGCCAAATCTTTAGTGGCAAAAGATTTTCGACATGGTTTTTTCTAGCTTACAGCTCAGGCAGATGCCGAACGATTAGTCAAGACATGCAAAGGCTGCCAAAAGTACGCCAAGCAAGCTCATGTTCCGGCTGATCAGCTGCGAACAATACCTATAACATGGCCTTTTGCGGTCTGGGGGCTTGATATGGTAGGACCTTTTAAACGAGCTCCAAGTGGATTTACTCACCTCGTAGTGATGGTGGATAAATTCACGAAATGGATTGAGGCTAAACCTGTCACTAGTTGTGATGGAGCAACAACCAAAAGATTTGTCGAGGATGTTATAATCCAGTATCGTTATCCGCATAGCATTATCACGGACAACGGGAGTAACTTTTCCATGGGAGAGTTGGCTGAATTCTGCGATGAGAAAAATATCTGGCTTGACATTGTGTCAGTCGCACATCCACAGGCTAACGGAAAAGTCAAAAGAGCAAATGGTTTAATTCTACAAGGCTTGAAACCAAGACTCGAAGCACCACTGAGACGTGTTGCGGGGGCTTGGGCAGAGGAACTACCCTCTGTAATTTGGAGTTTGCGAACAACTCCGAACAGGTCAACAGGATATACACCTTTCTTCTTGGTCTATGGCGCAGAAGCAGTTCTTCCTAGTGATTTGATTCATACTGCTCCTAGAGTGGCCGCGTATATCGAAAAGGATGCCGAGATTTCTCGACAAAATGATCTCGACTTAGAGCGAAGAAGTTCGCGTCGTTGCTGAAATGAGATCTACAGCCTATCAGCAGAAGTTACGCAAGTATCATAGCCAGCGAGTCCGAACTAGATCTTTCAATAAAGGTGATTTGGTTCTCCGGCTTGTGCAACAAAGAAAGCACAAACTTTCCCCAATACGGGAAGGGCCCTTTTTAGTTAGTCGAGTATTGCACAATGGGTCGTACTACTTAACTGACATGAGGCCAGTCAAAGAAAGACCTGCTACTAAGAAGAGAAAGAGAGCTGGAGGCAGTACAAATCCGGATGAATTAGACAGACCATGGAATATTGCTCAGCTACGTCCCTTTAATTCTTAGTTTTATCTTTCTTTGTAATCATACATATGTACATGTTCTGTGAGAAATAAAAGTTTTGGTTACCTCAAAGTTTTCCTGAGAAGTTTTTACCATCTTATTTCCTAATGATCATGTCATAGTCGAAAATCCCAGAATGCTTGAAAGTACTTTATGCTCATGTTCGTTCTGGTTTAGTTTCCGATTCTAAAACTGCTACCTTCGGGTATAACTCTAAAAAACTCTAGTCTTTACTTGGGTTATTTGTCTGATTGCTAGATGCGGGTATCTTCCAAGTAGTGAATTGTCGGTACTGGAAGCTGGCTTTGTTTCCGAGTTTAAACTGGTTTAGCAATTGAGCTCCGTTGCTCGGCAAAGTTTCCGGCTGAAGGTTTAGCCGGCTCACGAAAGGGACGAGGCGGAAAGCCAGATAAACGATAAGTAGAGGCGGAAAATTCCAAGTGCTTATGCAAACATTTCAGGCATGCAAAAAAAATTTAAGACAAAATTGCTGAATAGATAAAAAACTTAGCACTAGCAAAAGTCATAGTACTTAATATTTACAAAAAACGCATCATGTATTTCTAGAATAATACATAGTTTTCTGATCTATGATGCAGGAGGAGATGAAGGAACTGTCGGATCGCTGGTTACTCCGGCTTGATATCCTGCGAGATGTCCGGATCCGAGGTGGTCCGTTCATCGTCGGAAACTTCTTCGGCGTCTTCTGGAGGAGGTGGCGGAGTATCCACGCAGGTGAAGAAGGGCACCTTGTAGCTGGTCAGATCAGCTACATGGCACCCATATCCGGTGCAGGAGTGCATGATAGCTTGAAGGTCTTGCTCCTGGCCGTCTTCTTCTACTTTGCAGTACCCTCTGGTCACTTGCTATATCTCCATGTTTCCATGGTGGCTCATGACCATGGTGAGAGCATTCTACGCAGCAGTCCGCGCGTAGGACATGTTCCAGTACCGAACGAGCTGCGGCATCTCCTTGGCCTTCTCCCGCACCTGGAAGTCCGACATGCTTGGCATGTCCGGAATCCTGAGAGACTCGCCAATGTCCTCAAGAGACTGGCAGTAGTCATGAAGAAGATCACCGACTTGGGTAAGCCAGTGAGTGCGGGGCTCGGACGAGGAGGAGTCCGTCAAGTTCAGAGGACCTATACACAAAACAAAGATAAGCAAAAACCGACATTAATGAAATTCGAAGAAATGATAAGTCAGATAGATGGAACATACCAAGAATGACGTCGTCAATCTTGGCTTTCTCCTCCCGGAGACTCTAGAGTTCAGCCCGGAGTGCCTGGGAGATATCCTTTTCTCTGCCAACCTCATTCTTGAGGTCCGAGATAACCTTATCTTGAGCGGCAATCTTGAGATCGTGCTCTTCAGTGGCCATGGAGGAGGACTCGAGGACTTGAGCTATGCTTCTTTCATGATCCGCCTTGAGCTTATCCAGCTCTTGGCGAAGTCCCTTATTCTCCACCACTAAGGTTTTGAGGTTTTCAGCCTCTTCAATCATAGCGATGGATTGTTTCACCAACGCTGTAAGTCAAAAAGAGCAACAGTTCAGAAAAATTCGACATTGAAAAACGCAAAAGACAAGGTTTGAATCTCGAAATGTTTACCTTCGGCTTCATCCTTGGCTACCTTGAGCTCAGCATTTTTAAGCCGGAGAGCTTTGATCTCTCTCCGCTTATCACAGACATTTTTTAACAATTCCTGGTTATAGGAACATACTTTCTGTAAGTCAGAATACCCAAACTCAGAAAGCTACTTAAGACTCGGGCTAATATTTTTTGCTAAATATCAGCACGAGCCTTGGGGGCTACACTAGTTCGTTCTTTGGTATCCTAATGAAAGCACAAACCCGGATTTCTAGATCCTACTTCATGCTTGGGGGCTAGAGGATATGATATAACATAAGGTAAAAAACAAGAGTTGGAATTCCGACTTACATATTGCTCGCGGGTGAGTTTGTCTAACCCCGCGTTCACTTCAGCTGCCACCTTCTCGGCGAGGGTAAGAGGAATTACTGGAGCTGTTGGAAGCTCGCCAGTCCTGATCCTCTCATCGCGAAGGCGGACTTGGGCGAGAAGGTCAGAGAACTTGACGTCCTCTGCTTCTTGCGCTTCCTCTTCGGGGGATAGATGGCTTTTTGTCTAGGACTTGCCTGGCCAGCCGCGGGATCTCCTCTGCGGATTTCCGGGATAAGCCAAACTTGGAAAGTCCGGGGTTGTTGAGAAGGTTGTCGGCGAAGACTTCAGCCGAGGGATCATTACCCAAAGAGGGTTCACCCTTATCTTGAGCTGACGCACCCACGGTGACGTTAGTGTGCGATCGAAGGATCACAGGCGCCGTTGGAGGAGCCAGATCTTCTGCAACAACCGGAGACGGAATAATCGCCGGTGTTACAGAAGGTTGAGGGGCAGGAGTTGGAGGACCCGTGGCAGGGGAAGCTATGGTAAGCTTTGTCTATCGCAGGGGCTTTGCAGGAATCCCCTTCCCCTTACCCTTGATGAGAGGCTTTGCTCTGAGAATGTAGTAAAGTCGGAAATATTACATCTTAGAAAGAAATTCGAGAAAGGTACAAAGGCGGAAATTGTGAATGAAAGTTACCTCTTCACAACGGGCACTTCCTTTGTGCCAACAGCCACTGTCGGGGCTTTGCGCTTCTTGAGCGCAAGGTCCAGCAGTGGGACCACTTCAGTCTCCTGAGAAAACTCAGGAGGATATCCTTCGAGTGGAGCAAGCTCCGACTTGGGGAGATCAGCAAGCTGAAAACAAGAAAACATATCAGCACTGCAGTATATAACTTAAAGATTGAAACACGTAAAAGGTGTGCTGATGGAAGCTTACCGCTACCACGGGGTTTTCCGCCATGTGCATATCTAGAGAAATCTCCAGAATTTTCCTCTCGATCTGCTCCTTGATCAGCCACTTGATCTGGCTTATGTAACCTTGGATGGTGTAGGCTTTGGAGCTGATGCGGAGAGAGTCTTTTTTGGAAGATGTGATGGAGTGCATCAGTCTATCCCCGTGGTACTGAAGTGGCTGGATCCGATGTGAGACCCAGCACTGGACTAAGTCGGATCCCTTCAGACCCTTGTGCTTGATAAGATATTCGATCCACCTCTTAGCGAGGATCAGATCGTCAGTGAGAATCGGAGCAGCCTCATCCCAGGAAGGCTGGGCTATGGCGGCTCCGTCGACAAAAGCCGGCAAAGCAGTAGCTTTGCCGGGAGCCGGAATATCCCTATGATAGAAAAAAGTGGCTGGCCATTGTTTGACCGAGTCACTGGCAGAAATTTTGGGATATACCTGGTCTCGTCTAACAGAAAAACTAATAGTGCTGGTGATATAAGGAACACCGGCAGTAATGGAATTTGTCCGGACATGGAAATAGTACCGGAAGAGAAGCAAACTTGGCCTAATGCCGAGAAAGCCCTCGCAAAGCGCAACATATGCGCTCATCTCTAGAAGAGAATTGGGAGGAATATTATGGAGTTGAACTCCATAGTGGTCAATCACCTCGGAGAAGAACTCCGAGGGAGGAAAGGACAAACCTCGGTCCAGATGGGTGCCGAAGTGGACGCGTTCGCCCTCGCGCGGATTGGGGACGGTTTCGCCGGAACCGCTCCGCCAGTTGCCGGCGGCGAGAAGCCCCTCCTTCTCCACGTTTTTTAGGCCGTCGTCGTCGAGGGCGCGGGGGATCCAGATTCCCCGGAAGCTCTCTTTCTCTGCAGCTGCTTCCGCCGACGCCGCCGCTGCCGCCAGAGAAGAAGAAGAGGATGAAGCCATTTTTCTCTCTGGTGGAAAAGGTGACCTTAAAGTGGCGGCGCTAGGAGCTCTGTGGGAGGAGGAAGAAAAGGCTCTAGGCGCGCTGGAGGATTGGGAAGAAAGAAACGGCGAAGGACTGGTGGAGAGGAGAAGAAGGAATCTAAACCCCTTATATCCACCTACCTGCGCCAAGATTCGTGCAAACGCTACAGTGTAATTGCCACGCGTCGTGGAAGGAACTGGGAAGGGCCCGCGCGATGATTGCGTCGCCTCGATCTCCACGAACGCATTGAAACGGCGCCTCGGTTCCGCGAACCGCGGACCCACCAACGGTCGTGCTGACGGAACGTCTGTCAGATGACATGACTTGACCATACTTGTGTCAGGTGGCGTTAGAGACCAAGTTCCACCTTAGTTTAAAAGCGAGCTGGAAAATCAGAATAACTAATTGAAAGGTCCGACTTACTTTTAAGACCCGGATCGTATTTTTTGTTATAAAGTTTCAGGAACCCTTTAAGATTCTGCAAGCCGAAGATCAAGCTGGACGATGATAAAATCCGACTTTGGATCTGGGAGGCCTCCGGGGGCTACTGTTGGGGATATACTTTCCGGGTATCCTCACAGATCCTCACTGACCAGGGTGGCCCACTTCGGGTTAGAGCTTTGCTTCACGGGCGGCCCAGTTAGGGAGAGAAGACGGAGTCCAATCCGACTACGGGAAGGCCCAGAAGACTTACCGACTTAGGCCCATAATGTTACTTGTAGTTCAAGATGTACTATGTAACCAACTCTTAGTCGTAGCTGGATTGATCTCTCCTGTAAACCCTAGGCCGGATATCTATATAAGCCGTCCTAGGGAGAGCCTTTAGGACACACCTCAATAGTCTACAATCTCAACTCTCACAGGCGAAACCCTTGTAACCCATATTCCGGCTCTGCCGTATTACTGGATTGCTAGCAGGAGTAGGGTCCGTCCAATGCCGGCGGATTCGAACCTGGGTAAACTTGTGTGCTCACCGTCCCGGAACACCGTACGTCTCACACCCCTCTCTCCCGCACGCCTCGAGGACCCCCTCTTGGCGTACTTGTCCTCAAACCGACGACACCCTATGGACTAATATTTTAATTGAGTTTTATATGAAGGAATATTGCATAGGTCATGCTTGTAGTCCATGTGTTGGATTATAGTATGGATGCCATGAAGATAAAAGATATACCTTGAGTATTGGCATCAATATCATCGAGTTGAAGAAGAATATGATATGATCAAGATCTTGAGAGTGTCATCTCAATAGAAGAATTCAAGTTAATGTCTCTAAGTCGGTGTCATGATAGCCTCATTACTTGAGAGATGGTTGACTAAGATTTAGAGCATGTAATCAAATGAAGGGTCCTTTATGTACCTCAAGTATTGAGATGGATCATGAGAAGATACATGGTTGACCAATACAAAGAGTGAAGATTAGATTCAAGTTTGGTCAACAGATGAAGCATAAAGAATGTACCACATTGATCTTGTGGTATGGTAAGCTTGTCAATTATGCTTCATGAACTAACCCATTATATATGTGCCTTTGTGTTATCTATATTGGTTAGGTATCTTTTCATGGGCATGCATCAAAAGTAAAGATCTCATATAGCCCATGAGAGGATGACATCAAGTGGTGATCGTCATCAAGGTTGAGAAGGGCATGTTCAAGATAAGCATCTCGACAAAATCATTTTCATGAAGCTTGCCATCCATATTGGTGATAATGTACATGTGAAGACGTGTCTTAATTAAGCTATGCCATAGTGTATACGGGGGAGCAAATTATGAGTCTTCACGAAGCAACAATGATCAAGTGTTACATTCCAACTTGGATGGGGCTTGAAGAGTTGTCATCAAGATCAAGCGGGATGCGCAAGGCAAAGGTATGGCCTTGCTAGGTTTTTCTTTTACCGGTCTCAAGGTGGTTGTTGGGATACCGGGTTATAGGATAGATAGCCACACTATCAAGAGGGGCTTTCAGTTGGGTAACTTGATCACATCGTTGTAGGGAGCTCAATCCTTTGCAAACTTTTTGCATCTTCCTATTTTTTTCTTCTTAGTGTTTCTCCATGTGAGGTTCTTGAGCTTGTTTCTAGCTCTATAACAAGCCCAAGTTTCATCGAAAACAGAATTCGTATGCATCTTCTATGGCGTTTTGGAGTTTGAAGGTTTTGCCGGTTCTTCTTATAGGGAAGCTTCATACCTTTCTTCATTTGGTTCTATCCTCCTTTGTTGGACTATGATGTTTCTCTGCACCATATTGTATATCTTGTTGTCCTCGTAAAAACAAGTCCAAGATCATCAAAATCGGAGTCCGGATGCAAAAGTTATTGCGTTTTTTCGTGAAGTCTATTTCAGATCCGGTTTAACCGGATTCCTGGTTTCGCAACCGAGTCTAACTAGGATTACATGTTGTAACTCTTCCCGGTTTAGATCCAGTTAAACCGGGATTCCACCGGGTTCAAACCGGGATTCAACCGAACCTGATACCGGACCATCTGGTTTTTGGGCCGGTTCAACCGAACTTCAAACCGGGTTTGCACAGATTTCTCCCAACGGCCATATTTGCTTTCCCCTATAAAAGGGGGTTGTTCCCCCAACATTTTTGGGTGCTACTGACCACAAAATTTATCTCCATTATTGAACCTCTTGATCTTGCTTCCTCTCCCTTCCTTCCTATGATTCTTGCATCTTTTTGAGGGCTTTGGAAGAGGAGATCTAGATCTACAATCCCCACCAATCAATTCCTCCTCTAAGTGAGGGGAACCCTTTGGATCTAGATCTTGAAGTCATTGGTTGACTTCCACCATTATTCTTCCTCTCTAATTCCTGTCTAGCACTTGTTGCTTTGGTGGGATTTGAGAGTGAAGGATTTGAGCACCCTTGGTGTTCTTGCTTTGCATTCTTGCATAAGTGTTGAGCTCTTTGTTACGATTTGTTCGAGTGAGATATAGTGAGCTTGAAACTCTTGGAGGGACCTCCTAGTTGGCTTGGTGGTTGGTGCCGTGGTGTCCCTTTCGTGGAAGATTGTGAAGAGACTCGAGCTTCTCCTTTGTGGAGCTTGTGAAGTGGTTGTGGAGCTTGCCATCTCTGGAGTGGAGGAAAAGCTAGCCATAAGGAAAATGCCTATTCCTCCGTGGGATAGACTCGGAGAAGAAGGTGAGCCTTCGTGGCGTTAGGAAATCCTTCGTGGAATCCGACACCTCTCCAACATGACGTACCTTCTTGTAAGAGAACACATGAATATATCTTTGTCTCCGCGTGCCTCGGTTATGTCTATACCCGAGCTTGCTTTCCTTGTGATAGCCATTGTGCTTGAAGTACTTATATCTTGCTTATCACTTGTGGTATATTTATCTTGTGCTATCTTGCTTAGATTAACTTGTTGTTGGTGCACTTAGTTGAGCCTAGTGTATTCAGGTTTTGTGCTTGTAAAATAAACGTTAGTTTAATTCTGCATTATATCAAGCCAAAACCGTAATAGTTTTGAAATTGCCTATTCACCCCCCTCTAGGTGACATCTCTATCCTTTCAATTGGTATCAGATCAAGGTCTCTCCTTGTTTAGGCTTCACCGCCTAAAGTGTAAAGATGTCGGCTAGTAGTATAGTGCACAATTACACAATTACCTTTGATGGCACAAATTATGTTTTGTGGCAAAATTGCTTGCTTTGTAATCTTCGGACATTTTTTCCAAATATTGAGCGATTTCTAGATGTAGTTTTTTTTTCCTCCGATGGATCCTCAAAATCTATTTTTAGAGGATGAGAAAAATTTACATCTTGAAGCTCAAGTATCGAATGAGATTATTTTCTCTTTGAGCCCGACAGTTAATTTGTTATTGACGATTGTAAAGCGCAAGTCGTCTCATGATAAGTGGACCAAGCTTAAAGAAACATTTGGTGGTTCCATTTCTCATATAGTCGGTGGTCTCTCCGAGGAGCTCTCTTCTCCTTCACATCATGAGGAGCTCCAAGTTGTTTCCACCTCCGGCCACGATTAGATTTTGATTCTTTCTACTTCACTTACATGTGACAAGTCACAAGGTAATGGCATGGTGAGTGGAAAAACCATATGTGATGATGGTACTGTTTCTCTTTACACCAATGAATCTTGTTATATAAATGATAATGGTGTAGAGAGTTTGGACTTAAACACTTCTTGCAATAATAATTCTATATCCCCTTGTGTTGCTAGTCCTTGCATATCATCTAGAAACTATTTGAGTACTAATGTAGATGATATGCTTGATTTTTCTTATTCCCATGAGCAAAATGCTTCTATTTCCTCTAGTTGTTTATCTAACAATGTAAAGGAAATCAAACATTCTATGGAGCAAGACACAATCATGAATGGAGATTCAACAATATCCTCATCTTCATCCTCACGTGCTCACATGTGCCTTCGGCCAAGAGGATCAAAGGTATCTCCTACTTTGGATCCCAACATATCTTCTCTAGATAATAGCAATGATAATGATGATAGTGATGATGACATTGATGAGGATACTAGTGATCTTGTGCTTGAGTCGACTTTTTTGTGTACCTCTCTTCATGGTAATAATAAGGCCAGTGCTTGTCTCAAACACGTTATGGACACCATAACTAAACAAACGGGAACCATAGAGGAGTTGTATTTCCAACTTGATGATGGGAGTCGGAGATTGAATCTCCTTAAGCAAGAGCTTGCCGAGGAGAAGCACACTAATTGTCTCCTCACACAAAAAATTGAATCTTATGAGCTTGAAAATGAAAAATCTATTAATGATGCTAGTGATACTAACTCTACTTCTTGTGAAGCATCTACCCTAAAGGAGAATGTTGAGCTAAGGGCTCAACTTGAGTTGCTAACTAGCAAGTATAGGAAATTGGAAGAAAGTCATGAAATGCTCTCGGGCTCTAATAATGATCTTCTAATATCCCATGATGGGCTAAAGTTAGCTCGTGAAGCAAGTATTACTAAGGTAACATCTTGTGAGCCTCTTTTTGACATTAGCACAACTTCTACTCAAAATGCTATTTTGCCATGTGGTAGTCGTAGTGATCCTTCTAGTCATACTAGTGATAAACCTTGTGTTGGATTAGTTGATTTGCCTTGTTTCTTTAATAATGAAGCTTCTACTTCCTCTAGTACCTCTATTTCTACTAACCATGTAGAGGAAATCAAAGAGCTCAAGGCCCAAGTCACTTCTTTGAAGAAAGACTTGGAAAAGAGTAATGAAGGGAAATCCACACTTGATAATATTTTGAGTGTGCGAAAATCCCCTAATGATAAAAGTGGACTTGGATTCAACTCCAATAACAAGAACAAGTCCAAGAGAAACAATAAGAAGGGCCAAGACCAAGTCAAGGATTTGGCCAAGATTATTTGCTTCAAGTGCAAGGTTGTAGGACATCATGTAAGATCTTGTCCATTAAAGAAAAAGCACTTGAGTGAGAAGCAACAAGGGAAGCGACCACAAGTTCAAACCTCAAGTTGAAGCTTGGCCACTTCCTAAGAAGAATCAAGATAAGGCTCCCCAAGCCAAGAAATTAATGAAGAAGATAAAGGGGAGAACTTGTTGCTACATATGTCGTGAGAAGGGGCACTTTGCCTTTTCATGTTCAAATGGTACCTTATATAACCCTATCATTGTTGATGATGATTATTCTCTTGGGAAGGATAAGGATTACAATGTGTTTGCCAAGTTTGTTGGAACTCAAAGTGGTGTCAATAAACGAACCATTTGGGTTGCCAAGCCTATTGTGACTAACCTCTTAGGACCCAACTTGGTTGGGGACCAACAAGCTCAAACTTGATCAATAGGTGTTTTTTGAGGGCATTGGAGACTTGACCAACTCATGAAGAATTAAGGGATCTTTATATATTATATTTGAGAAAGCCAAGTTATAAGTATTATCATCTCCCTACCATATACCCAATGCGCCTCTTTGCGGTAACTCGAACACAACTCTTTTATATTGTAAGTTACTTGCCCCTTTACATGTTTTGGTTTTGTACCAAGTATGTGTTTGTATTTATTGTGCCTCATGCTTTCTTATTTTGTGTATTCAAGTATGTCTAGGTGTTTGGCACATCATTTACTCGTGTGTTTTGTTTTGAGCCTCTAATGCATCTTGATGACATCTTATTTGGCTCTTTTCGAGTGGTTAATGGAACATCCTATTTTGGGGGAGTGATATGCCTCGCGCACCTCTCATACCTTAAAATGTGTGTACATGAGTACTACCACTTAATATTGATATTGAAATCTTATATAGTCACTATGTGGTGTGTCACACTCATGATTAATCGAACATCACATTATGGGGGAGTAATATGCTTCTTTTACATATCACAATACTAGGAAATGTGAACATATGAGGTAGTGCCACTTAGAGTTGATATTGTTGATTATCTTGTTTCTAGGTGGCATGTTTGCTCAAACAAGGTCCTATTTTTGTTAGAAGCTTTTATTGCTCATGTTTTCGGTCTTTTCTGAGTAAGAAATTCTTGGTGCGGTCTTCCTAAATACACATCTCTATATATTTTTGGGAGACCATTTGCTTCAAGTTATTCTAATCATTGATTTGCATGATTGTGTGACTAGTTGAAGCTATCAAGAATCTCTATGTTTTCATAGTGCTTAATCCTTTTATTCCTATCATATGCTTTTTTATTGTGAAGATTTATCTTTAATATCTGTGCAATATACCACCGGAAATCAATTCCAATACACTCATTGTCTTCGACAATTGATATACTTGTGTGTGGTAGAATTTGTGGATCATCTTCACCTTGGATTTCAACTCTTATTGCCTTATTTTCTTTACAAAAATTTGTTGTGGCTCCCATTGTCTTCCTTGGCTTTTAAATATCTCTTTGATGATATTTTCGATTATTATCAAATGTGTTTTAGTGGAACACATACCTTTTCTTCTCGGAACCTTGTGCTATTGTGAAAAGTGTTAAGGGTTTGGTTTATTTGTTCAAACCTTGCTCTTTTGGGAGTTTGTTATCTCATTATTTATTCTCTATGTTATTTGCTTGAATGAGATAAATCTTTGAGCATTTGTGTTTTTATTTCATCTTTTATGCTCAATAGTTTTTTCTTGGTTCATTTGTTGAACAAATCTTATGTTGATTTGATTCTATGATATAGTTTGCACAACAAATATGTTTTGTCACACCTTGTATGCCTTATTGAATATTTTGGTGTTTTGTCCAAATTATATCTTTCTTGGATCTTGAAAGTCTTGTGCATGCATTTTTACTAAATATATATCTTATATCATGTTTGCTTTCTTTGATCAAATATATAGGCTATACTCCATCAAATCCTTAAACGGCTAAGATGTGCATGAATTCAAATTTCATCTCTAAATATGCACATATTTTTATGGAGTGTGTCCTATGTGTTGTGGTTAGTCTAACCACTTTGGACCCAATAAGTTTGGGGACCAAGATGTACTTGAATGTTGTTTTAGGTACATTGGAGATGCAATGGATGCTTGTCTCATCTATAATGAAGGTGTTGACACCACATGATAATTGGAGCCAAACTAGGATGATTGAATAATTCTTATCTACTACATCATATCATTCCTATCTCGGTAACAAGTATCTTATTCATGCATACTATTTTTCCATCCAATCTCTTGTAGGTTGCATCTTGGCATGAATTTATTTGTTTGTAAATATTGCGGTTCTTGCAAGGATCTTTGAAATACTTGTCTATACTTATTGCTTATGTGATTAATTTGAGATGATGCATATAATGGGGAGTATATAAAATCATGCTCATGATTCACCAATCCCAAATATGCCTTCTAGCAATTTTTTGCACATCAATTCCTCAAGGTACTTTCATGTGCAATATTGTTGAAATGGCATTGAATCCTTCCTTTTGCTACTTGTTGCCCTTCTCAAAATATCCCAACTAGAATTTCTCCCCTTAGTGTTAGTTGTGATGTTTTTGAGTTTTTTTCTTTTATTTGGTGAAGTTCATTGATATACCATGAGAGAAAATAGAGCCATGGGTTGTATATGTACTTAAGCAAAATATCATTTTTTGGTATATCTTATGACTTCCTCTTGGAAATCATGTTTTCTTATTTTTATTAACCTCTTACGCGTGGATGTTTCTTTGTGGATTATTCTCATGTTTTTCCCACTTAGAAACTATATACACGAGAGTGTTAATCTCTCGCCTTGATATCCTCGCTCTTTGCCAACCATCTCTCTTATCCTCTTGGTTTTTAATGGAATTGGTAAGGTCTTGATTTATGAGTCCTCGGTTTACTTTTATTGCATCTTCACGCACTCATATCTCATTTTTGCTTTCTTTTGGACTTAAGCTTGTCTTTATAAGTGTATTGATTTATATCTCTACTCCTTGTATCTTGGTTATGTTCTAAATGATATAGAGGGAGTGAGGATTCCATGTTGCTGCATATTGTATTCAAATGAAACAACTAATTTATGCACGAATCTTCGGGAGCTTCCTTATTTTATTTAGAGGACTATTTGTCCATTTGATTATTTCATCCATATAAGTTTCTTCACCTTGTTATCCTTTTAGCAATATTTCATCCTCAATATAGTTGATTTCCTCCAAGTATTCGTCATTGGATATGTGCATATGATTTCACTCATATTACGAGTAATGCACACCTTGGCTAGGAACTCATACTATATTGTCCTTCTAACCTTATCAGCCATTTTGGCACTTGTTGTCAATGAGGTAGAAGTTTAGAGGGTTTTAAGGGAAATGGTTTTGTACTTAAGATTGGTTTGTTCTGAAGCGTTTGCCTTTCATGCATTTCATCTTTATTACATTTTGCATGGTTGAATATATAGTGTAACCTCTCCCAAAGGTTATGCTTGCAATGAAATTCAAGTTCACACACGTGCATATATTGTGGGGGAGTTTGCGCTATATATGTTGGTTCTACTCACATCTCGTGCATTAGTTGTAGTTTGTGTGAGTAGAATCGGTTTTGATATGGACTACTATCTTTGTGTTACTTAACCATATCAAATACAACCTCTTGTATACAACTTATTCTCGGATAAGCTGTGTACTTGTTTCCAATATTCATTATATAAACCCTCTTGTTGTTATTGTCATCAATTACCAAAATGGGGGAGATTGAAAGGGTAATTGCCCCTATGTGTGGTTTTGGTGATTAATGACAATCCCTATGGACTAATGTTTTCATTGAGTTTTATATGAAGGAATATTCCATAGGTCATGCTAGTAGTCCATGTGTTGGATTAAAGTATGGATGCCATGAAGATAAACATATACCTTTAGTATTGGCATCAAGATCATCGAGTAGAAGAAGAATATGATATGATCAAGATCTTGAGAGTGTCATCTCAATAGAAGAATTCAAGTTATGCCTCTAAGTCGGTGTCATGATAGCCTCATCAGTTGAGACATGGTTGACTAAGATTTAGAGCATGTAATCAAATGAAGGGTCCTTTATGTACCTCAAGATATTGAGATGGATCATGAGAAGATACAAGGTTAACCAATACAAAGAGTGAAGATTAGATTCAAGTTTGGTCAACAGATGAAGCATAAAGAATGTACCACATTGATCTTGTGGTATGGTAAGCTTGCCAATTATGCTTCATGAACTAACCCATTATATATGTGCCTTTGTGTTATCTATATTGGTTAGGTATATTTTCATGGGCATGCATCAAAAGTAAAGATCTCATATAGCCCATGAGAGGATGACATCAAGTGGTGATCGTCATCAAGGTTGAGAAGGGCAAGTTCAAGATAAGCATCCCGAGAATATCATTTTCTTGAAGCATGCCGTCCATATTGGTGATAATGGACATGTGAAGACGTGTCTTAATTAAGCTATGCCATAGTGTATATGGGGGAGCAAATTATGAGTCTTCACGAAGCAACAATGTCCAAGTGTTACATTCCGGCTTGGATGGAGCTTGAAGAGTTGTCATCAAGATCAAGCGGGATGCGCAAGGCAAAGGTATGGCCTGGCTAGGTTTTTCTTTTACCGGTCTCAAGGTGGTTGTTGGGAGACCGGGTTATAGGATAGATAACCACACTATCAAGAGGGGCTTTCAGTTGGGTAACTTGTTCACATTGTCGTTGGGAGCTCAATGCTTTGCATACTTTGCATCTTCCTATTTTGTTGCTTCTAGGTGTTTCTCCATGTGAGGTTCTTGAGCTTGTTTCTAGCTCACAAGCCCAAGTTCATCGAAAACGGAATTCGTATGCATCTTCGATGGCGTTTTGGAGTTTGAAGGTTTTATCGGTTCTTCTTATAGGGAAGCTTCATACCTTTCTTCATTTGGTTCTCTCCTCCTTGGTTGTACTATGATGTTTCTCTACACCATCTTGTATAGCTTGTTGTCCTCGTCAAAACAAGCCCAAGATCATCGAAATCGGAGTCTAGATGCAAAAGTTATTGCGTTTTTCGTGAAGTCTGTTTCAGATCCGGTTCAACCGGGATTCAACCGGGATCCCTGGTTTCACAACCAAGTTTAACCGGGATTACATTCGGTAACCCTTCCCGGTTTATATCCGGTTCAACCGGGATTTAATCGGTTTCAAACTGGGATTCAACCGGGTACAAACCAGGATTCAACTGAGCCTGATACCAGACAGTCTGGTTGTTGGGCCGGTTCAATCGAACTTCAAACTGGCTTTGCGCAGATTTCTCCCAACAGCCATATTTGCTTTCCCCTATTAAAAGGGGGTTCTTCCCCAACTTTCTTCGGTGTTCTTGATTGACCTCCATTGTTGAACCTCTTGAGCTTGCTTCCTCTCCCTTCCCTCCTATGATTCTTGCATCTTTTTGAGGGCTTTGGAAGAGGAGATCTAGATCTACAATCCCCACCAATCAATTCCTCCTCTAAGTGAGGGGAACCCATTGGATCTAGATCTGGAAGTCATTGGTTAACTTCCATCATTGTTCTTCCTCTCTAATTCCTCTCTAGCACTCGTTGCTTTGGTGGGATTTGAGAGTGAAGGATTTGAGCACCCTTGGTGTTCTTGCTTTGCATTCTTGCATAATTGTTTAGCTCTCTGTTATGATTTGTTCGAGTGAGAGACTGTGAGCTTGTTACTCTTGGAGGGTGACCTCCTAGTTGGCTTGGCAGTTGGTGCCACGGTGTCCTCTCCGTGGAAGATTGTGAAGAGACTTGGGCTTCTCCTCCGTGGAGCTTGTGAAGTGGTTGTGGAGCTTGCCATCTCCGGAGTGGAGGAAAAGCTAGACATAAGGAAAGGGACTATTCCTTCGTGGGATAGACTTGGAGAAGAAGGTGTGCCTTAGTGGCATTGGGAAATCCTTCGTGGAATCCCACACCTCTCCAACATTACGTACCTTCTTGTAAGGGAACACGGGAATACATCTTCATCTCCACGTGCCTCGGTTATCTCTATACCCGAGCCTAATTTCCTTGTGATAGACATCGTGCTTGAAGTACTTATATCTTGCTTATCACTTGTGGTATATTTATCTTGTGCTATCTTGCTTAGCTTAACTTGTTGTTGGTGCACTTAGTTGAGCCTAGTGTATTTAGGTTTTGTGCTTTCAAAATAATCGTTAGTTTAATTACACATTCTATCAAGCCAAAACCATAATAGTTTTGAAATTGTCTATTCACCCCCCTCTAGGTGACATCTCTATCCTTTCAGAGTTCCTTGAGACTTTCGGCCTCCAACCCACCATGTCCTAGTTAATGCCATAGCCTCTTTGTCTAGGTTCATCTCCTGCTCCGAGGATACCTCGGCCTTTGGCCCAGCGTGCAGCTTTGAGCGAAGTATTTCTAGCTCCGCTCCAATGTCATTCCCAACAAAGAGCTTCATTCTGGTGATAAGCCTCTGACTCAGTGCGGTATTGCGTCAATTACACCCCAAAAGAATTCCATCTTTCACCGGATCCAGGGCCTGGACTCCTGCAAGAAGTGGATGAGGTCCTTCTTCTATGTGAAGAACAACACCGACGGAGACATGATTTAGCTTCCAGCATACTCTATCGGCGTCCCAAACAATCTCAAATGGGACATTGACCCAAAGAAGAAGAACCCTCTATTCAACTTGGTTTACAAGTATATTATTGAACCAAAGGAGGCCGGGTTATCCACTGATGATCTGATGACCACTTTTATCAATAGCCGAGTCTTCCCCCTATAGCAGCGCAGCCACAAGATCTGACACATGAGCGGCCACTTCGACCCGAATCGTGTCTCCACGGTCGAGCTATCCAAAGCTCAAATCTGCAAGCGAGTCAAGTCCATCTTCAAAAGGGACAATACCGAGACATGGGAGTGGGGCATGGCTCCTTTTAGCTGAGATAACCCAGTACCCCAGGTAATTTCCCCGAGTTATCCTCGCCGAGTTATGCGTTATGTTGGCAGATCTGTTTACCTGACTTCTATGTTCCCTTGTGTAGAAATTTCTTCAGCAAACTATCGAAGATACTCCGAATCCTTCCCTCACCTGGGGCAAGGATCGAGATACCTCAGATCCGGAAGAGCCAGACTCTGAGGAGTTTATGCCTATCCTTAACACCGTTTCTGGCTAAACCCATAGTAAGACTTATGTCTTATGACCATTAAGGGACTGGCCGGATGATGATGACGAGGAAGATGATTGCTTTGTTCTTGAGGTACTTGACCCAATGCCAATATGATATACCCTTCTAACTGACTTCACTCCAGCTAACTCGGCTGGTCAGGTGCATGATGTCCCTCCTATGCTGTGGGAGGCCAAGTTACTAAGAAGAAACATGCAGCAACCTCTGTCCCTCTAGCCGAGGCATCTAGGCCTAGGAAGAGGTACAAGAAGTGAAAGAACATTTCACGATCCCTAGTGTTTTGTGTGTTAGATAACAATACCAAGGATCATCTCATGTGTGTTGAAGTGTTGTAGATAAACTGTTCATTTGGATGCAGCAAACTGAAAGTTGGGGGCAGATTATCCGCCCATAATCCGGCCCACCCCATTTGCAATAGCAAGAAAGGCGCGTCATGCGGTATGGGGGGCAGAATATCCCTCGGATTATCCGGCCAGGGCCGGGGCTTTTGCCCTGGCCGGATAATCCACCCCTCTAGGGGGCCAGATAATCTTCCCCGAGAGAAGTTTTGCGAAGGCCGGCCATGCGCGTCATGTGGTATGGGGGAGGATTTCCCCCTAGAAAATCCGACTTTGGGCCGGAGTTTTGCCCCGACTGGATAATCCGGCCCCTACTTGGGCCGGATAATCAGGCCCCCAAAGTCTCCAACGGCCGAGTTTGGCAAGGGGTATTTATTCCCCATCAATCCCCCTGCTAGAACTCTTGATTCATTTCAAAAAGCTCAGACCTGTTCTTCAAGTTCCAAGTGAGATATCCATCCTCACCCACCCAAAGGCTTCGATCTTTGGGGAATCGAAGGAGGAGGCCTCGATCTTCATCAACACTAATCAAGCACTCAACTTCCCCCCATTAACTAGGTGGATTCTTGATCTAGTATTTCTTGCAAATATCTAGATCCTAGTTTTGATTATTTGATAATCCTTGTTTTTGTGGCAACTTGTTTTCATCACGGGAGCCTCGTATTCAGTTGTGGATGTGTGCCCTGCTAGCGTTGTAAAGGCACCGGTTCCCTCCTCGAAGGGTACCAATAGTGGAAAGGTGGATCAGGCCTTTGGTGGCGAGATCCATCAAAGAATAGGGTGAGGCCTATTATGGCGTGGTGGTCTTAGAACCGCCGACCCCTCCAACGCAGACGTACTTCCCTTAACAAGGAAGGAACGGCGGTCAAACAAATCCTCGTGTCTCCACGTGACACACTATGGTTTCCTCGCTCCTTTTTACACGCTTAGTAGTTAGGTTGGCATATAGGGAAATTCTCGTAATTGCATATCTAGAGAATTTACATTTGTGTCAAGCCTAAAATTGAAAAAGAATTAAAATTTGGAGTAGCACCTATTTACCCCCTCTAGGTGCCCATACGATCCATTTCAATTAGTATTAGAGCCTCAGCTCTTTCTTAGGGATTTACCGCCTAAGAGATTATGGGAACTAAGGGCGATGGTAGTAAGCTGTGTAACTATGGATGATCACAAGACGTTGGAAACAACCTTGCTGAAATCCATAGAGGCCAAAATGGAAGATATGCATAAAATGATTGCTTGTCTCTCTCCATCTACAGCTCCACCTCCATCTACCTCTGAGGCTACCAATCTGCTCTCTAAAGACAAAGCTAATGCTGACTCCAAGGAAGACGAGTTGGTGGGTGATAAAAATAATGGATCCTCCTCCAAAAAGGGAAGTGGTAAGGAGGACTATAGTGAGGTTTCTCACTTATATTCTCCCGATCCACCAATCCCTCACCCTCATATAAACAATAGGGTGATCCACCCAAGCTTACTGCATCTTCATTTAGTTAATGGCAATTCTTAATGAAATCTCCTGTGTGTAGTTTGTCAATTGAGCTTTGGAGGATTATTGAAGAAGCCCTCCATGTTGGAGATCCAAGCAACTTAACAAGAAGAGAAGTTGTGGATAGCCAACTCAATGCAACGGTGTTACACATGCTTCAGTTTGGTGTAGGTCCCAAGGACATCCCCCACATAGAACATCTCAGCACCGCTAAGGAAGCTTGGGATGCCCTCACCGAACTTCTCATTGGGAATGAAAGCATGAGAAGGAATATGTATGATGCTTTGAGTAACCAAGCTGAAGGGTTTTATATGATGGATGGCGAGGATCATGAGGATATGTATAGAAAACTCAAGTCAATAGCCACCACATTCAGAAATCATGGTGCTACCCACGTTGATGACGCATGGATCAAGAGAAAGTATGATAGTGCTCTTATGCTTTTTGAGCCTAATGATTTGAAGAGCCTTCAAGGTAGACACAATTACCATCAAATGACTTCTAATGACATCATGCAAGAAATGGCAGCTTTCAAAGTGTCCGCCAAGAATGCCGAAGACGCTCGTGCTCGAGCCATTGGAATGCAAAAGGGGGTAAATGTGGCCTTAAAGGCAAATGTTGTTGAGCAAGATGATGATGCCTTTGAAGCTATGGAATGTCCCGAGGATGTCAAGAGGGCACATGGTGAGTAGATGGGCTTTTATGCTAGAAAATTTTGTAAGGACCCCACCAAATCCAAATCTGAAATTGAACGCAAGATTGGTTCTAATGGAAGAAGGGAAAATGGTCCTAAACTGAGAACATGCTTCAATTGTGGAGACCGACTGCACTTCATGGCCGAATGTCCTTATCAAAATTGAGAATATAATGGAGGAAGGCTCATTCTCAAAGAAAAGTCAAAGGCACCTCGAAAGAAGCAATTTGTGAAGGAAATGGTCCTTACAAGAAGCTACCAAATATTGCCTTGGTATCTCAAGAGGAGTACTCGTTCGGGAGTGAAGAGGAAGAATATGATAATAGCTCACGAGAGGTGGCTGCCATAGCCACCACATCTACACCAACTTCACTCTTGGATTCACCTAATGAAAATGTGAACAACAAGAACATCACTTGCCTTATGGCAAGAGGTTCCGAGGTATCATCTTCCACCACTTCTTTCCCTAAGACTACAATGAATATTGATATGAATGATTATACTAGTCTTAAGGTTAAGGAGGAAATTATTTCTTTTGATTATTTCAGCACTAACTTGCAAGGTGACTAGAAAGTGCACTTTGAGCCACTCATGTATCAACTTTCTCAAAACAAAAAGCTCCTCGAAGAAAAGGGCAAAATTGAAAGAGAGGATGCAATGGAGATTGCATCCTTAAAGAATGCTCTAGAAGAAGAAGAAGAGGCTCGAGCCTCACTAGAGGAGAGACATGAGTCTATCGAGGAGACACATGATGAAGTTGTGGCCAATCTGGTCAAGGAACGTGATAATGCTATTGCCAAAGCAAAGAAACTTAAAAGGGAAAAGATTGAATTTGTGGTTGCTCATGCTAGACTCTCCGAGAAATTGGAGACACTTGACATTGCCCACAAGGCTTTGGAGAGTGAATACTCCATTCTTAATGAGTCTCATGATCAGCTCCAAATTCGATTGACCAAGTATGATACTCCGAGCACTTCTACGTCAACATTTGCACATGAATAAAATGCTATGTTGAAAGAGGGGCTTGCCAAGGCATCCACTTCCAAAGGCAAGGAAGCTCTAGATGAAGTCCTTAGCAAGCAAAGGATGAATAATGGAAAGGCGGGAATTGGTTATGTCCCAAAGTCTAAGAAGAAAAAGAATAAGAGGAAGAAAGGCAAAATTGCTCAAGCAAAGACAAGCACCGTTGAAAAGAACATCACAAAGGACAAAACTGACCATATTGGTTTTGAAGGGTCTAATAATCCTAATTATGAGTTATTTTGTGATTACTATAGTGATGTCTATGCTACTTATATTGGTACTCCTTTTGATAATTATATTTCTTGGTATATTTGGGTTCCAAAGACCCTTGTTACTAACATGAGAGGACCCATTGAAAAATGGGTACCTAAAACCAAGAAGTAATTCTCTTGCAGGGGTATGCTTCCGATGGTTCTAAATGGATGCTCCATAGCAGGTGCACAAGTCATATGACTGGAAGCAAGGAGATCATCACGGAGATGAGGCCAAACCATGATCAAATAATCGTCTCCTATGGTGATATGTCAAAATATGAGGTATTGGGTCTTGGCAAGGTTGTGGTTGCCCATGATATTTCTCTCATGGACGTCATGCTTGTTGAGACCCTCAGTTACAATTTACTTTCCATTCATGCCCTTGGTAAGTGATGGGTTCGTAGCATGGAAAACAAAAATTTTCTACCGCAAGAACGAACAAAACCTAGATCTAATCTAGATAAAAGCCAAGATCTAATCTATTAGACATGAGCAACGAGATAGATGGAACTAACCCTCGTAGATCCGAAAGCGTTAACGAGATTAGATCCCGTGGTTGATGTAGTCGATCACTTGCCGATCTCAAGATCGTGTGGACGATCCTTCTGGCGTCGCGTTCCAGCAGCGCTTCCGCCTTCGGTCAAGTAGACGATCCTTCCGGCGTCGCGTTCCAGCAGCGCTTCCGCCCTTGGTCAAGTTGACGATCCTTCCGGCGCCACGATTCGGCAGCGCTTCCGCAGTCGGTCACACGTGCGGAGTCGAAGCAGACCTTCCTCTCCCCGTTCCAGCGAGCAGCGGAGGTAGTAGATCTTCTCCACGGAATCCCAGCAGCACGACGGTGTGGTGGTGGTGGTGGAGTAGAGAATTCTGCAGGGCTTCGCCTATGCCTGTGCAGAAGATGGTGGAGGAGAGAGGCAGCAGAGATTGGACGTTATGAGAGCGTGGATGGAGGGGGCGCCCCTGCCCTTCTATTTAAGGGGAGGAGGCGCGCCTGGGGAGGGGGAGTCCTTGTAGGACTCCCCTCCTCTAGGGCCAACGAATTTGGGGAGGGGGGAGGAGTCCTCCTCCCCCACGAATCCGTGTCTTGACCCACCAGGACTCCTTGATCCCTATCTTGATTTTCAAGCAAACTCCAAGATATCTTCTAGAACCTTCCGGAACATTCCGAAACCTTCTAGAATCTCCATACAAACACTCCAGAACATTTCCTAACTTAGAAAATGATCCCCAATATATGAATCTTATTCTCCGGACCATTCCGGATCTCCTCGTGATGTCCCGGATCCATTCCGAGACTCCGAACAACATTCGGTCTCCAACGCATATTCCATATCTACTTAAAACAACTTCGAACCTTAAGTGTGTCACCCTACGGTTCGTGAATATGTAGACATGATAGAGACACATCTCTTATCAATAACCATCAGCGGGACCTGGAGATCCATAATGGCTCCCACATACTCAACGATGACTTCGCGATCGATTGAACCACTTACATACGAAACTAATTCCCTTTGTCTCGCGATACTATACTTATCCGAGGTTTGATCGTCGGCATCTCCATACCTAGTTCTACCTCGTTACTGATAAGTACTCTTTACTCGTTCCGTGATATGTCATCCCTTGTGACCCAGTCACATGCTTGCAAGCTAATTAGATGACATTCCACCGAGAGGGCCCAGAGCATATCTATCCGTCATATGGATGGACAAATCCCAATCTTGGTCCATGCGCTTCAACACATACTTTCAGAATACCCAATGACATCTTTATGACCACCCAGTTACGAAGCGGTGTTTGATGTCATCAAAGTACCCATCCGGTGATGGTGATTAACACAACCTCATGGTCAAAGGATTAGGTTACTATGTATTTGAAAGCTTACAGCAATACGAACTTAATGACTTGATCTTATGCTACGCTTACTATGGGTGTGTGTCCATCATATCATTCTCCTAATGACATAACCTTGTTATTAATCACATCCTAATGTCCATGATCAGGAAACCATGATCATCAATTAATCAACAAGCTAGTTCAACAAGAGGCTTACTAGGGACTCTCTTATGTTTACAAAACACACATGTATTAGTGTTTCCTAATAATAAAATTATAGAATGGGATGTAAACATTTATCATAAACATAAAGATATAATAATAACCACTTTATTATTGCCTCTTGGGCATATCTCCAACAGTAAGATGGGATTTGCAGTTTTTATTGATGGTGATTTAGTGGTACTCTTGTGGAGCAAGTCTCTAAAGGTCACTTTCGTTGGGTACATCGAAAATGACCTGTATGTGGTGCACTTTTCGGGGAAAAGCACAACTGGTCCGATGTGCTTATTCGGAAAGGCCGGCGCGGGTTGGTTGTGGCATCGCCGTCTAGCTCACGTCAACATGAGAACTTTGCAAAGTCTTCACAAGGGTGGCCACGTCCTTGGACTAAAAGACAATGTTTCTTTTGCCAAAGATCATGTTTGCAGGGCATGTGTTGAAGGAAATATGCACAACTCTCCCCACAAGAGGAAAACTATTATTTAATCAAAGAGGATCTTGGAGCTCCTTCATGTGGATCTCTTTGGTCCTCCGTCTCATGCAAGCCTTGGTAGGAAAAAATATTGCCTTGTCATAGTTGATGATTACTCAAGATACACATGGTTTTACTTCTTCAAGCTAAAAAGTGAGACCCAACAAACTATCATCGACTTTGCCAACGAGGTTCAGCGTCAACACAATGTCCCAATACTGTCAATTAGAAGTGACAACGGCTCCAAGTTCAAGAACTACACTATGAATGAATTCCTTAGAGAAGAGGGGATAAGACACCAATATTCCGCTGCGTACACCCCTCAACAAAATGGTGTAGCCGAGAGGAAAAACCAGACCTTAATGGACATGGCAAGGTCTATGTTGGCTGAATTCAAGTCACCATGCAATTTCTAGGCTGAAGCTATCTCCACTGCTTGTCACTTGTCAAACCGGCGTTATATTCGCAATATCTTGGACAAAACACCGTATGAGATACTTACCGGTAACAAGCCCAACATATCATATTTCCAGGTGTTCGGTTGTAAGTGTTTCTTTCTCATTAAAGGAGTTCATTTGTCTAAATTTGAGTATAAGTCTTTAGAAGGTATTTTTGTTGGTTATGGTGCCGAATCCCACGCTTATAGAGTCTACAATAAGCTCTCTGGAACTATTGTAGAATCTTGTAGTGTGGTATTCGAGGAAAATGATGGCTCCCATGTGGGGAAGGTTGATGTTTGTGATGTAGATGTTGAAATACCCCAAGATGCCATAAGAAGAATGGGCGTGATATTTTTCCACCCCATTGAGTAACCCCTTGTGGCGGATCGGGAAGGACAATGCTCTACTCAAGTAGAGCCCTGATCTACACAAGCTCGACAAGCTCCACATGTCGAAGAAACAACTGCACCAACACCTCAACTTGCTGAAGATCATCCATCATCTGAAGCATCTGGAAGCTCCAGCCCGGATATTCCGGGTGAGGCCGAATTATCTGGTCCAACCACATAGAATGCTAGAAACGAACATAATGACCAGGAAGAAGCAGAAATTCCTAGGCCAGATTTTCCGGCCCTACTCCAACTCATGCCACAAATATCCAAGATGATCAGGAAGGATCAAGAACTCCCAGGCCAGATTATCCAGCCCCTCCCTCGACCGGATTATCTGGCCTTGAAGTTATAGAACAGTAGCAACCTCCTGTTATGGTTGCTGATCAAAATCAAGGGCAAGGTTCTTCGTCTCCTGTACTCGCGGAAAAAGTTGTTGATCAAGGTCAATCTAGTGGTACTAATGAAGACTCAAATGATGAAGAAATTCCTCCAAGAAACAACAAGCTGATTGAAATTCATCGCAAAGCCTGTGCCGAAAGAAATCTCGAATTCAGAGGTCATACATTAGATAAACTGGTTGGCGATCTTAGAAGAAGGGTGTCCACAAGAAGAGAGCTTGCAAGCTTCAGTGATCATCAAGCTCACATATCTATGGTGGAACCAAAGAAGGTTTTTGAAGCCCTTGAAGATCTAGATTGGGTGGTTCCTATGCATGAAGAACTCAATAATTTCGAGCGCAACAAGGTCTAGAAATTAGTAGAGAAGCCAAAAGGTTGCCGCAATGTTATTGGCACCAAGCGGATATTCAAGAACAAGCAAGACGAGGATGCAATTGTCACAAGAAACAAGGCAAGATTGGTTGCACAAGGTTTCTCTCAAGTGGAAGGCATCGACTTTGGTGAAACTTATGCTCCCGTGGCTTGCCTTGACTCTATCTGTATCCTTCTTTCTTATGCAGATCATCATAACTTTAAATTACAACAAATGAATGTTAAGAGTGAATTTCTTAATTGTCCTCTACATGAGTTGGTATATGTAAATCAACCCCCGGGTTTCGAGGACCCCAATTTCCCGAACCATGTCTACAAACTCGATAAGGCGCTTTATGGCCTTAAACAAGCCCCACGTGCGTGGTATGAGCATCTTAAAGAGCTTTTGTTAGGCCGTGGCTTCGAAGTTGGGCAAATCGATCCCACTCTTTTTACTAAGAGGGTTAAGGGGGAGCTCTTCGTATGCCAACTATATGTAGACGACATTATCTTTTGCTCTACTAACCAAGCTTTTAATGATGATTTTTCAAAGCTTATGACTAACAGGTTTGAGATGTCTATGATGGGAGAATTAAGATTCTTTCTTGGATTCGAGATCAAGCAACTAAGAGAAGGAACCTTCATTAATCAAGAAAAATACATCCAAGACATGCTCAAGCAATTTAAGATGACGGATCTTAATGGCGTTGCTACACCAATGCAAACTAAATGTCATCTTGAACTCAATCCCAATGGTAAAGATGTGGACCAAAATGTATACTAGTCCATGATCGTCTCTCTCCTTTACCTCTGTGCATCTAGACCCGATATGGTGTTGAGTGTAGGAGTGTGTGCAAGGTATCAAGCTGCTCCTAAATAAAGCCACTTAGTGGCGGTCAAGAGAATCTTCCGATATTTGGTTCATTCCCCAAATTTCGGTCTATGGTATCCCAAAGGTTTAGATTTCTGTCTATGTGGATATACGGATTCAGATTGGGCTGGTGACAAGGATGATAGGAAATCAACTTCTGGTGCTTGTCAGTTTTTGGGTAGGTCCTTGGTATGTTGGTCTTTAAAGAAACATAATATCTCTCTCCACCGCCAAAGCTAAATATGTGGCTTCTGCAAGTTCTTGTACTCAATTATTATGGATGAGGCATACTTTAAAAGAATACATTGTCAATTGTGACAAAGTGCCTCTTTTATGTGATAATGAAAGTGCAATCAAAATTGCATATAATCCGGTGCAGCATACATGGAGAAAGCATATTGAGATTCGCAATCACTTTATTCAGGATCATGTTGCTCGTGGCGATATTGGCCTATCCTTTATGAGCACGAAGAACCAACTTGCTGATATTTTCACGAAGCCATTTGATGAAGCAAGGTTTTGTTACTTGAGGAATGAGATAAATATCGTGGATTCAAGGAGTTTGGCTTGATCACCCTTGCATACTCACTTATATATGGGGAGTGTGGTCCTAATTGATTGGGCTAACCCTCCCCCATAATGTCGAAAGCATGAAAAATCATTTCTCTTAATATCATTATGTGATATGTGAGTTCTTTCATGAGTATTGGTCATGAACCCAAGATATATCTTCGCGGTGTCATACCTTTCACTCCAACATGGTGGCTTCAGCCACCACCCTCTTCCATAGGAAGAGTTGGTTTCTTGTGGATCTTTTTTGTTCTTCTTGTATATATTGTGTTCTTATGGTGGCAAAGAAGAGCGATCCATTTCTTCTGGCATATCTTGTGTTCTTATGGAAAACACACCCAATTTTGGCTTCTATTTGATTTGACTCTTGTCGTGGTGGTATCACGGCATATGCCATGGGTAGGCTAAAGTTGGGGCCTATGGACACTGGAGGAGTTCGGGGAGGGATGATGAAGTGAAGACCTCATACGGAAGAACTCAGAGAGACACGATATACCCAGGTTCGAGGCTCTCCTAGTGAGATAACACCTCTACTCCTGCATCTAATCTCATATAACTTGACATGCTTGTGGCTACAATGGTGCTCCTTGAGCCGTTTCTCCTATGCCTCTAATAGCTTTCTCTGTGAGAGTAGATGAGGAAGAAGGTGAGATCCTAACGAGCAGAGAAGTGAGGAGCCCTTCGGGGTTCTCCTAGAGAACGACCCCCTACTGCTCCTTATAAAGGGAAGCCCAGGGGACAAGGTATGTCATCACAAGTAATCTCTATGAGCTGTCTAGTGGGTCCTTGCCCAGTCATCGTCCTTCAATGAGTCACCGGTCTATTGGCTATATTATCTATCATATAGGCTATATTGGTTATCTTTCTCACGGTGGAAGGCCTCAATAATGGTTATCATATTGGATATTCTTATATTATATTTAGGACTTATCTCTCATGGTAGTATGATGTTTTGGTCTAACTTGTCATTTGTGTGTAGATTCCATTCTAATGAAATATCCTTGTACCTACTGATACGTCCAGAACGTATCTACTTTCCCGAACACTTTTGCTATTGTTTCTCCTCTATACTTGTGTGATTTGGATACAACTAATGCGGACTGACGCTGTTTTCAGCAGAATTGCCTTGGTGTCTACTTTTTATGCAGAAAACAACCTATCAGGAAAAATCCCGGAAAATATGCCAAAAATCCTATTTCACCCGAAGACTCTAGGAGCTAGAATACGAGACGGAGAAGAGCCAGGGGGTGGCCACACCACCTAGTGGCGCGGGCCAGGCCAGGCCGCGCCAGGGGGTGGTGTGGGCCCCCCAAGCACCCTCTCGGCCTCTCTCTTCGCCTATAAGGAGCCTTCTGACCTAAAAACTTCACGGGGTTCGACGTTTTTTCAGAAGGAGTTCCGCTCCGCCGCCACCACCAGATTCCACGAAACAGCACCAGAAACTCCGTTCTGGCACCCTGCCAGGACGGGGAATTGGAGGATATCATCGCCATCATCATCACCATCGCTTCTCCATCAACCATCCATGTTTCCCCCATCTATGAGTGAGTAATCCCCCGTTGTAGGCTATGGGGATGGTAGGGATTGGATGAGATCGTTCATGTAATGGCATCAGATTGTTAGGGCATGATGCCTAGTATCTTTTATTAGTGCTTTATGACTTTGTTGCCACTTGTTGTGCTTAATGCTTGTCACTAGGGCCCAAATGCCATGATTTCAGATCTGAACATGTTATTGATTCATTATGATAGTATTGTTTATGGTCTTATCTACAAGTTGTATACACACGTTGTTGTCCGGAACCAATGGCCCCGAAGTGATAGAAATCGGAATAACCAGAGGGAATGGCTTTGATGTGAGGATCACATGTGTTCACGGAGTGTTAATGCTTTGCTTCGGTGCTCTATTAAAAGGATCACCTTAATTGCCAGTAGTTCCCTTGAGGCCCCGCTACAAACGGGCTGGCAGGACAGAAGATGTTGTGGAAGTTCTCATTGCGAGCACGTATGACTATATATGGGACACATGCCTAGGATTGTCTAGTACTTGGATGCTTTATCTTATTTATCTGCAATTGCCCTATGTTCTGATTGCTATGTGAATTGTCTTGTCCATGCAACGCCCATCCATCCATCTCTATGCCTACCGCACTCAAATCCCACTGTTTACTGCTATTGTTACTGCTGTCGTTACTTTACTACTACTGTTACTTTGCTATTCCTACTACAAAACTGTTGCTACTGATAAACTGCTGTGAGCAAGATTGTTTCCAAGTGCAGCTGAATTGACAACTCAGTTGTGAAGGCTTATAAATATTCTTTGGCTCCCCTTGTGTCGAATCAATAAATTGGGTTTCACTTCCCTCGAAAATATTGCGATACACCCCTATACTTGTGGGTCATCAAGCCTATTTTCTGGCGCCGTTGCCAGGGAGCATAGCTTTATTTATCAAGTTCACTTGGATTCTCTATTGTTCACTGCTATCCATCCATCATGGGTAAGTCTCGTGATGGAAAGGTTCCTATTTTACCATGCACTACAAGAAGAGGTACGGTTCTGAACACCTCTGCTGCTCTTGATTCACCGTCTGTTTTGAGTAAGTTCCTTACACCACCACATACACATGCTACACACACTGCTACTACTGCTGAATCTGAAACTTCTGATGCTTATGATGCTGCTTCTACTGTGCTTGATAAGAGTGGTTCATTAGGTCCTTTCCTAGATGCTACGATTGCTAGAACTATAGTTGGAAATACCGAAACTCCTAATGAAGACACTACCACACCTGTTAGCTCACCTGAGTCTAGTGAGAGTTATGATATTGAAGATGGTTATGTTGAGATGACTGATGAATTTATTAAAGAATGTAAAAACACCCATGATAGGAGTGCTGCTAAGGGTCTCCTTGAGAGGCGTACTATTAGACCCAAATTGTCTCCTGATGCTAAGCTTGCTGCTTCTCCCATAAACATTATAGATGAAGATTATGATTTCTCTCTCGATCTATCTTACATAGCTATTGTCGAGAAAGAACCTTTTTGTGGGACTAAGAATGAAAGTGCGGTAGCACATATGAATGAACTTTCTACCACGAGTGGCTTGTTTTCTGATGATATTAAGATGCGTACTTACTTTGTTGCCAAGATTTTCGCCTTTTCACTGAAAGGAGAAGCTAAAACTTGGTTTAGTAATTTACCTCCTGGATCTATTGATAGCCCTGAGTGCTTGATTAATACTTTCTTGCAGAAATATTTTCCTCCTAGTGCTAGACATGCTATTTTGCAGGAACTTTTTGATTTTAATAGGGAGAAAAAGAGGTATTGCCTGAATCTTGGGCAAGGTTTTGTGCTTTGATTGATGCACAAGATGGAAGTCCATTACCTAAGAATGAGCTTCTTGATATATTTTATAATGGACTAACTGAAGAATCTAGGACATACCAGATAGTTGTGCTGATTGTGTTTTCAGGAATAGGACCCTTAAGGAAGCTAAGGAATTAATGGCTAAAATAAGTAAGAACTATGAAGATTGGACTCCTCCTAAACAAGCTATACCTGAAGTAATTGTACCTGAACCATCTATTCCGGTGCCTATTCCAACATCAAAGAAGAGGGGAGTTATTGAATTAAATGATGAAGTGATGAAGGAAGCTAAGAAATGTCTTAAGGAGAAGGGAATTAAAGCTGCAGATGTCAAGAATTTACCTCCTATAGAAGAATTATGTAAGCCTATTCCCTACTCATCCACTATTGAGGTACACTATCTCCAACACTTTGATGAAGGTGATATCCCTTACTCTAAACCTCCTGATCAATGCTTAGAAGAATTTGATATCTTTATTGTTAAGCAAGATAACTTTAATAAAAGGGTGCAAAATCATCTAATGGAGAACACTAGAGCTATTGTTGAGTTGAAAGATATTGTGGAAAGAACCTCTAATGATGTTAAAATGATTGTTAAACACTTCCAAATGGTTCAAACTCAAATAGATCAACTCGTTAAAGTGCAAAATGACTTGCTAGTTAATGCTGCTAAAGAAAAACATGCTTATGAAATTAGAACTAGAAGTGGAGCTGCTACCCAGGATCCTCTATATCCTGAGGGGCATCCCAAAAGAATTGAGTAGGATTCTCAACAAGCTGAAAATAGTGGTTCTACTCGTAAGAAAAGGAAAAAGAAGCATAAAACTGTTGTAGAACCCTCTGAACCTGCTATAGATCCTAATAGTATATCTATCTCTGATGCTGAAACTGAAAGTGGTAATGAAGGAAATGAAGTTCCTAATGAAGAAAAAGTTGAAGAAGAACCTGAAAACCACACTAAGAACACTAAATACACTATAGAAGATTTTATTGCTAAGAAACATGGTAGTGAAAGAGAACCTTGGGTCCAAAAACCTATGCCTTTCCTTGATAAGAAACACAAGTCAAAGGAAGATGAACACTATAATAAGTTTTGTGAGAGGATGAAACCTTTATTCCTACAAATTCCTTTGACTGATGCTATTAAATTGCCTCCTTACTCAAAGTATATGAAGGATATTGTCTCGAATAAAAGGAAGATCCCTAATAAAGAAATTTCTACTTTGTTTGATAATTATTCCTTTAATGGTAAGGTTCCTAAGAAACTTGGAGACCCAGGGATTCCAACTATCCCTTGCTCTATTAAGAATAGTTATGTTAGAACTGCTTTCTGTGACTTGGGAGCTGGAGTTAGTGTTATGCCTTTCTCTCTCTATAAGAGGCTTCAGCTTGAAAAATTAATACCAACCGATATATCTTTGCAAATGGCTGATAAATCTACCACTATTCCTATGGGTATATGTGAGGATGTACCTGTTCAGGTGGCCCACAATTGCTTGATTTTAACTAATTTTGTTGTGCTTGAAATGCCTGAAGATGATAATATGTCTATTATTCTTAGGAGACCTTTTCTTAATACTGCAAGAGCTGTTATTAATTGTAATCAAGGAAAGGTGACCTTCAATGTTAATAACAAGGAACATACTATCTACTTCCCCAAGAAGATTGAAAGGACTTATGGCTTAAATTCAATTGAATATGTTGAAGGCATTCAAGTTGGAGAAATATATTGTCCCATACCGAGAGAAAAATTTGAAACTATTATGATTGGGACTATTGCTATCAAGGTCGAGGTAACATAATCTTTAGCGGAATACAAAGTTTTGTCTCATATGCAATTGTTTTGGTAGCAAGACTTGATCAACCTTGTTAACAAAAGGATTTCATTGAACAAAACAATGTTTTCACTATGGTTATCTCCGTTTATTTCTATCCTTTGCATTTTAGTTTTTGCTTTTGTTTAGTTTTCTTTTTGTTGTTAGTTGCTTGCATGTTAGAGTGTCTTAGAATTTCTGTAGTTCTAGCCTTGTTTTGTCCTTGCATCTTGTTTCCAAAAAAATCTGTCTGGCAGAAAATCATTCTTCTATGCCTGAAAATTGCCCAAAAATAAAGTGTCTCGAAAAATTTAAGAAAATTCATATTAAATTTTTACGTGAAAAAGGGGCAGAGGAGTACCTGTGAGGCACCAGGGGGCCCACCAGGCAGGCACACCACATGGTGGCGTGGCCAGCCTTGGGTAGCGCCATGCCCTGGTGTGGGCCACCCCTGGCCCCCCACTATTTCTCTCACCTGCCACTTTCTTCTCTCTCCCGAGCAAGCTTCAGTTCATTGCTGAAAATCGTGTTCTTGCTGTGCTTGTTGTCGATTTTTCGATCTCCTTGCTCAGCCCATCTTTCTTGCTGAAATTTGGAGCATTTGTTCCCTGGTATGTGACTCCTCCCCTTGTCCAAGTAGATTTATGTTTAGTGGATTATATCTTGAGTATTTTGCTGCTGTAGGTGGCTAGTTATGAGATCTTGTAAGCTTGTTTGATGCTTAGAGATATAGTTTTGATGCATGTTTAGGCCTCTTGCAAGACCCTATGAGTAGAATCCTTCATTATATTTACTTTGCAATCACTTGTTTAATAGGTGTTTAAATTTCAAAATAGAAGATGAGTGACCACCACCTAAACCAACATGAGCTTTGGGTGCCGGAGGTCATGAAGGTCCACTAGGAGGAGGAATTTTTTACCTCCATTTATCCATGCTCCGAGTTCATGAGAGCTGCAGGAATTCTACAAGATTTCCACACTTTGGTTTCTAATGCAGGGTTAGAGCACTTTTTGGAAGATGAACCTTGTCAATTTGTGAAGCTAACCATGTCTGTGGTGCAGGATTTCCAATTTAGTCACTCTTTGCCTAACCCCATGGTCCATTACAAAATTTACAATATTGCTGTCAACCTTTCTCTTGATGATTTTTGTGCAGCTATTAAGGTACCTCAATGGGGATCATGTAGGAAGATTAAAGAGAGACCTGAACCACTCATGGATTTATATGCAGAAATTTGCCAAGGGAGTAGCTTCTCGAAGGAGAGTGGAAAAATCTGTAACATTCATCTTCCCTCCATTCGCTAATTTGCCTACTTTATTACCAAGTGTGTTCTTGCTAGGAAAACTGCCAATAAGTTATCTTCGTTTGTTCTAGCATTTATCTCTGCTGCTCTTAGACGAGATAGGTCTTACAACTTGGGTGCTTTGATAGCTTTCCGTCTTGCTGCTAACCGTGAGAAAGGTGGAATTTGTGGAGGCCTCATTGCTTCTCGTTTACTAGCATTGCATGGTTTAGTGCCTCATCATCTAGACCTTCATTTTCCCATAGAAAGGCTTGATCTTAATTCCATGATACAACATAAATTTGTTTCCTCGTGGGCTAGTATGAGTGAGTTATCTTATGAAATAACCTTTCTCAAAGCTGGTTGGAGAAAGAGCAAGTCCGAGCATGTTGTTCTTTTGCCTGCACCTGTTTTGTTTAACCTTGATAACAGGGAAGGATGGTCCCTCACTGAGGAGGAGCTTGACACGTACTTGGGAGAGCTCTCCCAACAGGAGCAGGACACTAGAAGGGAGGTCACGGATGATTCTGTCCAACCCTCGAATGAGGGAGAATCTTCATATCAGCTGCCCGCTTATGATTGGGGAGCTTCTTCTTCTCATGGGCCTACCTACGACCATTCTTACCAAGATCCGCCTGCTTGGAACCCTTATTCGTACATGGATTGATACCCACTTAGGCAAAAAGCCTAAGCTTGGGGGGAGGTACGCCAACACCGCACTCATCTCCATATCATGTTGCATCGGTACTTTGTATATTCATGTTTTCGTTCTCTTTTTAGTTTTCGTTCTTCTTTGCTTTTGCTTTCTAAAAACACAAAAAGACCAAAAATATTTCTATTGTTTCTCTTTGGTTTGCTTCTTCTTTTTTCCTTGGTTTGTTTTTCCCTTTTGCTTTGTTTGAACTATTCGAAAAACCCAAAAAGATTTTGCTTTTCTTGTTTTTCCCTTTTTGTTCTTGTTTAAAAATCGAAAACACCAAAAATATTTGTCGTTCTTCTTTGGTTTTGTGAGTTTGCTACAGGGTTCAGCAGTCCTCGGTGGATATTGGGTTTCATATTATTATTCAAGCCACACAAGTGAAGAGAAATAAGGAGGATTAATGACAACTTGAGGCGTGGTAAGAGGCTGGTAACGAACTCTATTTGTTTTCATTTTTGTACATATACTCATCACTGTGGGCTTGCTTAGTCTGTTCGTGTAGGGTGTATGTTATCTTTGGATGCTTAGTAGTTCTTGCTTTCTTATGATTAGTTCCAGCTCATTAATAGTTTTTAGCATGTCTTATAAATGTTTGCTTGCATTGCTCTATTCATAAATTGGTATGACACCGTGGTATCCTCCTCTGAGTGTTTCATTTGAATTGACTTGGCACATGCTCACGCATGCACATGACTGTAATAATCAGTTGAGCCTCGATGAATTATTTTGCCTTGAGGATCTGGAATCACTTTCATGCCATGAGTAGTCCTGTTTTGTTGCAAGCATGATAATGACAGCTATTGCTCTCTCGATTGTCGCTCCCTTACTATTGCTAGCCTTCACTTCCGCTGATTGTTTTACTCAAGTTGCTAACTCCCTAAACCAAATATTTCCAAAGTGTCCACCATACCTACCTATTAGCATCATTTGCTACTTCCGTGCATATTCAATATGCTTTGTTTTCTTCCGAATAAAATGTTTGCTTGTTATGAGAAAATTAGTTAGTAAAGCTCTCACGAACTTGATGGCACACTTTATTTCCTGCACTTAATAAACCTGAACCATTGTGAACTCTCCATGAAAGTTATATGCTTGCAAATTATAGGCTGGGGATTAGCAGAACCGTGCTGTCACGGGGAACGCTTTAAACACTTGTAAATATATACCCAGTTGATACCTTGCTCTTTTGTTTGCGGATGTCGTCGGTGTGAAATAAAAGGGGAGCTTGTAAGTCCATGGAGTTATGTATGTGTGTTAGAGAAACGCCTGGGCCGCTGGTCTAATCCATGCTGACATGGTGGAAACCTGCAGCGTAACCATAATGATATCTATGAAGCATTCTTCTTATAAAAAAAGAGAGACATAGCTATTGAGAAAAAGAAAAAAAAGAGTTTTATGCAAAGAGGAAAGAGAGAAAAAAGCACCATTTTCCCATGGTAAATAAGAAGATTGCTGAGATACTCATTGTCTACTTGCCTTGTCATTTTGATATGGGGATTCTTCCGTATCATCGGGAAAGGGGTACCCCGTTGGCGGTTCTCAATGATACACACATACTTACGATGACAAGAACTTACCGGTAACTAAAGTTGAGTAGAATGAGGAGCGGCCCTCGTACTCAAGGGACTTGGGATTTGCAGTTTATAGTCTGTTAAGCATATAACTCAGATTGGACCTCACTTTCACCTTAACCACATTAAAGATGCTTATGATAGGGGCAATGAGAGCTCAAAGCTAATGAGTACCATATTTTCAGCATTTGGAAGCCTTTCAAATTATTTAAAACCTTTTCTTTTACTTGTTGAGTCTCCACATATTCTTTGAGCACCTTCTTGAGAGCATAGTTGTCATTTTTTGTGTTTGTTCATTACTTGATTATTTGTGTTCTGACTTTGATGCTTGTATCCTTGATATCTTTACTTCTAGTCATCACTTGAACTTCAGAGGTGCCTTGGCATTCATAATCAAAGGCAAGCGAGATACCACTCTATCATACCTTTCTATGAGCATTGTAATGTTGCTTATGTTTGTGCTTCATGCTACTTATTATTCTTGAGTTGGAATCTCTTTATAGCTTGCAAAGACTATTAAGTAGACTTGGTTGCATACTCTTTATTATGAATTGTCCAAGTAGTTGATCACATTGCTGAGAATATTTACATCTTATGAAGCAAATGTGTTCGTGAAAGTTCTTTTATCGCACTCAGTTTTCAACTGAATTGCTTGAGGACAACCAATAAGCTAAGCTTGGGGGGAGTTGATACGTCCAAAACTATCTACTTTCCTGAACACTTTTGCTATTGTTTCTCCTCTATACTAGTGTGATTTGGATACAACTAATGCGGACTGACGCTATTTTCAGCAGAATTGCCTTGGTGTCTACTTTTTATGCAGAAAACCAACTATCAGGAAAAATCCCGGAAAATATGCCGAAAATCCTATTTCACCCGAAGACTCCAGGAGCCAGAATACGAGACGGAGAAGATCCAGGGGGTGGCCTCACCACCTGGTGGCGCAGGCCAGGCCAGGCCGCGCCCGGGGGCGGTGTGGGCCCCCCAGGCACCCCTCGGCCTCTCTCTTCGCCTATAATGAGCCTTCTGACCTAAAAACTAAGGGGGGTTCAACGTTTTTCCAGAAGGAGTTCTGCTCCGCCGCCACCACCAGATTCCACGAAACAGCATCAGAAACTCCGTTCTGGCACTCTGCCAGGACGGGGAATTGGAGGAGATCATCGCCATTATCATCACCATCGCTTCTCCATCGACTATCCATGTTTCCCCCATCTATGAGTGAGTAATCCCCCGCTGTAGGCTATGGGGATGGTAGGTATTGGATGAGATCGTTCATGTAATGGCATCAAATTGTTAGGGCATGGTGCCTAGTATCTTTTATTAGTGCTTTATGACTTTGTTGCGACTTTTTGTGCTTAATGCTTGTCACTAGGGCCCGAGTGCCATGATTTCAGATCTGAACATGTTATTGATTCATTATGATAGTATTGTTTATGGTCTTATCTGCAAGTTGTATACACACGTTGTTGTCTGGAACTGCTGTTACTTTGTTATTCCTACTACAAAACTGTTGGTACTGATAAACTCCTGTGAGCAAGATTGTTTCCAGGTGCAGCTGAATTGACAACTCAGTTGTTAAGGCTTATAAATATTCTTTGGCTCCCCTTGTATCGAATCAATAAATTGGGTTTCACTTCCCTCGAAAATACTGCGATGCACCCCCTATACTTGTGGGTCATCACCTACTTGTGTGTATTTGTATTCAAATGCAAATTATTAATTATGCACATATTTAGGGGGAATCTCTTTCATCCTTGAAATGATGTTGTTAGTAGGTCTCTATTGCAAATCCTAGTATTGTCATCTAACTCCAAAAAGGGGGAGATTGAAAGAACATTTCATGTTCCCTAGTGTTTTGTGTGCTAGATACCAATACCAAGGATCATCTCATGTGTGTTGAAGTGATGCAGATAAACTGTACATTCGGATGCGGCAAAACTGAAAGTTGGGGGCGGATATATCCGCCCGTGCCAAGGGCTGGATAATACGGCCCACCCCATTCGCAAGAGCAGGCAAGGCGCGTCATGCGGTATGCGGGGAGGAATATCCCTTGGATTTTGTCCGGCTAGGGACGGAGCTTTTTCCCCGGCCGGATAATGCGCCCCTCCAGGGGGCCAGATAATCCGTGCCTCGAGAAGTTTTGCGAAGGCCAGCCAGGCGCTTCATGGGGTATGGCGGCGGATTTCCCCCGCAAAATCTGACTTCGGGTGGAGTTTTGCCCCGGTCGGATAATTCGGGCCCTACTTGGGCCGGATAAATCTGGCCCCCAAAATCTCCAACGGCCGAGTTTAGAAGGGGGTATTTATTCCCCATCAATCCCCCTACCAGAACTCTTGATTCATTTGAAAAAGCTCAGACCTGTTTTTCATGTTTCAAGAGAGATCTCAATCCTCACCCTCCCAAAGGCTTCGATCTTTGGGGAATTGAAGGATGAGGCCTCGATCTCCATCAACACCAATCAAGCTCTCAACTTCCCCATTCACTTGGGGGATTCTTGATCTAGTATTTCTTGCAAATATCTAGATCCTAGTTTTGATTATTTGATAATCCTTGTTCTTGTGGCAGCTTGTTGTCATCACGGGAGCCTCCAATTCAGTTGTGGATGTGTGCCTCGGTAGTGTTGTAAAGGCACTGGTTCCCGCCTTGAAGGGTACCAATAGTGGAAACGTGGATCAGGCTTTTGGTGGCGAGATCCATCGGAGAATAGGTTGAGGCCTATTGTGGCATGGTGGTCTTAGAACCACCCACCCCTCCAACACAGACGTACTTCCCTTAACAAGGAAGGAACTACAATCAAAAAAATCCCCGTGTCTCCACGTGCTCCAATATGGTTTCCTTGCTCCTTTTTACATGCTCAGTAGTTAGGTTCGCATATAGGGAAATTATCGGAATTACATATCTGGAGAATTTACTTTTGTGTCAAGCCTAAAATTGATTTTTTGGAGTAGCACCTATTCACCCCCCTCTAGGTTCCCATACGATCCATTTCAAGAAGCCCGAGAAGAAACCTGTGAGGCTGAAGGAGCCTCTAGTTGTTACCTCGTAAGTTTTCTTTTTCCGAGTTATCTTTGTATTTCTTGTTTCTCTCTATCTTATCTGGTTCATTTCATCTGATCGTTTCTCTTGGCAGGGCTCCTTTGAATATCTCTCAAAGCGGTTCTAGCATGGCCTCTCTAATCTGCAGGTCATCATCTTCTCCACCTCACGACGATACTCGGGTCCTCATCACGTTATGTGGTAACACTCCTCCCGCGCCAGATAACAGCCCATCCCAGCCAGAGGGAGAAAGTGCTGGCAGAGATGGAGGTGGCGCCCCGGAGGATGTGTCCATGTCGTACCAGAGGTGTGATTCCTCCACCCCTGAGAGAGAATGGAGATCATGGTGCTAGCAGTACCGGCGCCAAGACAATTTTGTCCAAGGTGCTGGTAACCCCGACACCATCTCAACCCCAACCTCAGTAGCAAACAACTCTTGTGTCTACTTCAGCTCAGCAGTAGAAACTGCCACCAACATCATCTGAGTCTTCTAAGATCCGGCCACAAGGCTAACCTCAGGAGAGCCTGGAGCCCAAATATCAATAGACTTCATAGTCTCAGCCTCCGCCAACCTCGTCAATCGAACCTCAACCAACAAAATCTCAGGCCAATCCACCAGGCAAGCAGAAGAAAATAGGTGTGGTGCCCACCCCCTCCAAATAGACATACTTCCCTTAACAAGGAAGGAACTGCGGTCAAACAAATCCCCGTGTCTCCACGTGCTCCACTATGGTTTCCTTGCTCCTTTTTACACGCTTAGTAGTTAGGTTGGCATATAGGGAAATTATCGTAATTGCATATCTAGAGAATTTACATTTGTGTCAAGCCTAAAATTGAAAATAATTATAATTTTGAGTAACACCTATTCACCCCCTCTAGGTTCCCATACGATCCATTTCAAGAAGCCCGAGAAGAAACCTGTGAGGCTGAAGGAGCCTCCAGTTATTACCTCGTAAGTTTTCTTTTTCCGGATTATCCTTGTATTTCTTGTTTCTCTCTATCTTATCTGATTCATTTCATCTCATCGTTTCTCTCGCCATGTCTCAATATATCTCAAAGCGGTTCAAGCATGGCCTCTCCAATCCGCAGGTCATCATCTTCTCCACCTCGCGACGATACTCGGGTCCTCAGCCCGGTATGTGGTAACACTCCTCCCACGCCGGATAACAGCCCATCCTGTCTAGAGGGAGAAAGTGTCAGCGGAGGTGGAGGTGGCACCTCGGAGGATGTGGCCATGCCGGACCAGAGGTGTGATTCCTCTGCCCCCGAGAGAGATGAAGATCATGGTGCCAGCAGTACCGGTGCGAAGATAATTTTGTCCAAGGTGCTCGTAACCCTGGCACCAGCTCAACCCTAACCTTAGTAGCAAATAGATCTTGTGTCTACTTCAGCTCAGCAGTAGCAACCGCCACCAACATCATGTGACTCTGCCAAGAACCGGCCACATGGCTAACCTCAGCAGAGCCTACAACACAAATCTCAACAGACTTCACAGTCTCAGCCTCCGCCAACCTCGTCAACTGAACCTCGGCCAACAAAATCTCAACAATGGGCCAATCCACCTGGCAAGCAGAAGAAAACATGTGTGGTGACTAAGGTGGCTCAAAAGAAAGCTCGAGCTGCACCCGCACAACCATTAGTTACCACAATGCTGCAGAAAAGTGCTCCTCCTCTGCCTCGGCTATAGATAAGCAGCTTACGCTGCACATTAGCCCAGCTTCTGCGATGGCTACCCAGAAAGGTTCTTCTGGGAAAGGCTTGTTCTTGACTCGGACTCTGAGCGGTGAAAGCCTCGACTCACTTGCTGAGTATGCTAATAACTAGAACGAAGCCGCTTATGGCGAGGTTACCTCTGGGAAACCTTTGCCTCAGAAGTTTGTCCCGGCAGAGATTGGTGAGAGGATGTTCACTACTAGGAAGGCTCTTGCAGAAGCTGACAAGATGATGGAGGTAAATATCTTGGCTGCATTTTTGTACTTTCAATAGACAACACATAACCACTAGTCCCCGAGCCTCCGGGGGAGTAACATATTACTCGATCGGATGCTCTTTTAGACCAACACCTTGTAATTTAGTTTAGAACCTTATCATGTCCGAGATATTGCTCCGAGTCAATGTAACTTAGTAAAAAATCCCATTATCGTCGAATATCCAACCACCTAGATTCAAATCGAGTTTACCCGGTTCAAATCTTGAGTAGAGTCGAATATCCAGCCACCTAGATTCGAGTCGAGTTTACTTGGTTCCAATCTTGGGTAGCATCGAATATCTAGCCACCTAGATTTGGATCGAGTTTACTCGGTTCGAATCTTGATTAGAGTCGAGTATCCAGCCACCTAGATTTGGATCGAGTTTACTCGTTTCGAATTTCGAATAGCAACGAGTATCCAGCCACCTATATTCGGATCGATTTTACTCGGTTCGAATCTTGAGTAGAGTCGAATATCCAGCCACCTAGATTCAGATTGATTTTACTCGGTTCGAATCTTGAGTAGCATCGAATATTCATTTTACTCAGTGACTAATAGTTGTCTTTTTTTCAGATCTCCAACAACCGTCGCACTGCCGAATTTCAAAGACTCCTTTTTGCGAACAGGGGCCTCTCCACGAAGCATAAGAAATTGCTGCTTAAGTTGAAGAATAAGGGTATGTTCCTGCCTTATTGTCCTAGTACTTTTTTGTTCTTGATCAGCCGAATTAACTTGTGATTCGTCTTTTGCCAACCGAGGTGGAGGCGTAGAAGAAAGAGCTACAGAATCGTGTTGCTGACCTGGAAGGTACTTTGCCTCTTGCATGTCATCTTTGCACTTTCCCCTTCTGACTTGCCGTGTAATTCTTATTTCGGCTCAGCCGGATCAAAAGCTCTTGTAGAATCTCATCGGGATTGCATATCTATGCCTGAATTGATGACCCATTTTCTCGATCAAGCAGGAGAACACCAAGCCCAGCTGAAGGAGACGGACGATCAAATCTGTTGGCCCCGCACTGAGAATGGAAATCTAAAGAAACTCCAAAAAGTTGAGCTTGATAAAATGTGACCAGGAGTTCTCCGAGGAGAAAAGCTGGCTCGCACTTCAAGTTGAGAAGGAGCAAAACCTACTCAAGGACACCGAGGTCAAATTTGACTCAGTTTCCATTGAGTTTGAAAGACTCAAGAAGAAGCATGAGGTTTGGCTATCCGAACTCACTCGGATCAACATCATCATGGATAGTGAGTTCCTCTCTAGTTTCCTTTCGTAGCCGATCTTTCCCCTATAGTGTCACTTTCTAACTTTCTCTTTCTACTTGTTCTACATGCAATTTCCCTGAGTCAGAAACTCGTACCGTCAGAAAATCTAGAGCGTAGAGCACCAAGACTAGCGGGACCTCCGCAGAATATGATGTTGATGATACTCTGGCCAGTCTCTTGTCCTACCTTGAGCCCATGAAGGCTTTTGGGGTTGATCTTCTGAATGCTGCCACCCGAGTCTTCAATGTACTCTAGCCTGAAGAAACTACCCCCAAATGTGTCACCGCGCTGGTCGAGAAACTAATGGAGTGCGAGGAGCGAGTCATCTTGTGGCGCGAGTGAGCTACCCGTGCTGGTGCCGACATAACTTTGTCCTTCGTGTTGTCATGGTACTAATAACCCCCAAGTGCAGGGGATCATCATAGTACAATTCGATAAGTATCTGAGTGTCGAACCCATGAGGAGCTGAAGGTAAACTATCTATTCTCCAAAGCCCTATAACCCACTTATATGGCCTTTTATGCAAAGCTAGGATCTAAAATGTGTGAGTGGTTGTTTTTGGTATTAACTAGAAAACAATTAAGTAGTTGAAATAAATACTATAATTAAAATAATGCAAATGAAGTGGAGCTAGTGGAGTGGATGTGGATAATCTATGGGAGCAAATGTTTAGGAAAATTGCTATTTCATTCATTTGGTTGTCACAATTAGTGCAACACATATATAGTCTTTTTGTTGTTTCTTCTAGGAGGAGCCAGAACTAGGTGTAGCAATAAATACGAGAAAATACACCACTAGTGATTGATCCCAAGGCCAATTAAGAACAAACAAGGGAATATTAAGATATAAAATCCAACCACCGCATTTAGATCTATGGTACCCGTGATAATATCCCCGTTGATTAACCATGAATTAATACCACATATATTTCTAAGACTTGGGATTCGCATTCTGTCAAACTCCGTCTATCCCTCATCCTATAAACATGCAGTAGTGACAACCTTGTGCATCCCTCAACATATGTGTGCACTCATATTATAGTGCATCAAGATCATTGTAGAAGATACCATATACTTGTATGCAACCAAAACAAACTATATCACAATTGCCATAAACAAGTCACTACTCAGACTTCAACATAGAGATACAATAGATCATGGGAAAACAATATATTGCATCATACGTCATGTTTGCCAAAAGATTATAGTAGGGATATGGAGAGGATCTTGCTGTAGAGATATTGATGATGAACACGCTGGAGGGGGATGGAGTCCACCGGAGATGATTCCGGCAGCGTTTCCCCCCTCCGATCTCCACCGGTGGCGGCCTATAGACTCTTTGTTTATGTGTTTTCAATCTCCGCCTCTGTCCTCTCGAGAAAGGCTACTTCTCCAGTAGATCAAAACGAAGCGCATGGCGGTGGAATCGACGTCATCAGAGTTTCGACTTCTGAGATAGCCCCAGCAGCATGCCCTCTAGTAAATGTGCTCCCATTATTAGCTCATTGAGCCCCTTGGGCTCTACTTTAGCTAGTTGGTTTTTTGTGGAAATTATCTAACAGATCCCATTGACATAGCTCTGTTTCGTGTTCCGTAGTTCCTGGAAAGTCAAAAACACTAACAAAAGGTTTTTTGCCAGAAAAAGTTAGAACCAAAAGAGAGGGGATTGTTTAGAAAATCCCCGAAATCAATGTAAAACATGGATCTAACATCATATATGTTGCAAATATGTGAGAAATTATGTCAAAAAACTACAAAGTTCATGTATGCATTTTACATGCATCAACATCCATAAGCTTAACCTATGCTCATCCTCGAGCATGAGGTGATAAAAATAAACATGGACTTTGGAGATTCTTACTTTTGCTTATTTTCATTGTCACACAAAGTTTACTAGGTTCAATCTCTAAGTAACTACACCAAGCAAGTGATCTAGAAAGTGATACATTTTACCCTCTACAAACATGCTCAATAATGAGTAGACTTGTGTTCAAACAAATGTGAGGTAAAACAAACCTTCAAGCATACTTAGATGAACCTATAGAATTGTTGGAATAATCTTTCCTATAATTAACATGGTTTTTATGCCTTTCTACTTTGGGCTACTTCTTAGTTTCATGCCCCTGACCTAGAAGACTCACTTCTTAGTTTTATGTCTTCCCTTGAGATATTTTATATCTCATACCGAAAGTAAGCATGGATTAAACATGTGCAAAGGCCTATTTAGGTTTCAAACTCTATTTCATTAAGTTTATGATTGATCAATAGTTCATCATTAGTGTTGGTTCCATTTACCCCCATCGTAAGCATCTTTCTATACTTTATATGCTTGACCCACTACAAGTTGAATGTATCATGTCCGTTAATTACAAGTACTCATTATCACATGCTACTCAAGTTTAGATCACAAAAAATTCGTCATTATATGCATACAGTTCCAAATGAGGTGCATTGAGGTGCCTCTTGCCCCTTTGCACGAAGGCCCCTGTAAAGAGACATCCATACTAAGATGACAAGACAAACAGATAAATGAAACATCTCGGCATGTTTTTATTTACTATTTGCACAGCTTTTTATTTGAATGCCTCATAGAATATTCATGTTGAAAATTTCCACCATAATGGCTTGTAGGAATTTTTAACATGGCTTAAATTAGCGGCACATTGCTCCCTCTAACACATATACATACTAGAATATTCTCGATTTTATCCCATTCATTTCACAATGTTAAGCATCCATAGCCAAAATACATGATATCAACAAGGGAGTGTCACGCATAAACCTTCCCATTAATTGTTTGAAAGCTTCCCCATTTTTGCATGGTTGGGCTAACAATCAACTAATAGTTTGTCAAGCACATAACTTATTTATTATTAGGTAAGTTTCCCCTTTTGTTTGTTCCTTCAGGTTCGTGGCCACCCCACAACCAACTTCTCTATGACAACTATAACCATAAGAGCAATATTATTTGGAAGCTAAATAAAACAAGGCACATGATAAATATACTTGGAATAGCATTGGTGCTATATAGGTATATATGGTGTATGCTGTGAGCTTTGGTTTTAAGGGTATTTGGATATACAAGCTTTGCTTGTATAGGAATGTTTGAGCTAGCAAAAATATCTACAAGTATGCCATTGGATCCATAGTTGAGAACATTTATCATAACACAATGCTCCTTAGTATTAAACACCAATGTATATGAGAAAACGTTATCACTAAATAAGGTACTATCAAATTATCATTCATTAAAGTATTTGAGCTAGCAACACTAAGCATGACTTTGAATTTTAGCTTTTTTGCTTTCATTCCCTTTTCTTGTGATAACACACAACTCATTATCATCAAGGAATTTAATCATGGGATAAATTGTTTCAGTAGATATTTCCTAATCATGAAAAACATCTAGCATGTTGGTTTCATTTATTCTCAAGGAACATGAAAACTAGACATAAAACTAGACAAAGACGCTCCAAGTTTCTACGATGATTCTATGTTGCTCAAAAAACAAAGTTTAGAGGTTTGCAAACCGAGAGTTTGATAGGTCCAGTGGGGTGCATTGGGAATCCCCAAGCTTATGGCCTTCACCATTCTTGGATAACTCTTAGTGTGGTGTTCGTCCATTCTGTGTCAAAAAACTTCAACACAAAACTTTCTCCCATTTCTTTTCTATAGGTGACATTAGTGGTACAAAGATATAGTGCTAGCAGTGATAAATGCCCCAAATAAAATTTGATTTTAAATGTCCGAAGAGTTACTTAAGTTTCCAATATCCAATATCAAAATACTCAAAAAGAATCAAATGAAAACTCAAAAAGGCCACTCTTGCAACAAAAGACAGATTCTGTAATTCCTGACATAAAATAAAGTTACAAAGTTTCATCCTATATATGCAAAAATGTTTTCTAAAATTCCTGACATGTTTAAGTTTTGTGTTAATAGAGAATTATGAAAACATTTATTCCTGACATTTATTTCAACTTGATATATAAAACCTTTATTTTAACAGAGAATCAAATGTCCCAAAACCAAAAACATAAAAGAAGCAAAAAGAACCAAGAAAGAATCAAGAGAAGCAAACAAAGAAGAAACAAAATCTTTTTGTTATTTTTGTTTTATGAAAGATGAAGATCAAGAAGCAAACAAAAATAAAAAAGCATAAAATATTTTTGTTGTTTGTGTTTTATAAAAACAATAACCAAATAAGAAACAAATTAGAAAAACATAAAATCTTTTTGTTGTTTTTGTTTTAAGTAAAAACAAGAAGAAAATAAGAACCAAAGGAAGAACCAAAAAGTGTTTTAAAGTTTTAAAAACAAAAGGCAAGAATGAGCAAAATGAACCAATAGTAATAAATCTTTTTGGTATTTTTATAAAGAATATGCAAAATAATATCTAAACAATACAAAAAGGTAATTCAAACATGGTTTCCACAAACATACAAACAAAAACATCAAGGTAAAACTAAAACATGAGTTTGGAATGATATTACTTGAAATACTTGAAAGAAGAGGGGGATGCGTGGTCATCCCCAAGATTGTGGTCTTGATAGTTCTTATCCTCTACTTATTTCTCATCATATCATGTCACTCATCTCAAACTTAGAAATATTTTCATCTTCATGTTACTTCAATGCCTACAAAATGGTTAGTTCTCCAAACAATTGATATAATAGTTTCTACCATGATGTAAACTTTAGTAATTATTGGGAAACCATTTTATTCAAGAAGCTAATATATTACAAAAGCGACACTCTTTTTATTTTGTTTTTATGTGGGGGGAGTTTTAATGATCTAGACTTTGCAGTGGTTCCATTGGCATGAACAACACATGCTCAAGGTCGACCCCAACTTATCCATTGCTAATCCTTCTCATTTTCTCTCCCAAATTTTATATTTAGTTAAAATCTTACACTAATTGTTAAATAATAGTAGCTAATGTTAATTTATATGTTACATGGATATCAAGGAGTGCTCAAATAGAATAGTATTTGAAAGCATATGGAGCACACCACAAAGCACATAGACATTAACATTTAAGTCTAACTTTCTTCCTATGCATTGAGATTTTATATATGAATAAGTAGCAGAAACTTTGTGGTATCCAATGCATATAATGATCAATAGATTGCATTTTAAATAGAATGGAAACATAAAGAGGGTTTTATCTCTTCCACTTTCATAATTATCGCAAGCATCAAAAGCAAACTTAATCTCATAGTTTTGAATAAATTCACATATAAAGAAAAGTCATCTAATGAGAATAATGGATCATCTACCTAAATTATATCACTTTCATCCTCCCATATATTAGACATAATTGTTCCACATAGAGGACTACTAGGAAATAAAAGATCATCATCATTATAAGAAGAGTTGTTCATGGGAATTTGTGTGTTACCCTTGTTGAGAGTAGGATATGGATAACTACTCCATTCTTCCTCCACTTTTTATTCTTTCTCTTCTATCTCCTTTTATTTGGGATGCATGGGAATCCCCAAGCTTAGCCTTTTGTCATCTTGTTCCCTAACACTTTCATCATGATTTCTTGCATTCAAAAAGTTAGTGCCCAAGGGAGTCTTCAAGCATTCAACATATTTGACTAGCATATCATACACATCATTGTGAGAATTTTCCATTATTTTTTTGGTTTTTAATTTTATATGCAAGGTACTAAAATTAAACTAGCAATGCAAACAAGAATAGAAGCCTAGTGCTATGCTCCCCAGCAACGGCGCCAGAAAAGTATCTTGATAACCCCAAGTGCAGGGGATCATCGTAGTACAGTTTGATAAGTATTTGAGTGTTGAACCCACGAGGAGCTGAAGGTAAACTATTGATACCTTCGATCCAGATTCACGGATGTAGTATAATAGCTATTTCCCTAGAAGACCTAGGTTTAATCGAACCTCAGAAAGCAATGCTAAAAGGAAATAAAAAGGACACATCTATAAGACTTTGTTTGTTTGTTTTACCTTAGTTTACCGGACCAATCCAGTTTACTTTATAATGGGTTTGAATCAGTGGATGGAGATAGGCCAGGGTTGAAGATCCACTAGTAACTGCACATCAAATGGGATAAAATATAATAATAAGCATAATCATGTATAATGTTTGAATGGATATAATCTCTTGTGGGTAACACATCCTAATATTCTAGAGCCCCTGTAATGCAGCGGGCATACCAATAGACTTTTAATCCAACCGAGTGCACACCGAAGCCACAGGTTACAAATTAAGTGTAAAACATAGATCAAAGCTTTAAGTGGTGATGTTGTTGTTGTTGTTCCCGAATGGGGCGTTAAGCGAAGACCGTACTGCCATTTTTGTCACTGAGATTCCTATGAGATTGCAGCTAGCCAAGTATCTCCCCTCAATCCTTTATCAATATATGGGATCTTGGGTACCTACAAGTCCACAGATCGAGACAGGAGACGAAGAAACAAAATATACAAATCTCAATTGCAAACAAAATATGATACTCCCATGATCTAGATGCACATAATCGCTGCGAGGTTTCTCCCCAACCCACTTCCCGTGAGGACTACTCACTCATAACAAATAGATCGGAGATAGAAAACATCATACAAATACTTAGATTGAAATCAAATATTCTTACAATGATCGCCAAATCACAAGGAGATCAAAAGTACAAAGCAATGGCTATGGCTAGTGGATGGATGGATGGTGGAAGTGATGAACAATGGTGTGTATCTCCTTTGGTGGTGTTGTGATGTAATCTAAGAATGGCAGCTCTCTGGCCGGCGGCTGGAGCCTCGAAATATATAGGCGTCTTCACGAAAGTTGTAGGGTTTGACAAGACGAAGTCGTCTCCACCTGGTACGGGCGAGCGGTACGGGCGGGCCCTGCCCGTACTAGTGGTTGTTAAGCGTACTGATGCCCTGGAACTGCTTCCCAATTACTTGGCCATGTGTACTTCCTCAAAATCCTTCATTATGATTCCTTATTTCGCATTAAAAGCCGTGATTTCCTGCACAACATAAATCGAAGAGAGGTTTTTCATATCTTTGTAATTATTAGTCATTAGTGGAAAGTATTGAGAGTTTCTTTAGCAATTGCTTGACCAAAAACAATGTTTAAATGAAGTGGAAGATGGAAAAAATGGAGCCATCAACTATCTATTCTCTAAAGCCATATAACCCACTTATATGGCCTTCTATGCAAAGCTAGGATCTAAAGTGTGTGGGTGGTTGTTTTTGGTATTAACTAGAAAACAATAAAGTAGTTGAAATAAGTACTATAAGTAAAACAATGCAAAGGAAGTGGAGCTAGTGGAGTGGATGTGGATAATCTATGGGAGCAAATGTTTAGGCAAATTGCCATTTGATTCATTTGGTTGTGACAATTAGTGAAGCACATATAGTCTTTTTATTGTTTCTTCTAGGAGGAGCTATAACTAGGTGTAGCCATATATACGAGCAAATACACCACTAGTGATTGATCCCAAGGCCAATTAAGGACAAACAAGGGAATATTAAGATATAAAGTCCAACCACCGCATTTAGATCTAAGGACCCCATGATAATACCCTTGTTGATTAACCATGAATTAATACTACATATATTTCTAAGACTTGGGGATTCGGCTTCTATCAAACTCCGTCTATCCCTCATCCTATCAACATGGAACTATGACAACCTTGTGCATCCCTCAACATATGTGTGCACTCTTATGTTAGTGCATCAAGATCATTATAGAAGATAACATATACTTGTATGCAATCAAAACAAACTATATCACAATTGCCATAAACAAGTCAGTACTTAAACATCAACATAGAGATACAATAGATCATGGGGAAACAATATATTCCATCATACATCATGTTTGCCAAGAGATTACAATAGGGATATGGAGAGGATCTTGCTGTAGATATTGGTGATAAACACATCGGAGGGGGGTGGAGTCCACCGGAGGTGATTCCGGCAGCGTTTCCGCCACCCGATCTCTGCTAGCGGCGGCCTGCAGACTCTCTGTTTATGTGTTTTTTGTCTCCACCTCCGTCCTCTCGAGAAAGACCGCCAGGGGTATATATAGATGGTTTTACGTCAAAACATGTGAATGGCGATGGAATCGACGGCATCAGAGTTTCAACGGATGAGATAGCCCTAGTGGTGCACCCTCTAGTAAATCTGCTGCCATTTTCAGCTCGTTTGGCCCCTTGGGCTCTACTTTAGCTCGTTCAATTGGTATGGAAATTATTTATTAGATCACGTTGACCTTGCTCCGTTTCGAGTTTCGTAGATCTTGGAAAGTGGAAACACTAACAGAAGGTTTTGCTGCAAGAAAAAGATAGAACCAAAAGAGAGGGGATTGTTTAGAAAATCCCCGAAATCAATGTAAAACATGGATCTAACATCATATATGTTGAAAATATGTGAGAAATCATGTCAAAAAACTACAAAGTTCATGTATGTATTTTACATGCATCAGGTACGAGGCTATCAATTTAGATGTCCTTCAGAACATGCGCATTGCCTCTAAATGTACGACCAATTCAGAGTTTATTAGGAGGCGCCAAGACCGGACCAATGCTTTGATCTAGTACGGCAATGTGCATGCATGGAATGATGGCCCAAGTTGCCTCAACGACGTCGACGACGAATATGTTGAAGATGATGCCGAGGGAAACGGAGAAGACCCAACTAGAGACGAAGAAAACTCGGACGGTGAAGCAGCATCCGAGGCTAGCACCGAAGCTGGTGCCGAAGCTGACGCCGAGGCTGATACCCCAGCAACCAAAGCTCCTCCTCCATCGACTAAAACTTCTGATCCAGCTATCCCTGTGCCTAACACTGCTACTGCTGCCCTGACGAAGCTACGACTGCTCCTTAGGCAGAAAAACTTGAAATTTGATTAAATCCCCGGTATGTCGGGCGTAGTTGTAATATACAATTTAAGTTGTGTTGCTACTGCTATATTTTTTTATGTCGGATTCTTTTTGGCCCCCCGAGTTTCATTTTCTTGTTTGCTCAATATTATGATCCGGCTCATGTCTACCATTTTTTGGTGTTCGACTTATGAGTCCAAGATCAAAAAAATCAAATTAACAATACTTAAAACTATGAGAATTAGCTCAGAGTGATTCAACATAATAGTAAGGAAAGTAAATACAGGGTTAGTCCAAAAAACAAGTGTCGGCTCGCTTATTTTTCTATCCTTAGTCGTTTTTCATGTGCATATCATTTGCCAGCTTTTGCTTTTGCTCTTGCTTTCCATGAATCCGTGTTTCGGGCAACAACAAGTCGAAGAGTAGGACTTTGGTACTGACACATTACTAACTCGACCTAAAGGGGTAAGAATCTTAAGCCAGTTGACATAAAAAATGTAAATACAGAAAAAGATAGTAACTACTAAGGCAGTCCTCGAGTCACTACTCGAGGTGCCAAGGTTTCACTAATCAGCTCATTGCTGACATACAAATCGACATATGAGTTCGAGATACATGCACTTTAGCTAAGTGTAAAATAGACGAAGGAGCACTATATTCCATGGCCTTTTCTACTCTTCTCCTGACCTGTCCGCCTTATTCTTCTCCTGTGCTTGAGCATTTATGTCACATCCCAAATTTTTCCAAATTTTGAAATGTGAATTTTTTTAAACAAATAAAAAACCAAGTTCTTTGAAATTCAGAAGGAACAAAAACTTTTGGAACATTTAATATAATGTCCTAAAAACGTAATTTGAGTTTTACAAATTTTTAGAAATTTGTTTGATTCAAATTGGATCACTAAATCAAAAGTTTTTGGAGACAACAGAAAAAGAAAAAGAAAAATTGAAAGAATAAGCAAAGAAAGAAAAATCGCAGCAGCAGTCTGGCCTGCTCGACCCACACCCCCAGCCCAACAGAAGCCCACCCGGCTCTCCCCTTTCCCTCTCTGGTTCTTTCTCACCGACCCCTCTTCACCCCCTCTCACTGACACCGTGACCCCACTCCACGTCACCCTCCACCTCACCGTCTCCAACCAAACGACGAGCAGTCCGTCCCCCTCCTCTGCCGTTTCCAAATCGATGCAAATTCGAGCGTTTGAGAGATTAATACTCCACTCTGACCACGACCTCTTAACCCCCACCCCTTCTCTTCGTTTTCCCCTCAGACACCGCCACCTGATAGCCACTAGGCTGCTCGAAATCGAGCTCGAACCGCCGCAGTCGCCGGCGAGCTCCGGCGACGATTCCGGCGAGACGCAGGTTCCCGCCGCCCTCTTTTTTTCCACAATCAGCTTGTATAGGACCTGGCACACCTCTCTGACCTTCTGTTTTGTCTGCTCGAGCCCCAGGGCGACTCCACCGTCTCGGAGATGTGAGCTCCACCATCGGCAGGTACTCCGGCGAGGAATCCCCGACGAATCCGAGCGCCCCTTCATCGACCGCGACCATCCCCGAGACCACCTCGACCGCGGCGATCGCTGGTAATAGTCCATGGTCTCCCTGCCCCTCTAGAACCACCGGAGCGCCACCCTCCCGACGCGCGCCACCGCGCGCAGTCTCCAGCGCCGCCAGTCTGTGGCCAAAGCGCTGAGCGCCGTCCAATCTGTCGTCAGCGGCCAGGATTAGATTTCTAACCGAAGCGGTACGGGCTAATCAGGATCGCTCATTTCCACTTAGAATCCAACGACCCACGTTGATCGATCCGGCTGAACCGGTATGTACCAATAGGATTACGCCACGTAGGCCTAAGCGTCTGTTTAAATTAGAAAATAGACGGAAAATATAATTAACTTAGAAATTCAATAACTTTTGATACACAATTCAGAAAAATACAAATTTGGTGTCCATGGATTCAGAAAAATGAGAGCTTCATTGGTGAGTCCTTATTTCACCCTTTAGCTTATGTAAAATAGGAGTTTTAGGCAGAACCTTTTTAGGAGTATTTTACTCATAAAAATTGTTTTGTAAATTATTTTTGGGTGAATATTTTTGCTATGGATTGCAAATTGAACCCTCTGTCCAGTAAGACCAAAATATAAATTTGGTTGACTATACCTAATAGCATGGAAATTATTTAGTGTGTCTAGCCTTTCCAAATACTAGAAATTATTGCTAATTGTTACAATTGCACAAATGGTTGCATTTGTAATCTTGCAATTATAAAGTGTTTAGAAAACACTTAGTAGTGTTCAAAACCTTCGTTATAACAATTTGTACAATAAAAAAATTGCCATCTTGCATGCTTGTATTTTTTGCATGATTTTTGTATTGCCATTAGTGTTGATCTTGTGCATGTTTTGTTTTGTTTGATAGATTGTGTGGATTCTCAAGTGTGTTACTGCGAAGAGTGTACCAACACCACCAACTACTAAGGCAAGTGACACTATCATCCATGTCCTACTATTTTCATTACACTTAGTGGAATTTTGTAGTATGCATGATAAGACTACTATGTTACTATGCTATGCTATGCCCTATTTAGGATATCCTTTATATCTTCCTTAGTGCAAAAACTGTAGTTGTAGTATGCTTTGCCCTTCTATAGATTCAGGGTGGAATATACCATATTGTGATTATATGAAGTGTTGGAAAAATATATTTTATATAATAAAACAAGTACTCAATGAATCACCTGGGTGGAATGTGGATACTCAATTGAGAATAAGGTGGCAACGAAGGGAACCATATCTATGGCTATCTCTTTTGTGTGTGCACTAGAAGAATACCACCCAGGAACTTAGAGATTGAACATGTTTCTTATACAGTGGCTTTCGTGTACAACCACATGCCAAATGGGCTCTGGCCTAGTCAATTACATAGTGGGAGACCCATGCATTGGTACCTTTTCAGGTTAACTAGAATTATGTATTGGAAGTATATCCTTGCATTGGTGCCTGGTAGACGTGCTAGAATTATGTATTGGGAGGACTTCTATGGAAAGACTTTGTCACATTCTCGATCTGCCGGTACTCCATCTTGGTGAGTACTAATCCAGCAGCCACTGGTGGCGTCAAGACGAGATTGTGGCTTGTGGGTAAAGTGTACAACTTCTGCAGAAGATCAAATTCTAAGTACTTAGCCGTGTCCCCGGTTATGTACAACTCTGAGCAACTAAGGCCTGAAGCTATGGAAGATCTCAACATTCTAATTTCTCAAAGTAAAACTTGATGGTGACAATAAGGGATTAGAAGAACTTGGAGTTTGCCAAGGAGTTCAAATTTTTTTTGAAAGATGAAAAGTATGTTGCAAAGATAGGATAAACCATGTTGCTTTCTGCAAATAAGCCTAAGCTTTACTTAGCCAAATATGCATGTAGTAATAGTCCAACTTATATTCACCAACTTGTGACACTTGCCAATACATTCAAAGTATTGACCCTTTTGTGGCTGCAACCTATCATGTTGCAGGTTATTCTATTGATAAGTGAGGAACGATGATAGGATTATGAGTCTACACCCAACATGTTTGCTTGTGGCACATGAAGATGAAGGATTCCATGCTTTACTTGTATTTTGCTGCTTTGTAATAAGATAGCCTATGGCTACGAGTTTGTAATAAGTATTCATATTCTAGATCTTGCGATGTAATATGACCTTTGTATCTTGATATTACATCTTAAACTATGGGTGCTAGCTATTCGATCCAGGGACTAGCGCTGTAATCACAGGGATTCGAACCAAGCCAGGTTCGGGTCTTTACAGATGGTATCAGAGCACTGTGTTGCTTAAAGGTTCGTAACCCTAGGAATTGGACAAACCCCTTGTTAGGAATGAACTTATATTTTTATACTTATTAGATTTTCTCGTATACCTTGATCATTCTTTACTGAATCTCTTCTCCTTCAAACATGTAGAGGACTAGCCTTTGCTTTCTCTAAGGACCTTAAGGATGGATCATGCCAACAAGGAGATCAAGATACAAGTTGCGACAAGTCCTCGAGCTTGCAAAATATGTGGAGAAATAGGCCACACCTCTAAGGGACATCAAGATCAATGCCCCTTTTGTGATCGCAACCATCCAGTTGGAGAATGCCCCACATCTCAAGTCACTTGTTACCTATGTGAAGGAACCAACCACATTCCTGCCAAGTGCCATCTCGACTTCATAGTGCAACAAGTGAAAGAACAAGTCAAGGATGGAATGTATCAAGCTCTCGGGAAGATAGAAGAAAACCTTAGCCATATCACCTGCTCCAAATGCAAGAAAGAAGGACACAATATCAATGAATGCCCAGAGAAGGAAGTTCAAGAAAACCACAACAACACTTCAAGAAAAAGTACTCGAGACATGACAAAAGTGTTTTGCCATTGCTACCAGAAGATAGGACACTTCACCGATGATTGGCCAACTCGAAAGAGAGCTCCCACTGATGTTATCATAGTGCGACCCATGAGACATTATATTGCCTACCAATTATCATGTTTGAGTTATCGATATCGTGTTAGCGTATGGATCATGCCGACCTATGTGGTATGACTATACTAGGTTGCTTGTTTCAGGAAAACTTATTGTTTTCTTCTATAATGAGTTAAACTTAGAAGTTGCTAAGTGATTGGTTGCTTGATGAATGTTTGATTGAACTGGTTTGTTTTGGGTTGAGTGTGTTATAACTCCCTTAGACCTATCTATCTATCTATCATTACTTATCCTTATTAAACCAACAGATGCCTCCAAGACGCGCCAACGACCATGATAACAATGGAGACAACAACAACAATGAAAATGAGATGCAACAGATGATGATTGCACAGACTCAGCTAATGCAGATGATGACACAATTCATGACGACCATCAACAATTAGAATCAGAACAACAACAATAACAACAACAATCCACCACCTCTGGATATGCTCACTAGATTTCTGAGGTTGAGACCTGCAAATTTCTCTGGTACTTCTGATCCAATGGTAGCTGATGACTGGTTACGTTCGGTGAACAGGGATCTAGTGACTGTTGGATGCTCTGATGCTGAGAAAGTGAGATTTGCAGCGCACTTGCTTGAAGGCCCTGCGGCTACATGGTGGGACAACTTTCAAGTCACTCACCCCATTGAAGAAGTGACTTGGGAAATATTTGAAGATGGTTTTCACACTAATCATATCTCTTCAGGCGTGATGAGCCTAAAGAAGAAGGAGTTTCACAACCTTAAACAACGTCACCACAGCATTGCTGGATATATTGAGGAATTCAACAATCTATCACGTTATGCTCCAGATGATACTGATACTGATGCTAAGAGGAAGGAAAAGTTCCTACATGGACTGAATGATGAACTTTCCATGCAATTATCGGTTGCTTATGTTCCAACTTATCAATCACTGTGTGACAAAGCTAGAATTTTAGAGAGTAAGAAGGACAAAGTTGAGGACAGGAAGAGGAAGCATAGATTTGACAAATATCACTCAGGATCATCACAGAAGATGCGTTCATTCAGAAAGGACAATGGAAATTCTAGATCACATCAGCATGAAGGAAATGGACATAATCACCATCATCACTAGAATCACCACATCAATAATGGAAGTGGTTGTAACAATGTGAATGGTATTAACAATGGAGATAACCTTGGTCAGAACCAACATAATGATCCCAAGAAAGACATTAGCCAGTTGCAGTGTTACAATTGTAAGCAACTTGGACACTTTGCAGCAAACTGTCCTGAGAAGAAGAATAATAAGAATATTGGAGACTCTAATGGGAGCAATTCCAATGTGACCCAAAAAGGACATGTGAACCACATCAACATGTATGGAACCCTTGAAGAACTAGATGATGTGGATGGTAAGCTTTAGCTAACTCAAATCAGTGGCATAAGAATCTCAAGATGAAGAAATGTTAACAACCTTTGGATGTCAATCATTGGACCCTTAGCCAAGTGAATCATCGAATGAAACCCAACAAAGTTTCCTTTTAAGGGTGGTAGCACCCCAGTTATCCTAAAACCCAACCTATTCTTTCTAGCCTTCTCGAATCTCGGGACGAGATTCCTTTTAAGGGTGGTAGTCTGTCACATCCCAAATTTTTCCAAATTTTGAAATGTGAATTTTTTTAAACAAAATAAAGAACCAAGTTCTTTGAAATTCAGAAGGAACAAAAACTTTTGGAACATTTAATATAATGCCCTAAAAACCTAATTTGAGTTTTACAAATTTTTAGAATTTTTTTTGATTCAAATTGGATCACTAAATCAAAAGTTTTTGGATAAAACAGAAAAAGAAAAAGAAAAATTGAAAGAATAAGCAAACAAAAAAAACGCAGCAACAGTCTGGCCTGCTCGGCCCACACCCCCAGCCCAACAGAAGCCCACCCGGCTCTCCCCTTTCCCTCTCTGGTTCTTTCTCACCGACCCCTCTTCACCCCCTCTCACTAACACCGTGACCCCACTCCACGTCACCCTCCACCTCACCATCTCCAACCAAACGACGAGCAGTCCGTCCCCCTCCTCTGCCGTTTCCAAATTGATGCAAATTCGAGCTTTTGAGAGGTTAATACTCCACTCCGACCACGACCTCTTAATCCCCACCCCTCCTCTTCGTTTTCCCCTCAGACACCGCCACCTGAGAGCCACTAGGCTGCTCGAAATTGAGCTCGAACCGCCGCAGTCGCCGGTGAGCTCCGACAACGATTCCGGCGAGACGCAGGTTCCCGCCGCCCTCTTTTTTTCCACAACCAGCTTGTAATATGGCCTTTGTATCTTGATATTACATCTTAAACTGTGGGTGCTAGCTATCCAGGGACTAGCACTGTAATCACAGGGATTCGAACCAAGCCAGGTTCGGGTCTTTACAATCTATGAGATAATACGCATCATTGTGCAGTGGTTTGCTCACAATAAATGGTCCCTCCCATGGAGGTGATAGTTTATGCATGCCGGCAGTGTGTTGCACCAGCCAAAGCACCAAATCCCCTTCCCGAAAAACTCGAGGGTTTATTTTCCGGCTATGATAGCCTCAGAGATTTTGCTGATATATGGAGGATCTGGATAATTCCAATTATGTCACTTCTTCCAGTAGATCAACATGGTTTTTCCGGGCTTGTTACACTTCGGCTTGTGTGTATTGGGTGACTCTAGGAAAATTATGCACTATGTCGGCTAGTAATGCAGCTTCTGCCCATATACCAGAAAGAAGGGAGTATAGCTAGTTGATCGATTCAGAGTTGTCCTTAGCCTCCATAGTACTACTAGGAGTTCATCGATCCAGCACCACGCTGATCGCTGCAGCGGCTCAATGAGCCGGGGTTTTATCACAGACAATACTAGCCCATTGGATCTCTTCACTTGCCCATTCGATCCGGGATGTGCGACTGATGCAACATCAAGTGTTATCTTTTTATTCTACAAAATCGAGGAAATGCTCCCTCGGCAAAGTTTTTGCCATTATCAGTTATTATGCTATGTGGGTACCCTTATCTCAAGATGATATCCTTGAGGAATGATACGGCTGTGGGGCCATCATACTTTCTTATTTGCTTAACCTAAATCCACATTTTAAATTTGTCAACCATGACCAGTATATGAGTTATGTTACCATGTGCCGGCTTAAATGGCCCAACCATGTCTAAACACCACACTGCAAATGGCCAAGTGATAGGCATTGTTTTGAGTTCAGAGGCCGTCATATGAATCTTACTCGAATACCTCTGACACCCATTGCATTTTTTCACTAATCCTCAGCATCCAACAAAGCACTGGGCCAATAAAACCCATGCCGGAAAGCTTTGTCGACCAAGGATCTAGATGAGGCATGATGCCCACACTCACCCTGATGGATGTCTTGAAGGATTTCCTGCCCTTCTATCGGATCAACACATCACTGGAGGACATTAGTAACACTCCTCTTTGTATAACTCACCATTTATTATGGTATAGGCTTTCGCCCTGCTCTGAACTTATCTGGCAAGAATCTCATCACTTGGTAAACTCCCATCTTTCAGGAACAACAAAATCGGCTGTGCCCATGCTGGTACATCTCAAGCCGAGAAAACCACTTCATCAATATCCATTGGTTCCACTATCATAATCTCAGCCAGGTTTGGACACGCAGTCTCGGGGTCACTCAAAGCATTCCCCCAATCAATCTCCACTGGGATAACCTCCGACCCTGGATTTGTCGGGATATGGATTGACTCGGATTCTGGTGATGGGTTAATGGATGGGTTTCTGAGGTGTTCAAGAGCTATGCCTGGTAGGATAGACTGTCGGGATGAACCAAGTTCAGATAACACGTCAGCTTCATCATTTTAAGTGCAAGGTACATGATGGAATTCACATTGCTCAAAGTACCCACTGATTTTCTGAACGTGAAATCTATACAAGGCCATATTTGCATCAAGGGCATCCCAATGACCCGAAACTTGTTGCACTACCAAATCCAAATCATTGAAACACTGAATCCGACGTATTCCAATCTCCTTTGCTACCTTGAGCCCATGGGCAAGTGCCTCATATTTGTCTATGTTGTTTGATGCGGAAAAATGAATCTGCAACACATATCTCAATTGGTCCTTTTTGGGCAAGGTAAGCACTATCCCGACACCTAATCTGGTTTTCAGTTTTGGCCTATCAAAATGCATTCTACAATAATTTAAATTAAGCAAGGGCGGCTCATATTGCATTTTGGCCTAATCGAGAAAAAGTCAGCCAGTGCCTGAGACTTTATAACATCTCTCCTATCACAGTACAAGAAAAGTTGGCTTTTACAACGGACGATTTTCGTGGTTGAAGGCTAGTTTTTGGTGGTTAAAAAGTCTTCCACGACATATAGCCTTCATGGTAAAACCCCATCACAAAAGAATCTACCACAGACTTTTTTTGGGCCGTGGCGGATCGTACCCTTCAGCCACAAAAACTTGTTCCGTCGTAGATCTGTTCGCTAGCTACGTTGACTGCTGACGTCATGCAAACCGCCATGTGGCAGCCACCGTTAACAGCCGGTTATCGCTGTTAATAGTCATAGAAACCATGGCAGAAGCCAGACCCAGCCAAGGCCTACTAATTATTAAGTGGGCCAGCCCATGAAAAGAGCCCAATAAGAAGACGGCTTGTTACTATTTCGTCCTGCACTGTTTGAAATGGGCCCAAAAGATGCATCCAGCAGCGGCCCACGAATTTCTGGCATGTATCTGTTTCATCCTATAGAGGCCCACATTGTTTGAATACTATGCGGCCCGTTAACAGCCTGCGTCAAGTAGGTCTGATACTGTTAAGGCCTATGGTTAACCCGTCACTGTTCTCGCAGCTCGCCCTAGGCCGCCTACTAACGACCCATCTTTGAGGTCTGACACTGTTCTGGAATTTTACTGTACCGTCTGTCAACCTCTCATCCCATAGGCGATCGGCAACTGTTCTGATCGGGTACTGTTCTGGCCTTGCAATATGTTCAGCATGTTACTGTTCCTGTCTTGTAAAATTTTCGGCCTACTACTGTTCTAGCTCGTTACTGTTCTCGCCATTTACTGTTCATGTCCATTACTATTGTGGTCCTTTATTGTTCTGTTCCATTACTGTTCGAGCCCATTACTGCTTTGGCTCGTTACTATGATGTGTTGCCACTGTGTCTGGTCTGTTACTGTTTTGGCATGTTACTGTTTTGTCTTGTTACTGTTTTGGCTTGTTACTGTTTTGGTATGGTACTGTTTTGGCCTATTACTATTCTAGCATATTACTGTTTTATCATGTTACTATTCTAGCCTGTTACTGTTACTACTTGCCACCTGAGGGTAGGCTCGTTACGATCACTGGCACCTAAAGTTTCGGCCTTTCTAAAGCCCATGCAAATATCATAAAAGGAGTATAATTAGCGAACATCTTTTACTATTAATGTTAGGCCCAATACAAGAAGGGAAAATAACAAAGCCCTATACTATTACCTGATCGACCAGGCTGGCGTATTTATGGTACCGCCTGCCGCCATGCGTGGAAGGCGTCAACTAAATACCTACATGGCCTATGCGAGTTATCTAGATATTAAATCAGGTGCAAACTTCTTAAAAAATTACATAATATCAATGCTCGGGAAAGAAAATTCAGTATTTCAGTTGACAATCAAGTTCATAGCATTGTCCTCAGTTTGCTTTCTCATTCCATCAACTACATCGCCCTTTGAGTGTGACAACTACATTGGAAAACCACCTTAAGACATGATCTTGCAGCCCCTCTTTGGTGGCAATAGCAATAACTGCAGTCTGAAACTAAGGAATAAAAAGTTAATATAGCAAACAAAACAAACTACTCATAGCTAAGAATGAACCAGATAGAAATTATAACTGCATAATAAGAACTTGTAGAGCAGGAATGCAAACCACGAATGAACTATTTAGTAGAGGATAGTTATGTCATTGCTTAGGACGAACCAGAACCAGATACCAGATATAAAGGCGGGGCTTGTGAACCTGTAGAACATGACAAAGAAGCATTAGACAAGTGTGCCTATAATGAAATGAGAATCAAACAAAGTGTTTCTTAGAATTTCAGCAAATATAAACTAGCCAGGTCATTTAAGCTAATATATGAAAGAAGTGGTATCTCCTAGAATGCAAGAGACGTTGGGTAACTCATAATTTGCGGTGGGCAACATAATGGAATGCAGTTATTGTCGTAGCTAAGAATGAACGACATAGAAATTATAACCGCATCATACCAGAACTTGTCGAGTAGGAATGGAAAATACGAATAAACTATACAGTAAATAATAAATATGCCGTTGATCTATACGAATGACCTTGTATGTACTATACGAATGACCTTGTATGTACTAGCACGAAGAATAGGCTTGCCTAGTGACTTGTATGTACTAGCACGATTACAAAAATGAAGTTCACTACGACAGGCTTGAACCTGCTATACCACTGACAAAAAAAAGGGTTGGAGATTTGGTTACCTTGGTTGGAGAGGCATATAAGCATCATCGGTACCGTGCGAGTGACGTCCAGGTCATCAAGGGTGTTGTGGTTGCGGTGGCTGTTGGCGTCGGGGAAGCAGATCTTGGGCGGTCGATGCTGGTGTAGTCAATGGCGATGACCGTGTAGCTGGTCTAGAGGAATGGACATGGAACTTGTTGAACTAGATCTTGTCTGGTGGACAACTGTGAAGCTGCTCTGGTATGGTTGGGTAGCTTTTGGCGGCGGGAAAGCACAACATGGGCGGTCAACAACACCATAGGCGCGGTCAGCTAGACCACAACTCTGGTGGAGAGACCTGGTGAACAAGATCCCATGGAGTGGGCATCGATGAAGTGGCTCTGGCCGCTGTTGAAATGCCGACGGGCGGTGCACGCTGTGGTCGTGGAGGTGAGGGCCTAGGAGAGAAGCCTGGGATTTTGGTAGGGCCAGCGGGAAAAACTGCGCGAATCGGGACTATGGAGGTGAACAGAAAAATAATTATGATAGTCAAAAGTTTTTGAAACAGAGGGGCGCGAAATGCTTCAAAGTCGGTGTCTGATTTTGCCGCTCGATTGAGATTTTGAATTTGGCTAATAATAGAAAAATGGTAATCCCCCAGTGGGAGATTTTGCCTCGAAGTTTTTGAAACGGTGGGGCGGGAAATGCTTCAAGGTTGGTCTATGATTTTGCAGCTCGACAGAGATTTTGAATTTGGCTACTGGACAAATAATAATAATAGAAAAATGGTACTCCTTGGTGGTAGATTTATCTTCAAAGTTTTTGAAACGACGTGGCGGGAAATGCTTCAAGGTCGACGTGTGATTATGCCGCCCGATTGAGATTTTGAATTTAGCTACCAGACAAATAATAGTAATAGAAAGATGGTACTCCATGATGGGATATTTTTCCTCAAGGTTTTTGAAACGGTGGGAAGGGAAATGCTTCAAGGCCAGTGTGTGAATTTGCCGCTCGATAGAGATTTTGAATTTGGCTACAGGACAAAAAATAATAATAGAAAGATGGTACTCCCTGGTGGGAGATTTTGTTCGAAGTTTTTGAAATGGTGGGGCGGGAAATGCTTCAAGGTCGTTGTGTGATTTTGCCGCTTGATTGAGATTTTGAATTTGGAAAGAGTCCAAGTAATACTAGAAAAAATGGTACTCCGTCAGTGGGAGATTTTGCATGAAAATGTTTGAAACGGAGGGGCGCAAAATGGATATGAGTCAGTTGAGATTTTGTCGCTCGATTTTACAATTTTGAATTTGGCTAGCGGCAAAGTAATAATAGAAATAGATAGTTGTAGACTAGTACGCTATCTGGTCAGGAATTGAAGGCCGAGAGTTACATCAACTGACCATCCATTACCTAATTGCGTAGAACATTGGTAAATTTTGCCGCTCAACTCAGATTTTGAATTTGGCTAGCGTACAAGTAATAATTCAAAAAAAAGTACTCTCTATGTTTAGGAATAAACAAAACGGTCACATTGACTGATAATCAATAACAACCATATTCCCATAGAAAAAATAATGTTGACTTCATCTGCGAAATTGTTTGGGCTATAGGTTTTTACACTCGAATAAGATTTTGAATTTGGCTATAGTCCTAGTAACAAACATTACGAGCGAACCCCACCACCCAACCCAGAAATTTCACAATCACCATTGGTCATCAGTATGACAGGTCAAATGGAATTTAGCAGTATCCGAAAGATTAAACATGGGGCCCAAATATTTCGGTGTAAGCATGAGTTTTTGCCTCTCGGTTCAGAATTTGAATTTGGTGACAGTCCAAGTAATAACTGCTAGTAGACCATACTTCCCTTTATTCACGAATCCAACACCCAGTCACATCAACAGATCATCCAGGACCTTGCTCAAAGTAGCCTTTTTCTAGACGGAGGGGTAGAAAATTGGATACCATGATCTCAGATTCAAAAATACTATGGGGACGGTGGGAGGATTTGCGGCTCGAGTACGGTTTTTAATATGACTAGTCCAAGTAATAAAACATAAAAATTGTATAAGGTCTTTTTCTTGTGGGTCGTACTCCATCTATTCATCAATCCATTCAGACGTGAAAGAAAATGTTGAGCTCCGATTCAAAAATGTAGTTCTATTTATCACATGACGCGTATGAATATGGTGTGCAACAAAGGGCTAAGGAATTGTTTTGAGAACTTGAACCTTACGATCAATGATCCAGGACAGCAGCACTTGTAACATAATGTACTATATCATACTAGTACATATTGGTGCATCCACACATAACCAGTCAGATCGCATCCACACGAGAAAATTGCAGCTAACACCAACATTTGTGGCATTTGTTGCACAAAAAACACAAAAACAATTTCTATTTTGCATCTAGCACAGTTTGTGGCTTAATTTTCTACACCTAGCCCAAATGAACTACTTAACTTGTTCACATGTTGGTAAAATAAATTGTAGAGGATGCAACTTTCTACTACAATTCTACTTGTAACTATACTTTAAAAATATGAAAAAGTGTTTTAAGTATAAATGAATTGTGAAAAATTGACAAGGATACATACACATGCATTCTACATACGTGTTAAGAGCATCTCTAACCCATCCCCAAAATTTTAGATGAGGAAAAGGCTCCCTATGCTTAAGAGGAGCAAATATACTCTAAATTTTGCCACGGAATCGATCCCCAATAATTTAGAGGAGTAAATTTTTTTTGAGCAAAGTTTACAAATTTGAGCGAATGAATACATGTAAACATGTCACATAAATATTCATAGTTCATATATATATATATATCAATAAATTAGTCATACATAGTAATAACATCATCCTAATTTGCTAAAATCTCACATTAGCTCATACTTAACAAGATCAATAAGAGAGAAGTTCAATGTTCATACACCATTATCCATACATGCAAGCTCCATTTATTCATAGATTTCCCGCATTGGAGAAAATTACTAGCAAAGTCCACCTATTCATAATCGATACTAATGACCTTGCATCTCCACTAGTTCTTTCATTGAAATTGGCATGTATTTCTTCCCAAAATTGTTGGAAAGTCTGGTCGGCTCCAACAATTGTTTGATGATGCCAAGCAAAGTACAAATCATTGTCGTCATCCTTAGACCATGGACCTTCTCTCTTTTTCGCCTTGCTACGAAGAATCATCTAGATTAGAACATTGACAAGCTTTTACCAAAAATGCTACAAAGAACCCTGGAGCTTATCTCTTCCTTACCTTGTTCTAGCGGTGCCGATCTGGGAAGGTGTCGGTGCGGGTCCAAGAGCTGGTGCTGATGCGGATACTGGTGCCGGATCCGGAGCTAGTGGAAGCGCAGGTGCTTGTGGCTGCGCTCCTGCAAGCTCGTACGGGGAGTTCCAACGACATGTATTCATGCTGTAAGGTGCTTGGCCTCGAGGATGTGATCATATCCCTACGAATCCCGGATGGTGCATCAAATTCAATGAAGCTCGGCGACACATTTGTGGCTAGGGAAAATGGCTCGTGGCAGCCAATTCTGGCGATGCAGGCTACCATGAGAAGCACAAATGGTAGCTGGCCATCGAGGGAGCACAAATCCGGCAAAGGGTAGCGGGAAGGGAAGCTGGCCAACAGCGGACGAGTGGGTGGGGGAGAAACATAAAGGAGTCAAGGTTACAGTGGCAAGTCCTATATTTATTCTCCTCTAAACATCGATAGGGGTTAGGTTAGGTTCGGTGCGGCTTCAACCGTTAGAGGAGTAAATTTACTTCTCCATTGTCATTTTGGGGATGGGTTAGAGATGCTCTAACAAGCAGGTTAAGATGTTTATTTGGGCCAGGTGCAAAAAATGAAGACACAAACCGTGCTAGCCACAAAAAAGGTCTTGTTTCTGTGTTCTATGCAACAAATGCCACAAAGACTGGTGTTAGATGCAATTTTCTCCATCCACAGATATATTAGTACACAACAATCCAACCTTGCAGCATATAAAGCACCAATATTAAGCAGGCTAGCAATCCATAGATCACGCATTCAGAAATCATACTACTGCCATATTGGTGCATTATGTTCCCCAATAGTACCTCCATTGATACTATAAGGATCTTTAGGAAGCTAAAACAACTTTGCTAAAAAGGGATATATTTTGAAACAGAGGTAATAAATTATAAGGTACCATACAAATTATAGACATGTCACAACAAGGAAATAATCCAAGTTCATAACAAGTGCATACTAGTGCACTAACAAAATGCTTTCAGCTTCAGGTTCCATTTCACGACAAAGGGATTAACCTTATTTTTAGCTATTAGTGCTCAACCACAAATAATGAGCATATTCGTGATTTTCTACCTATTTTCTATGGAGTGCTCCAACCGAATTAAAATTTCTTCTAACTTTGTGATCAAACGTTCATTGTATACACTTAGGGCAGATGATAACGATTGTTCAGCTTGGAGTCGTTCCTCTAGAACTTGAATATGCAAAGAAATGGCCTTGGTATTGGACTTGAACTTGAACTTGGACGAGCTTGCTGGGAACGCAACATTACATAGCAACATATTCTTGGCTATAGCACCACGTTGTAGTACCTTGGAAAATAAATCCACATATTATTTTGGAGTTTTTACCGAACAGTGTTTCCCAAGATTTGCCATCTCCTCTTTCAATTCAGCCTGGAAAGTTTTTAGTTGATAGACATGTGTAAGAGAAGTGAAGTTACTATAGAGAAACATGCATACAGGTTTAACATGTGGATGAACTACTATAATTGGCAGTGCTGATAACGTATCTTATACACTTCAGTAAAAATATCATTTTGTCGTGTATCTTTTTTGATGTCATTTACTAACAAGACTAAAAATGTGGATTCCTGTGTAAACACTATGAGGTACATGATATGCCAGCTGTTTGTATAATTCATAACTGAAACTGACTTTAGTATCAAATTACGAAGGAAAATGAAAACAAAACTAAGAAGCAGTCCAAGCAAGGTTGCATATCAAACTTATACGTACAAATCACTGCAAGTGCAACATCACAAAATGCAAAGAAGACTTACAACAACTTTCTTTACAATGACACCATATCTATTCATTTGGCATTCCTCAAATTTCTCTAGCAGAGTCAACTGTTTTTGGATCCCCTTTAAACTTTGTCTGCATTTGGACGAGCGAAAATAAATTGCATCACATGGTGGAAATAGAGGTTAACAGATAAGATGCATACAGATTCCACAACATCAATTACATACTTATTCAAAATATACAGTACAAAACAACATGTCCTTACCAATTGGTAGAGGTGCCCAATTATGCTGCGGGATCCTGTATGACTTAGTACTCATACTTTATTACGGCTGGAACAACTCCTTTGAGCGATGGCCTACAAAATGAGACTTGTAAAACATATACATAAATATGAATTGACAATGTGATCTAGTCTTATTCTTCTCAAAGCATACCTCATTCTTTTGATCAAGCCAGTGGTGGAGAAGATCACCCCACTGATCGTCAGTCATGTGATCCACATGAGACGTTCTTGTAACATCCTTAAAACACTTGCCAGAGAAGTGTTACTTCTTTAGCCTGTGGCGCTGCTAGCGCAAACATGTGGAGAATATGCTTTTGAGAACAACCTTTACTTCCTCGCTATTCTCATCGAACATGAAAAATCTTTGTAGAAAACAATGAGGAGCATATATAACAAACGACAAGCTAAGAAGACAAGGGATAGAGCAATGGAGTATGTCCAAGAGACAGATGACTTACATGTAACTTCTTCAGTAAACCATCAAAATGCTTGAGGGTATTTAGGTGGTGTTTCTGTGAGGGCAAGATGGGAATATTATTCCTCACGAAAACACCTGTGATCAATGCAATATAAGAAGATTCATGTGGGTCCAGTGGCCTAAATCCTGCTATAGATGTGATCGGAAGTCTTAATTTAGTTATCTCAAGCATATGCTCAAGATTTTTTCCCATTGTTGTCTCCATTGTTAATCTTCATTGCAGTGCAACTAAAAACAATTACATCAAAATATCAATGTACACATATTACATATAAAAGCGCATGCTACTACTAGTATCTGAACACATAATTTTTTTGGTGTCACTCTCATTTGCAAGGGAGTATATGTCTCTTTAGTACTAAAGGTCGTTGGGAGATCATTACCAGTTCGTTGCCTAGAACCTGCTATTGAAACTGGTTATGCTACCAATTCTTCCTGGGTAACCGGATTGGCTACTGGCAGTTGTGGGATGTGTATTTTTCTATTTCCAGCTGCCAATGCAACTGGACTAACTGGTGTGGGATTAGGACGAACCTTTTTATGATGATGTTTTGCATTATTTTCTTTTTTAGCCAGGTTGTCATTTTCAACTAGATTAAGTAGAGTCTGAGACCTTGTTCTGACTCCGTTTCCTGCATTGGAAGCAAATATCTTTTCAGATTTATCATGGAAACGTGTGAAAAAAGGGGAAATAATTAGGAGTACTTGAAGAGGTTGACAACACGAAAATCAATGATTCCCATCACAACTCTAGTACAGTAACTTACTTCCGCTATGAGTACTCTAACAATATATCACCCTGAGTGAGAAGAAAAGACATGAAGTTCCAATACAATTGACTAACCTGCAGGCTTGACTATAATACTGATAACATGACTACTAGGGCCTTCCTGGTTATATTCTAAACAAGGAGCCATGACATACTAAATTCGGCTCAGGATGTCAGCTAGAGTTGACGTATACCAGATGTGCTATCTATAAACCTTTACACCCCAACTAGAATCATTTTATGAGATATTCCACAGATGTCAGAGTAGCTTCATAACAATGGTAATGAAGGCTCTAGCAAACTTTAGTAATGATCGAGTATATGAGCAAGAATGCAGTACACTACGACATACGACAAAGTACTTTTGATAGTAATAATGTGCATAACGAAAGGAAGCATAAAGTGTGCAACAACCTTCGTATGGGGAATATACGAGTTTACGCTTCGCGTTGGTGCGGTCGAACGGGGGGCGTGTCATTTGCCCATCTCTCCGATGTCGGAGACTAGGGAGTCTGTGAAGCAGATGGGAATTTCCGGTGACCGTATCGTCTTTGCCGACGATGTTGTGCACGCTCCGGCGTGGTGGTCGTCGGCGTGGGGAAGCTGCTTCGTCTTGCTAAACAAGGGAGTGTTGCCTTTGGTCACAACTGTACCTGGTGAGAAGGCTGTGGTGGGGAGGGATGGCGGTGCGAGGCCATATTCGTGGGAGATGATCCGGCTTTGAGGTCGAGTGAGAGATGTGGGATACGACATGTTTTATATTTATCACAAGGGCATCGGTGGTAGGTTCGAAACTTTTGAGTTGCATGGCACCGGGTAGTTCAAAGGCAAACCTGCCAATGTCATTCAAATTTTGGTGATCTCACTTTAGAAGAAGATGAACCCGTCAAAAAAATTGGCGATCTCTACTCTATGATTATTGCGACACTAGCCAGGAGCTAAGCTAGAGGAAGTGAATCGAGTGCGATGGGAGGTATGAACACACCAGCAACCTTTCCCAGGTGCAAACTCCGTGTAGTACCTACTGCGTAAATCTATGCGCAGTCACGAGCAGGGCCTCTGCTTCAAGCACTCCTACTCTAGTTAGGGTCTGTTTGATTAAAAGGATTTGCCTAGGGTTTTTGTAGTATGAAATCCTATAGGAAAATTTCCTATGATGGTTGTTTGATTTGTAGATTGATTCCCATAGGATTTTTTCCTAAGAATTCCTTTGTACTAGTTTTCGTTGGAAATCAAGCATCCACCCATACCTCTTTTTCTGATTCCTATGGTGGAATCAAACACACTTTTGTTCATATGAATTCATATAGGATTGGAGTGGGCACGACATTGCAATCCTACATTTTTTCTACTCCTACGATTTTTATATCCTATGAATCAAACATGTACACTCCCCTTTTCAAGAAAAAAAATACTATGTGGTATACTACCTCAATTCCAATTCATTAGGCAAATACGTACTCGAAGAAAATAATTTGACTATAAATTTGGTCACCAATTTATGAATTATATGTCAGAAAAATTGTACCATTGGAATCGTCTTTCAAATATAAATAAAATGGTAAAAAATTATTAAATATAGTTATATATTATTGACCAAATTTACAGTCAAACTATGTTCTTGAAGTAAGTATTTGCATAATAATTTGCACGTGCCTTGCACGTGAGATGTGTGCGTTCTCTTGTGAGGCCTTTAGCTTTGTTCACATGGTTTGTGTTTGTATCAACCTTATCTGATACGTAAACATAGTACTTGGTTTTTAATAAAAGGGATATGTGCATCCTTTGAGTGCAGAGGTTGTGGTATCCCCATTTCGAAAAATCAAAGGTGGGATTCAAATAAAATACTATCATGTCATCTCTAGCTATGCGATTGAAAGTATGACATGTCATCACTTATAAATTATAATAGGTAAAGCTCAAAAGACTATTATAGAATTTTGAGCCACATCATATCCATAAATTATAGGGTGTATACTTGGTTCTTGTACATAATAATACTCAAAAAAATTGTAACATGCTTAGAGAAATGACAGAGAAGATTCTAGAATGGCGGAGAATTGTGTTTTGAAGTTTTAGCATAGTGTTCATTGTACTAAATACTATCCATTGAATCTTCTAGATGCTAGAATGGTAAAGATCCAGAGGTTAGATATGTTGCGATTTGCCAGTCTTCATCCATCGGTCAACCTTGAAAGTTATTCGTACACTATATATTAGTAAGATAAGATAATAAAGTTTGACCTAGTTTCATGACATCGTTTCCTTTTTCTATAGTTTACCTTTTCTTTTTGCGACGGACTCGCTGCAGTTGAGTCGGTCCAGAAAATTCCACATAATTTCCAGGTGTGTGCCAGGGCACAAGGGGCACAGTCGTTGTCACATAAAACTAATACATGCGTATTTTCATGGATTTGTTCCATTTTTCTGTAACAGGGTGACAAATTGTCGGGGAGACCATTGATAGAATATTCATTCATCATCTTGTTCTTGCAACTCTCATTTTTCTCATATATGTACCTCTCTCCCCTCTTTATTAGATCCTATATATTCCCTCTATCCCAAAATATAAGATGTTTTAGCTTTTGTGAAACGAATGTATCTAGACACCTTTTAATGTGTAGGCCTCTCTCCTCAAGAGAGAATTATCCCACCAGGTTCACACTATGCAGAATGAAGGCCATGTCTATAGCTAACGCATAATCCTACTCCTTCCTATCAAAATAGATGTCGCAAGTTAGTCAAAATTTGGAAGAATCTATATACTACTAAATAACTAAATAGTGTTTTCTAATTTTGTCGACCAAATTATAGCACACATGCAGTTAAAGGTCAAATTAATTTGACAAAATAACCCGAGCTTTTATATGGCTATAAAATTGGTTATCCCTTCAATGTATAAATTGTGGAGAGTGTAGATATGTTTAGGAGGGATCCCCAACAGTTACCTATTCCTTCCCCTGTAAGCTTGGCGCAATGATTATACTACACTACTGATGTATAGATACAAAGTTGGGGTCCTGATCTAAAGTTACCAACCATGGGATACCGCTGCCACTGCCATCAACATGACCAAAAAACGAAGATGGCAGAAGAATGGAGGCTCTTTTTTTGGAGCAAAGAAGAATGGAGGCTTTGAGAAAGTGAAGGTGGTGAGATGCAATGACAACGATGAAAAGGTAGCTACCTCTCTGCACGGAAGCGATAATAACTAATTATAATATAGTAGGAAAGATAATCACACCCAAAATTGGCTCTAGCAACATTGTGGCTGGTGATGCATGTCAAATTCACCAAATAACCAAATATTTTACTAGAAAGTACACGATCATACATTCATACTACTAATAAAGGTTTTTCAATTTACTGGGGTCATATTGCAATCTATATATTCGATCATGAACTAGTCCCTCCGTTCCATAATATATAAGCCTTTTTCATAAGTTGTTTTAGCTCTATAAATAGGCTTATATTGTGAAAACAGATGGAGTACTAACTAAGGTCTTCCACGTGTCGGCTCATTGATGGAGATCGACGACATTTTCGCACTTCGGCTTTCCCAGCTCGGCTAGGAGTTTGTCTGGTTCTCGAGGACCTGGATATGTTCAAAGCTTATGCCCAGCATCTCCACCATGCCGATGTTCCGCCACTTCAGCTCATCACGCTCAATCGAGTATTCCATGGTGAGATTCCTGAGGAGGCTAAGCCCGACCTTGTCAGCGGCGAGTTTGGATTAAAGTCTAGTGCACTCCTTGACAAGGGCACTTTTGTCCGCTGTCTTGACGTAGAAATCGCCCATTACCTTTTTCACCATAAACTCGATCTCGAAGCCAATATTCGGTTAGATGAACAGGGAGCATAAATTCAAAAGTGTACCTAGAGAACTATCAAGGAAGAGAGACACGGAATCACAATTCAAATGATTTCTTACCTTACGGCTGTACCGATCGGCCACCATCGGCTATGGTGAAGATGATTCTGCAGGCAGGAGTGTTGCGGGAATGGGAAGTCCTCCCGACCTAAAAAACATTGAGAAAAAATGTACTAGTAGGGAAATGAGCGAATCAAGGAATGGTCAAAGACATGGAAAGTTTCCCAAGAACAGCAAGCCATCGGCGACGGTAAAGATGATTCTGCAAGCAGGAGTGCTGAGGGAATTCGAAGACCTAAAAATACCATTGAGGAAGAATATGCTTTTTTAAGTAAATGAGAAAATCAAGAAATGGTCAAAGACATGGAAAGTTGTGCAAGAACGAAGATTTAGCTGAAGATATCTGTCCCTGGCTGTGGCGGCTTCGAAGAATCTTGAGTTGAAGACCTCTCGCCTGCAACCGAGGGATTCCACTAGGACCCTTTGATCGTCGCATCGCTTGTTACGGGTAGCAACATAATGGCAGAACGGCAAGCCGACTTCTTCTCTTCTGTCAGCTTCGTCGTCGCGGCATGAGCCCTTTTGTGGTGGGACTTGTTCCCGGTCATGCGGGTGAAGTAGCAGCGCAAAAAGGAATGAAAATGGCCAAAGTAATCTGGCAGAGAAGAGCTACAATCGCGAAGAGGAGGAGGAAGAAGGTCGAGTCCGTGAGAGGTGGCCTCCTGGTCTCCACGCAAGTAAAAAACCATTTCCATTCCGATACAATACTTAACACAGAAATCAAAGAGATAGCCGTAAGCAGTTGTCACCCCCAGCATGGTCTTGACATCCACTATAAAGTTGAACGTGCCTTGCACGGGACTATAAAATTATAATTATAATAGGTGAAGCTCAAAAAACAATTTTCATTTCGAGCCACGTCCATAAAGTATCGGGTGTATATTTGGTTCTTCTAATTTGTACTGTATCATGTAGAAATCAACGTAGCTACTCCTACCTAATACTCGACGTGCTCTAGATAAATGACGAAAAAGATTCTAGAATTATTGAAAAGTGTGTTTTGAGATTTGTGCATAGCGTTCATTGTGCTGAAAACTAATAATAGAATCTTCTAGATGTTACTCCCTCCTTCACAAATATAAGACATTTTAGCTTTGTGAAACGAATGTATCTAGATTTATTTTAGTGTATAGGGCGGTCTTTTAGTCTATAGGTTCTAGAACCGCCCTATACACTAAAATAAATCTAGATACATTCGTTTCACAAAGCTAAATGTCTTATATTTCTAGACGGATGGAGTAGAATGGATAGAAGATCCAACGGTTAATTAGCAATGTTGGGATTCACGAGTCTAGATTGAACGGTCAAAGTTCAAAGTTATTTCTATCATACACTATACAGTGTGATCTTCTTTTCTCTACTACTATAATAGAGCAGTTTTGAATTGGATCCATAGCACCAATCCTGACCATTGGGCTGTTAGATCCAATGGTTCAGAGCAGCTGGATTTATGTTGAACAGCTAGTACGTACCTAGAGCAACCTCCACCATGTTCTAGAACCATCATGTCACCCCCATATCATAGTAGGCTATATTCTAAATATGTGTAGATAGTTATTATTAATGGCACCAATCCTGACCATTGGGATGTTAGATCCAATGGTTCAGAGCAGCTGGATTCGTGTTGAACAATACCTATAGAGCTGACTCCACCATGTACCCCCCAAATCATAGCATAATAGACTGTATTCTCAATGTGTGTAGATACTTATTATTAATAAACTTAATGTATGCATTTTTTCTCTATCAAGACTGTAGGTTAATAATAACAACTTAATGTTTATTAAATCATATTTCATAGAGTATATATGTGTGCGACTCCTTCCTTTTACTAGTAGACTTAATGTATGCTTTTTTTCTCCAACAAAACTATTGGTTAATAATAACAACTTAATGTTTGCTAAGTCACATTTCATACAGTATATACGTGTGTGGCTCACGCCTTTTACTAGTAGACTTAATGCATGCCCTTTTTTCTCTAACAAAACTATTGGTTAATAATAACAACTTAATGTTTGTTAAATCACATTTCATACAGTATATACATGTGTGGCACGTGCCTTTACTAGTCCATTCTAGCTAGCATCTACTAGAAGATACAATATGGATAGTACATTATTTTACCCACTATAGTGTATGAATAACTTAGAATATTGACCATTGGATCAAGACTCGTGAATCCCAATATTGTCAATCGGATAGATCTTCTTTTCCATTCTGGTATCTAGAAGATACTATTAATAGTCTTCCTTATCATATCTAACATACTATATTTTTTGCGGATAACTTTGAATATTGATTGGTTGGATCAAAACTCGCGAATCCCAACATTGCCAGCCGTTGGATGTACTGTTCTATTTTAGCATCATCTCTAGAAAATACTATTGTTTATGTTATCTTATCTTACCACTATACAGTGTACGAATAATTTCGAATATATTGACCGTTGGATCAAGACTCGGGAATCCCAACATTACTAGTCGTTGGATCTTCTTTTCCATTGTACTAGCTAGCATCTCTTCTAGAAGATATTATGGATATTGCGTCTTTAGCACAATGAACGCAATGTACAAACCTCAAAAAACACTACTCCATCATTCTACTCCCTTCGATCCAAATTATTGTTCTCAGATTTGTCTAGATTTGGATGTATCTAGCACTAAAACATGACTAAATACAACCGAATCTAGACAAATCCGAGAACAATAATTTGGATCGGAGGGAGTAGAATAATCTTCTCAGACGTTTCTCTAGACCATATCTTACCAAAATTAACATGTATTAGATATATAGCTTATAAACGTTTACTTCTACATGATACAAAGTACAAGAACTAAATATACACCCATACTTTATAGATAATGTCGATCAAATTTAATTTTTGTGATCTAGGTTTACCTATTATATAACAAAATCTTACCACTATATAGTTTGAGAATAACTTTGAATATTGATCGATTAGATCAAAACTCACGAATCCCTTGCTAGCTGTTGGATCTTCTTTTCCATTCTGACATCATCTCTAGAAGATACTATTGTTTACTAGTCTTACACCACTATATAGTGTATGAATAACTTTGAATGTTGACCATTGGATCAAGACTCGCAAGAACCAACATTTCTAGTCGCTGGATCTTCTTTTTCATTCTAGTATCTAGAAGATTCTATTGATAGTTTTCATCACAATGAATGTTATACACAAACCTCAAAATATACTTCTCCATCATTCTAGAATCTTCTCCCTCGTTTCTCTAGACCATGCTAGCAAAATTTTCAAGTTTTAGATAGCTAATAATCGTTGACTTCTACATGATATACAAAGTACAAGAACCAAATATACACCCATATTATATAGATGTTGATCAAATTTATAATTTTCTGCTTTACCTATTATAATATTATATAGTGATGATATGCCAGATGTCTATTATCTGACTCTCACGTACAGGACACGTACAACTTACTAGTACTAGTAAAAGGCACGTGTCACACACGTATATCTCTACTATTATAATAGAGCAATTTTGAATTGTATCCATAGCACCAATCCTGACCGTTGGGCTATTAGATCCAATGGTTCAGAGTAGCTGAATTCATGTTGAATAGTACCTAGAGCAAACTCCAGCATGTTCTAGAACCATCATGTCACCACCCCCAAAATTTCATAGCACAATAGGTTGTATTCTCTCTACTACTATAATGGGGCAGTTTTGAATTGGATCCATAACACCAATCCTAACTGTTGGGATGTTTGATCCAATGGTTCAGAGAAGCTAGATTCGTGTTGAATAGTACCTAGAGCAAACTCCACCGTGTTCTAGAACCATCATGTCACCACTCCCAAAATTTCGTAGCACAGTAGGCTATATTCTCAATATGTGTAGATAGTTATTATTAATAGACTTAATGTATGCATTTTTTCTCTAACAAAACTGTTGGTTAGTAACAACTTAATGTTTGTTAAATCACATTTTAGCTAGACCGTTGGGCTGTTAGATCCAATGGTTCAGAGCAACTAGGTTCATGTTTAATAGTACCTAAAGCATACTCCACCATGTTCTAGAACCATCATGTCACCACCCCTGAAATTTCATAGCACAGTAGGCTGTATTCTCAATATGTGTAGATAGTTATTATTAATAGACTTAATGTATGCATTTTTTCTCTAACAAAACTATTGGTTAATAACAACTTAATGTTTGTTAAATCACATTTCATATAGTATATACGTGTGTGGCACGTGCCTTTTACTAGTACTGTATGAAATGTGATTTAACAAACATTAAGTTGTTATTAACTAATAGTCTTATTAGAGAAAAAATGCATATATTAAGTGTCAGGGGGATGACCCCCGGGTAGGCCAAAACAGGCTCACCTGGACGGCTCCAAGGAGCTCTAGCCGTCTGGGCCTAAGACAAGGAATCACAGCCGGGTGGAAATCCCCACCCGGTTCGCATTCAAGTTTCCCTGGCTGGCCCGTCTAGCCAGGTAGCCAGAAGAACAGGCTAGGAGGCCGCTCCTAGCCGGCCTCCTCAGACCCGCTGGCCAAAGTACAGGGGAGGTGACGCTCCTCGCTGAGCGCATCTCTGACCGGACAAGTTGTCTCGCCCGGTCGGCGCTACCAGACAACTACGCCAAAGCTGGAGGCTGACGAGTAAAGCTCCAGCTGACGAGTAGAGCTCCAACTGACGGACAAAGTGTCGGCTAATGGAGAAAGCGCTAGTTGTCGAGTAAAGTGAAGGCGCTGGACACTATAGCACTATCCCCTTGTACTGGAGGCTTTACTGGACCCGGGCCTACCGTTCGGGCCCGTCCAGCTGGCCCACTTTGTAAACCCCAGATCCAAATAATAAACCCTAGAGCCCACTTTGTAAGCTACCTCTCCCAGCCAGCATATAATGGGAGGTAGTGCTAGGGTTCTAGGTAGACAATTACAAATTATAAGTTCTCTAGATTGGACAAGTGGAGTAGTTCCTCTTCTTCCTCTAGCCAGGAGCACCTAGGGAAACAGCTCAAGGAGCACTTATACTGGGCCTTCGCCCCCTGATAGTAGATCCTTGCAGGAGTAGGAGCGTTACCTCGACAAGAGGGCTCCGAACCTGGGTACATCACTGAGTTTGCAGTATCTGTGCCCAACCCGTTGCGAGTAGCCACCGATAGCATCCTTATTGTCCCCACTCATGCCATCCCCAATGGAACTACCGTGTTCCACACCACGACAGTTGGCGCCCACCGTGGGGCACATCCCTTCGGCTAGGATCATCTTTCGGATTGGACTTCCGCTCGTCGCCGGCGAACGAGTCGCCTCTAGCCTCGTCCTCACCTTCGGCTCCTTGGACTGTGTCCTTGATAATGCGTTCTGCTTCAACCGAGAGACCTTCCCAAGCGGCGGTTCCATTATGCACTTCGGAGAGCATCGCGTCTATGTTGCCACCGTCGCCGAGACCTTCCCTCACAAGATTATCACCATGTCCAGCGCACCACCTGGCTTCTCCGCTTTGTGCGCTCCCAGCGGCAGCGTTAAGGTCATGATGGCGGGCTCGAGCGAGAACCGCCGCTCACCTATGGAGCGCAACAGAGAAGGCCACGGCGCCACTTCACGCGTCCAGGACCCGCTCACCGCATCCATCGAGCACCTCCAACCCCATCACCCCTATCGAGGCAGACCCGGCGACGACTGTGGCAGCAGTGGAGGCTACCCGCCAGAGCCTCCTGGAGGAAGCTAGCAAGGTGGAGGCCGCCCAACGACAAATGAACGCGACCATGCGCGAGTACAACATCGTGCATGGCTTCGCCCGCTTGCCCGACACCAGTCGCCCGACCCAGCCCCAGGGCCAAAATCTTGGTTCAGAGCTGGATCGAGCCGCTGACCAGCGTACACCCGCAGTTCAGCCGGTCTACATTACCCCCACCAAAAACATGAGAGTTGCGGAGCCAGTGGTCGCCGAACTAAGCCACCTAGAGTGTGAGGAACTGCTCCGCCAGCAATCACGCATCCAGCTCCTCGTGGTCATGGCAACAAGCAGTAGGCTGAGGTAGAACTCAGCCTAGGCGGCAACAGCAAGACCCAACCGCGGATCCGGCTGCAGGAGCCAGCAAGGCCTCTTCCCCGAACGGTGCGAGGCCAAACAACCATCCACGCAGAGGATCAGAATGCCGTGGGTACAACACCCGGGACGACGTGGCTGTCACCAGCTGAAACCGTGACCCGGATGATGAAGCTGGAAGAGGCCAAGCGCTGCTCAAGTCCCGCCTATCCGGACGGCTGGGACTGCTCGAGCCGGAAGAACCACAGGGCACGCGCGCACGTATCGGCCTGTCCGATCCAAGATTCTTCGGACCGGGCATTCGGAATGAACCGTTTTCAAAGGGATTTTCTCTCCCAAGGGACACACCGAAGTACAATGGCTCGGTCAATCTAGAGGACTGACTAGTGGACTACACCACCGTGGTAGGCATCACAAACGGCAACCGCCGGGTAGCTATGTGCTGTGCCCCCCTCATGCTCCTCGACTCGGCTAGGACATGGCTCAACAGCCTCCCCGACAATAGCATCAACGCTTGGATCAATTTCGAGAAGGCATTCGTCCGCAACTTCATTGCACCTACAAACGCGCAAGCCCACCCGGCGAGCTTGCCCTTTGCGTGCAAGGCCCGGACGAATCCGATCGCACCTACATCACCTGGTGGACGAGCATGCACAACTCCGGCGAAGGGGTGCATGAGCACCAGGCGGTCGACTTCTTCGTCAACTACTGCAGAGATGGCACTATGCTCAAGCACAAGCTTCACTAGGTGGAGCCTACCACCATGGCGTAGACCATGGCCATCGCGGAAAAGTATGCCACCACGGACGCGGCAAAGAACGTCCGGGTAGACGACCAGGGAGAAATCATCATTGACGTCGCTGTGGATCGACGCCAGCCGGAGGGGAACAACCACAACCCTAGGCGACATGAAAACAGCCACGGCAAGAGGAAGGACGACCAGCCAGATAACCAATATGGTTCCAGGCAGGTGGCTGCGGTGCAGGAGGATCCGGCTGTAGGCGGTAGCTGGAGACAAAAGCCTGATGACCGGTCTCCAAGGCCCAAGTACACCATTGAATCAATGCTTGATGGGCCATGTAAGTTCCACAGTGGAGGCAACAAACCATCTACACATACAACGCGCCAGTGCACCTAGACAAAGAAGATGGCGGAGATCGCTGGCGTACCAGCTGCGTAGGCACCACCACCCCCAGTCGGCGGACCGCCAGGCGACCACAATCACCAGTACCGGAGGGAAGATGACGATGACAACTACCCCCGCCAGGTGGGAAACTACCACATCTTCACCACGGAGCCTGAAACCAAGCACAACAAGAGACGCCGTGAGGCGGAGGTGAACGCGATCATTCCCCCGGTCCCCCAGTACCTCAACTGGTCGGAGCAAGAAATTGCATGAAGCCAGAAGGACCAGCCGTTTGTGCTACCTCACCCAGGCACTTACACGATGGTCCTAGACCCCATCATTGTCTCCAAGAAGCATTCGTGCAGATTCTCACGTGTCCTTGTAGACGGTGGGAGTAGCATCAACCTCCTGTACCGCAGCTCGCTAGACCGGCTCGGCATTAGTGAGTCGCAGCTGGAACCATCTAGCACCTCCTTCCATGAAGTCATTCCGGGCCCGTCGCATTCACCCATCGGCAAGATCTGGCTGGACGTCATCTTCGGCACAGAGGATAACTTTCACCACGAGCCTATCTGGTTCGAGGTGGTCAACCTCTCCAGCGCATATCACGCAATCCTGGGGAGCCCGACACTCACCAAGTTCATGGCGGTACCACACTACACGTACCTCAAGATAAATCTACCGGGGCCAAATTATATCATCACCATGGCCGGCTGCTACAGGCGGTCTGTGGAGTGCGCCACAGACAGCTCCAAGATAGCGGAGGCCATGATCATCGCAGAAAAGCACGTCATCATGCAAAATGTGGTAGCCCTGGAGAAGGATATGCCGGCTGGCGAGCCGAAGCAGGACAGAGAAGCGCAGTTCAAGCCATACAAGGGCACCAAAAAGATCCTGCTGGACGAAGCCAAGCCGGACAAGTTCGTCCTGGTCGGAGACGGGCTCGACAGCAAATAGGAAAGCGCGCTTGTACATGCCTACGTTGATGATGTAGTAGTCAAGACCAATGAGCACCAAACACTCCTTGAAGATCTAAATGAAACATTCACTAACCCGTGCCGGTTCTAGATGAAGCTGATCCCGGAGAAGTGTGTGTTCGGTGTCCGAACCAGCCAACTCCTTGGTTTTCTCGTATCAGAGCGAGGAATAGAGGTAAACCCGGAGAAGATTGGAGCGATCGAGCGCATGCAGCCACCTAAGAACCCGCGGGACATCTAGAAGTTTACCAGATGACTGGCCTCCCTCAGCTGGTTCATCAACCAGCTGGGCGAGAAAGCACTTCTGTTGTACCAGCTCATGAAGAAGACACACAAGTTCGTCTGGACATCGAAGGTGGATGAAGCTTTCCGCGACCTCAAGCATACGCTCACCTCACCGCCTATACTAGAAGCACCAACGGCAAAGGAGTCGATGCTGATGTACATCGCAGCCACCAACCAGGTTGTCAGCATAGTGCTGGTGGTGGAGAGGTTGGAAGAAGGAAAGGCGTAGCTGGTGCAACGAACGGTGTACTATTTGAGTGAGGTACTCTTGCTCTCGAAGCAGAACTACCCCCATTACCAGAATCTGGTGTATGGCGTATACATGGCCACCAAGAAGTTGAAGCACTACTTCGAAGAGCACTCCATCTGGGTGGTGGCGCTAGCGCCACTTTCAGAAATCATCGACAACAGGGACGCCATGGGCCGGGTGGCAAAATGGGCAATAGAGCTCGCCGCCCACATCATACAATACGAGCCAAGAACGGCGATCAAGTCCTAAGCCCTGGCGGATTTCCTAGTTGACTGGGAAGAAACACAGTAACTGCCGCCTTGCCCTAACTCCACGCATTGGAAGCTGCACTTCGACGACTCCAGGATGTACGGAGGGCTCGTTGCCGGAGTGGTCATTACCTCCCAAGAAAGACCAGCTCGAGTACGTGCTACATATCCACTTCCGCGCCTCCAACAATGTTGCTGAGTACGAGGCGCTCGTCCATGGCCTCAAAATGGCAAAAGAGATCAGCATCCGGTGCATCCTGTGCTTTGGCGACTCAGATCTGGTGGTGGAGCAAGTGTCAGGCGATTGGGACACCAGGGACACAAATATGGCTCTATATCGCTTCTTTGTACAACAGTTGTGTGCCTGTTTCGAAGGATTCGAGTTTTACCATGTCCCTAGAATAAACAACGAGGATGCGGACACACTCGCCCGCATCGGGTCAACAAGACATGCAATCCCGCCTGGAGTCTCCCTCGAGCACATGCGCAAGCCATCAATCACGCCGCCTCCAAAATCCGACTCCATCATACTGGACACGGACTCGGGGACTGCCGGCTCCAAGACGCGAGAAGTTACCACGAAGGACCCGGGGACTACGCCGACCCCCGGGGACTGCCGGCTCCAAGACCTCTAGAGCTACCTCGCCACACCCGGGGACTGCTTCACCGCACCCGGGGACTGCCTCGCCACACCCGAGGATTTCCGCGTCCAGCCTGGGAGCTGTCGGCTCTGCCCCTCCACCAGGCCGGCCACCTGATGAGCCCAACCCGGCCATCCACGCAGAGGTGAACCTGCTCATGCAGGTGGTATGCGCCATCCTGGAAACTCCAACATGGGCCAAGCCATTCATGAATTTCTTGGCCAAGGGGAGCTACGGGACGAAGAGGTAGAGGCAAGACAAGTGAAGCGCAGGGCGAGCGCATACACCATCATCAATAACGAGCTCTACAAGCGCAGCGTTGGGGGCATTTACCAACGGTGCGTAAGCAAGGAAGAAGGAATCCGGTTGCTGATCGACATTCACCAGGGCGAGTGTAGCCACCACGCATTGTCACGGTCCATAGTGGCAAAAGCATTTTGCCATGGGTTCTATTGGCCCACGGCGCTGGAGGACACCGAACAAATGGTCAAGGCATGCAACAGTTGCCAACAGTTTCGCCAGCAAAAGCACACTTCATCTACGGCACTCAAGACGATACCCATCACTTGGCCCTTCGCCATCTGGGGGCTATATATGGTCGGCCCTTTCAAAACAGCCCGATCCGGCATGATGCACCTGCTGGTGACGGTGGAAAAGTTCACCAAGTGGATCAAAGCCAAACCAATAAAGAAGCTGGATGGGCCGACGGTGGTCAAGTTCTTCACAAACATAATCACGCGCTTCAGCTACCCCAACGGCATCATAACCGACAATGACACGAACTTCGCCAAAGGGGCTTTCGCACGCTTATGTGGGGACAAGGGAATCCGTCTGGACCTCACCTCCGTGGCACACCCCCAATCCAACGGGCAATGCGAGCGAGCAAATGGTCTAGTCCTAGATAGAATCAAGACCCGGCTGATCAAACCACTGATGCGATCTCTTGGATGATGGATAGAGGAGCTGCCGGCTGTGCTATGGAGCCTGCGCACGACGCGCAACCGGTCCACTGGCTACACCCCATTTTTCATTCTTCCTCGTCTACGGGGCGGAGGCGGTCCTGCCAACAGATATCGAGTTAGATGCACCCCGCAAGCTTTTATACTCAGAGGAGTAGGCCATGGAAGCATGTGAGGATAGCGTCGACCTCCTCGAAGAAGCACGCGAGCTGGCCCTTATCCAGGTCCGCCATCTACCAGCAGAGCCTGTGTCGTTACCACGCCAGCCGGATCTGCAATGTCTCATTCCGCGAAGGCGACCTGGTGCTGCGGCTAGTTGTCAACACCCGTATTTTTAATCCCAGATGCCCGTTATGCCATACCTCGCAATCCCAGGATTACCATTTTTGCGAGACATAACGGATTGGATATCACAGTACATCATCCATTACAAACCATACATAAGGTTCTTACACAAATAAGGATCTCATGATCCAGTCTTAATACAACAAGCAGCGGAAATAAAAGATAGCGTAGCAGTGGGGTCCATCTTCAGGGGCACAGGCAATGCTGACGAAGGCAGATAGTCCTAGTTATCATAGCCGTCCTGTTGACCATCATCTTGATAATCTCCTTCATAGTCTGGCCATGATAATAGCCAGGGACAAAAGCCATGAGTACTCTTTAAGTACTCGCAAACTACCACTAACAAGTATTATAAATCTAACTTAAAATGCTAACTCTATGCTTAACTATCAAGTTAAGTTTGAAACCTAAGCTGAGTTCTGAAGCAAAGAAAGATAAGATAAAACGGGCGATGGTGAGCTTCCTGCTCTTTGACAGTCTTCCCTGGCATAAGATAAAACGGTATCCTCCGCCAGAAAATCATCATCATTGCTGAGGTAAGAATCCATGTCTCCCTGGATGTCTTCACCCTCATCTTCTTCTTCCTTGGCGACAAGCTGAGCTTCCTGCTCCTTGACAGTCTTCTCGAGGTCGGCCACCTTCTTGCGAAGACGGGCGATGGTGCGATCCTTCTTGGCACGCTGGCGGCAAAGAGACTGACGGTCTTGGACAAGCAGTGCGAAAGTCTGGGCCTTCTGGTCGACAATGGCACGGTTCTGGTTGGCTAACTCTCTGGCATTGTCCAGTTCCTGCTGTCTGTCATGAAGCAAGAAGTCAAGGTTCTCCACTTGACGCCTCATCTCGGGGTGGCTCGGCATTTCCATTGGCAGTCCCATGAAGTCACGTCTTGCATAGTGAGAAAAACGGGTTCCTTGGGTCTTGTTGACACGGAGGGCACATAGACGTGCGAGAGCTTCATGCATTACCCTGCCTAATCCATCTAGCCAGTTGTTCTCTCTCACGGAGAACTGAATTCTTCCAGAAGTTGGTGCTTCGATGCTTCCTCTAAGATCTGCGGTGACTAGCGACTGTAGGTCTCCTCCTGGGGGTCCTGGAAGTTGAGCTCCAAGAAACTCCGGGTGCGGGCATCCCAGTAACTCTGACAGTGAATCCAGATCCCTCTCGAAGATCAGCTGACCTCCGTTGCCCAACTGGTAAAACTTGCTGAACTGGGTCTCCATCTACAAGAATTAAGGATGAGGAAGTTAGTGAGGTGATGAAGTGTGTCAAATTTTAAGTAGTAGTGTAAGAATTTTTGAGGATCATGAAGTATTTGATAAAGAATCCACAAGGGTAAGAAAGGAGATAGTTTTTCATAAATATGCACTTTGGTTTGGAAACTAAGTTTTTGTTTGACGTCCATTCTAACTAGGGTCTCCTATGGTCAGGATGGCTCTGATACCAACTTGTCAACACCCGGATTTTTAATCCCAGATGCCCGTTATGCCATACCTCGCAATCCTAGGATTAGCATTTTTGCGAGACATACCGGATTGGATATCACAGTACATCATCCATTACAAACCATACATAAGGTTCTTACACAAATAAGGATCTCATGATCCAGTCTTAATACAACAAGCAGCGGAAATAAAAGATAGCGTAGCGGTGGGGTCCATCTTCAGGGGCACATGCAATGCTGACGAAGGCAGATAGTCCTAGTTATCATAGCCATCCTACTGACCATCATCTTGATAATCTCCTTCATAGTCTGGCCATGATAATAGCCAGGGAAAAAGCCATGAGTACTCTTTAAGTACTCACAAACTACCACTAACAAGTATTATAAATCTAAGTTAAAATGCTAACTCTATGCTTAACTATCAAGTTAAGTTTGAAACCTAAGCTGAGTTCTGAAGCAAAGAAAGATAAGATAAAACTCTAAAATCAGTTAAGTTGGGGAAACTATTTTCATAAACACAACCCTGTTGTGGTCAAGTCAAGATTCATCATTCTTTTCAAAGTATTTAGAAAACATCTGACAACGAAACAGTATGGCCATTCCAACTGTCCATATCCACGGACGCGGCTATTCGAATAGTTTGGCACTCTGCAGAGGTGGTACACTTTCACCACAAGATTCGATACATCTGTCAGGGATAACCCTGAATCATCATACTTAGTATGCAGATAATCAAACATAACCTTCCCTTTACACACCCTAGTATAAGCACCTCTCCTATGAGCATGGCCTCCCAACCATGACCATCAGTCATCTTGGGCACTGCATAGGTGGAAAACATTGAGAGGTAGCCTCAGCTCAAACCTCTCCCGTGAGGGAACTAGTACTAATGCATATAAATTTCCAGCTAAGCCTTACCCAATTCAGGTAATGTGGTTGTACGGTAAATTTGGAATGGTATCGCATCCGAATCCAACCATCAGTTTTATAAAAGGGTTAAGGCTCATGCCTCAACATTATCATCAACATCAATCCTTTGTGTTTCTCAACACATGTCAAAACATCTCAATAGAATGACTCATCATTCCAAGGTTTTCATAATTCATTTTCACCAAGTGTTCCCATCTAAAGTGACTCAAGTGTTTGCTCTACTCTAACTACTAAGTTAAGAGTGTTCACTAAGGTGAAAAAGATGGGTTCAATCTCATGCCATAGAATGACATCTAAAGGGTTCTAAATAGGTCAAGTTTTATACTTTTATGCTACCTTCAAAACCAGTAAAGAACTTTGTATAATCTAAGAAGGGTAAAACTTGTAACTAGGACTTGGGGTACTATTAGTTAAATAAGGGGGGGGGTGTGATCAAAGCATGCTTAAGGCATCTTTACTAAACCATCTAGTTTGATTCTAGTTTGCTAAGTACTACACTTGCAAGTGCTAACTTGCAAGGGTTAATCTTGGATAGTGCTAGCTTGCTAATAGTAGCTGGCATTGTTAATGGTGGCTTGCCTTGGTTGGTGTAGTGGTTGAAGTTTTCTTCTTCTTCTTCTTGGTAGAACTCCTCCTCCTGGAGAGCTTGGTCGATACTATCATCTATAAATACATAGGGAATACACAATCACCAAACAATACTTAACTAGGATAAGTAACATTCGAGGACACACATTTGATGATCTATTATCATCACAAGCATGTCAAGTTTAAATCAAAAGTTTCCTTCCTTTTATTTTAGAAAAGTAATTTCTACTCATTGAAAAATTAACTAAAATTTAATATTCACCACCAAAATATGGGCTCATGTGGACACATGTCCTCACCACATATTCTAACATGTGGGGATGAGATTTAAGGGTTGGATCAATATTACTTTGGTTTAAGTTCCTTATTTAATGATTTAAAGTGACTAGAAATGCCTATATAGCATTATTTTGGTACTAGTCCAAAGTCACTGCATGTAAACCTTAATATTATTACATATTTGGATAGATATGGTGAAATGTGATTTGTGAGAGTTGGAATCAACTCAAGAGCTAACTTGGTTGATTTTATAAAAATGTTGCAAGTTGCAAAAGCTTCTGTCTTCTTATTTTTATTAGGAGAGATCTATAACCCTAATTGAATTAAATCCAACAGGCTTGGGTAGATTACTTCCATACCTTTCAGGAAAAAATAGTTTCATGCAATTTGGATTTGTAAAACTCATAGAATTGATTTTTGAAATACTGGACAGAAACTAGATTTAACTAAAAAAGAAAAATCCAGATTTGAATCGATGGGCTAGCGCGGGAAAAGGAATGGGCCGGCCCAGTGGCGCTCCGCGGCGCGGGGCTCAGCTGACAGGGGGGTCCCGCGTGTCAGCGGCACTTTAAAACACGAAACGCTACGCACGCTGTGGGCCATGCAATTAGAAGCTAGATCTATGGTTGAGGGTCGTCGTCATCGACGAACAGGTCGTCGGTGAGCTCGAACCCTAGCGGCTCGGTGGGGGTTGGCTGGGGGCGTGCCAGGGCTCCAGCGGGGTCAGTGAGGTGGGCAAACGACGTGGAAGACGACGGCGAGGCGAGGCGTGGTCGCGGTGGAGCTTGGGGCGGTCGCAATCAACAGCGCCCTTCTGCTCCTGCCGCGGCTGCTTCAGCTCCAATTTTTGCAAGCTGCTGCTCTACTTGCTCCGTCTAGAGGTGGGTGAGGTTCAGAGAGGTGAGGGGACTGGAATGGTGTGGAGAAGAGAGGCTAGGGAGGGCTCCTTTTATAGGCTCGACGGTGAGACCGAGCGGGATGGGCGATCGACGGTGGCGACATGGCTACGGCGAGGTAGAGGCATGGCTGGGGGTGGCGATCGATGGGCGGTTCCCTGGCGATGCTCTAGAGCTTAAATGTGGCCATAGGGGCGGTGGCACGCGGTCGGGGCGAGGTGGCGCTCTGCACGGCAGAGGCGGCGGTGTCCACAGCGAGCGGTGGCTGTGGGGCGTTGGGCGGCGAACGGGAATGTCCGTCGTGTTCCCTGGGTCGTGGCAGAGCAGTAGGCGCGGGCTACGGTTGAGCGGTGGCTTGTGCACGCGTGCCGGGTGCGGCGCTCTGGCGTGCGCTCGGCATGGTGCGGTGGCACTAGGCGCGGTGGCACTAGGCGCGGTTTGTGCTCGGTGGTCCACGACACTCCTGGGCTCGGGCAAGGGACATGGGGTGGCGGTGAGCTCCTGTTTACCTCCTAGACATGGAGAGAGAGGGGGAGGTGGTCTGATTGGGTGAGAGCAAGGTTGGCCGGCGAGTTGGTGCTCGGCATGGCTTGGCCTTGCCACTAGGGTGTAGGGGATGGGGTGGTAATGGCATGGTTTGATCAAGTGGAGATAGAGGGAGTGTTTTGTGGTCAAATGGGTGGCAAGACCCTGTAGAAATAGTGAGCTAGCTAGTTGTGTTTGATTCTGCCTGCCATGTGTTTGATGAAAAGGCCGCATGAAAATTCTTTTTCAATTTTGAGTTCAAATTTTTTGGGTGTTCTCCACTAATGATAGATAGTCTCTGGTTTCAAGGGTTTTGAAAGTGGAGCTCAAAAAGATGGGTTTTGAAATAGGGGTGATCTATGAATATGCATTATATTCAATTTTTAACTGCCATTTAAATTAGTTTACAGAATGTTTTTAGCAGATCAAAAGGTGGGCCTTGGTACCTCATTATGTGTACTAGCAAGGGGTGCAAAGATCAAGAATTGTTTCTGTTAAAATTTGAGTACTAGGAATAGCCAAAGTAGGCATGAGAGTTAAATTTTCCAAAATGACCATTCCTCCTTTTAAATTCTTTTTGATTTGATTTTCTTTAGGAAAAGTTTGGGAATGATGTAGATGATGTTTAAATCACCTAAGAAACATTTTACAAGCATTGGATCATTCGATCATGGCAATTCAAACAACTCCTAAATTAAATGCACACATATATGAATGCTTTCATATTAACTTTGAAAAAGTTTTTGTTAGCCCCAAATTTTGATAGATTTGATCTTGATAAGCTTGGATTGAAGTTTTGGGATGTTACAAACCTTCCCCCCTTAAACAAAATCTCGTCCCGAGATTTACAAAGAAAACTAGGAACTAAAGAGATGTGGGAACTCTGTCCTAATGTAATCTTCTCACTCCCAAGTAGCTTCCTCCTCGGTATGGTTGCTCCACTGAATCTTGAGAAACTTGATACTTCTGGTCCTGGTGGTTCTGTAGGCTTCTTCTAAGATACGGATGGGTACTTCTCGATAGGTCAGGTCCTGGTTGATTTCCATAGCTCTATGATCGATTTTCTTGAAAACTTCGGTCTTCTCGGGCACTTCCAAGCATTTGCGAAGTAACGAGATATGGAACACATTGTGGATGGCTGAGATCTCTTTAGGCAGTTCCAACTGATACGATACTTCTCCTCGGCGGTTCAGAATCTTGAAAGGTCCGATATATCTGGGGGCTAACTTTCCTTTCAGACTAAAGCGTTGAGTTCCTTTCAAGGGTGAAACCTTGAGATATACAAAATCTCCGACATTGAAAGTCAGGTCTCTTCTTCTTTTGTCAGCATAGCTCTTCTGTCTGGATTGGGCGGTCTTGAGGTGCTCATGGATTTTGTGAACTTTCTCTTCTGCTTCTCGGAGAATGTCGGGTCCGAAGATCTGACTCTCTCCTACTTGCAACCAATTCAAAGGGGTATGCCACTTTCTTCCGTAAAGGAATTCAAATGGTGCCATCTGTAACTAGCTTGATAACTGTTGTTGTATGAGAATTCTACGAAAGGCAGGCAGTCTTCCCATTTTGCTCCAAATTCCAACACACAAGCTCTAAGCATATCTTCTAGGATTTGGTTGACTCTCTCAGTCTGTCCATCTGTTTGTGGATGATATGCTGTGCTGAAGTTCAACTTGGTTCCTAGTCCTTCCTGCACTCTCTGCCAAAATCTTGAGGTAAACTAGGTTCCTCGATCTGATACGATGGTCTTGGGGGTTCCATGCAGACTAACAATCCTAGCAATGTATAGCTCTGCTAACTTTGCACTCTGGTAAGTTGTCTTGACAGGTATAAAGTGGGCGACCTTGGACAGTCTATCAACTATGACCCAGATTGAGTCGTTTCCCCTACTAGAAGTAGATAAACCGGTGATAAAGTCCATTCCGACGAATCCCATTTCCATTCCGGAATCTGCAATGGCTGCAACAGTCCTGCAGGTCTCTGATGCTCTGCTTTGACTCTTTGGCAGATGTCGCACTTGGCGATGTAGCTTCCGATCTCTCTCTTCATCTTGTGCCACCAAAATTGCTCCTTCAAATCCTGATACATCTTTGTTCCTCCTGGGTGGATAGAATAAAGAGTATCATGAGCCTCCTTCATGATAACTTCCTTCAGCTCCGAATCTGCTGGAACACAAGTACGTCCTTTGTACCACAGTACTCCTTCTTCATCTTCGGTGAATCGAGGTACCTTTCCTGTACCAATACGACGTTTGATTCCGTCGATACTTTCATTCCCCCTCTGAGCTTCCTTGATTTGGCTAATCAAAGTGGGTTGAAGTTCAATGCTAGCTAGGAAGCCTTTGCTAACTAATTCAGTCCTGAATTGCTCCAACTCTTCATACAAACTTGGTTGCTTCTCCTTGATCATGGTGTTAAGCCTACACGGCAATCTGCTAAGAGCATCCGCTACCACATTGGCTTTGCCGGGGTGATAGTGAATGTCCAGGTCATAATCCTTGATTAACTCTATCCATCTCCTTTGCCTCATATTCAGCTCTTCTGAGTGAAGATATACTTCAAGCTCTTATGATCTGAGTAAATCTCACATCGATTTCCCATCAAATAATGACGCCATGTCTTCAGTGCTAGGACTACAACTGCTAGTTCAAGATCATGGGTCGGATAGTTCTGCTCATGCTGCTTCAGTTGTCGAGACAGATACGCGATGACTTTGCCTTCTTGCATCAATACACATCCTAGACCAATCTTGGATGCGTCACAATACACATCAAATGGCTTCTTGATGTCTGGCATGACCAAAATTGGGGCTGATATCAATCTCTTCTTCAGCTCCTAGAAACTGGCATCACATTTGTCTGTCCATTCAAACTTCTTGTCCTTTTTCAACAATTGGGTCATTGGTCGGGCTATGCTCGAGAATCCTTCTACGAACTTGCGGTAATATCCCGCTAATCTAGAAAGGCACGGACTTGGGTTTGAGTGGTTGGGGATTTCCATTCTTCAACATCCTTGATCTTTGTGGGATCAACAGAGACTCCTCCGGCAGACACAATATGTCCTAGGAATCCTACTTCTTTCAGCCAAAACTCACACTTGCTGAACTTGGCTTATAACTGATGCTCTCTCAGGGTTTCTAGAATGATTCTCAGATGTTGCTCATGTTCTTCTTCTGACTTAGAGTAGATAAGGATGTCGTCCATAAACACAACTACAAACTGATCCAGGAAATTCATAAAGATCTTATTCATGAGATTCATGAAATAAGCAGGGGCATTGGTTAATCCAAAAGACATAATCCTATACTCGTATAAACCATAGCGAGTAGTAAAGGCGGTCTTCGGAATATCCGTTGCACGAATCTTAAGTTGGTGATAACCAGTCCTAAGATCAATCTTTGAGAATACCTGAGCTCCGGTGAACTGATCAAATAGATCCTCTATCTTTGGCAAAGGGTACTTGTTCTTGATGGTGACATCATTCAATTTTCTGTAGTCTGTACACAGACGGTTGCCTCCATCTTTCTTGTCGACAAATAATACTGGTGATCTCCATGGCGATGCGCTTGGTTGAATCAAGCCTTTGGCTAGCATAGCATCCAACTGCTTCTTCAGTTCCACTAACTCTGATGGGTTCATGCTATAGGGTCTCTGGGCTATAGGTCAGGTTCCGGGGATTAGATCGATAATGAACTCAATATCCCTATCCGGGGGTATACCTGGCAATTCATCTGGGAATACGCCGGGGTATTCAAAGACTACTCTGACTTGGTCAATGGTGGGCAAGGCTACACTCTGGTTGCACTTGAATTGACGAGGTAAGGTTTCAGAGATATGCTCTACTGTGACTCCAGAACTACTGGTCATGGTGATGGCTTTCTTAGCACAGTCTATCAATCCTTTATGCCTTGACATCCAGTCCATACCTAGTACTACTTCCAAACCTTTGGTTCCATGTACAATTAGGTTGGCATAAAAATCTATCCCATGTATTCTGATAGGTACAGCTTTGCAAATTTTTCTAGCTTTGGTTGTTGAACCGGGGATTTGAACTATCATGACATGATTCAGGTTGGTTGGACGAATCTTACTAGTGCATGCAAATTCTTCGGTGACAAATGAATGCGATGCTCCCGAATCAAACAATACTCTTGCTAAAACTGAGTTGACAGAAAACATACCCAGCACTACATCTGGCGCTTCCTGGGATTCTTCTGCATTCATGTGGAAGAGACGGCCAATGCGGTTGTGAGGGTTCCCTGGGGAAAATCTCCTTCCTGGCTGAACACGATGCTGCTGCTGAGCTGGGGCATTCACATTGGAATTGGCGGCAGTCTTCTTGGGACACTCATTGGAGTAGTGACCCTTCACTCCACACTCGAAACAAGTGATTTGGGACTTGTCCATGACTGCGATAGGCACAACATTGCTGCCAGTTCTAGGTGAAGTGTTGTTGTTGTTGTTCTTGGGAGGTGCACGGTTGAAATTGTTGGTATTACCGGAGTTGTGATTGTTTCCTCCGGACTTCACATTGCCTCCGCTACGGTTGGGGTAGCTTGGGCGAGAGTTTGGGGGTCATTTGTTCCTTGGTGCATATCCTGGTGAGGGGTTGGGACGGTACTTCTGGTGACTATTGGATCAAGACTACTGCATCATATGATGCTTGCGGTTGTCGTTTGCCTGGTTAATTTTCCCTTCCATCTGGATGGCAGAGTCGACTAGCTCTTCGAGATCCTGGAAACGGATATTGACAAGGACAGTCTGCATCTCATCATGTAGTCCATTCAAGAATCTCTCCTTCTTCTTGGCCTCCGTATTGATCTCGTTAGGTGCGTATCTGGCAAGTGACAGGAATTTGTCACGGTACTCCACCACAGTCATTCTTCCTTACTTCAATTCACCGAACTCACCTCTCATCCGGTTGACTAGACCTTGCGGCACGTGGGTGCGGCTGAACTTGACTTTGAATGCTTCCCAAGTAATCACTTGACCATGGTTCATATTGCGGATGCTATTCCACCAAGCTCTGGCATCTCCCGCCAGATAGTGGGTGGCGAAGAGCACTTTCTCATTTTCATCCACTCCTGCAACTTCGAGGTTGTTCTCCATAGTCTGCAACCAGTCATCAGCATCTAGTGGGTTCTCAAATTGGTTGAAGATTGGGGGATTGGTGTTCTGAAATTTTTTGAGTTTCGATCCATGGTGGTACTGATTTCCATGTCCTTGGTTGTTGAGAGCCATCTGGGCGATCTGTTGAAGTGTTGCTAAGTTGGCTTGGCATTCTGCCCTGCTTGCTTCACGGTCTGTGATGAGATTCGGCAATATCTGCAACATTGGGTCTTGCGATGAGCTGCTCCCTCCTTGGTTTCCACGAGTCATCTGAAGATTGAGATATAGGGGTAAGAGGGAAATTTCTAAGGTTCATGGTTTTGGGTTTTCAAAGCTAAAACTTTGAGTTAGACTCAGGTTTTTCAACTAACTTCATTTTCATTCATGCAAGCAAGCACACGATACAATACACACCACAATAATCAAAGGGAAAACAGATGGTTTGAAGAACCATTCTGCAAGCTACGATACATTGAGATCGATACATCTCAGGCTACGATAGTGCTCTAGTGCATCTACTCATCGTCGATGAAGTCGGAGTCCTCATCATCAGTGTAGAAGTCCATGGCATCCTCCGCCAGAAAATCATCATCGTTACTGAGGTAAGAATCCATGTCTCCCTGGATGTCTTCACCCTCATCTTCTTCTTCCTTGGCGGCAAGCTGAGCTTCCTGCTCCTTGACAGTCTTCTCGAGGTCGGCCACCTCTTGCAAAGACGGGCGATGGTGCGATCCTTCTTGGCACGCTGGCGGCGAAGACACTGACGGTCTTGGACAAGCAGTGCGAAAGTCTGGGCCTTCTGGTCGGCAATGGCATGGTTTTGGTTGGCTAACTCTCTGGCATTGTCCAGTTCCTGCTGTCTGTCGTGAAGCAAGAAGTCAAGGTTCTCCACTTGACGAAGGTAGATAGTCCTAGTTATCATAGCCGTCCTGCTGACCATCATCTTGATAATCTCCTTCATAGTCTGGCCATGATAATAGCCAGGGACAAAAGCCATGAGTACTCTTTAAGTACTCGCAAACTACCACTAACAAGTATTATAAATCTAAGTTAAAATGCTAACTCTATGCTTAACTATCAAGTTAAGTTTGAAACCTAAGCTGAGTTCTGAAGGAAAGAAAGATAAGATAAAACTCTAAAATCACTTAAGTTGGGGAAACTATTTTCATAAACACAACCCTGTTGTGGTCAAGTCAAGATTCATCATTCGTTCCAAAGTATTTAGAAAACATCTGACAACGAAATAGTATGGTCATTCCAACTGTTCATATCCACGGACGCGGCTATTCGAATAGTTTGACCCTCTACAGAGGTGGTACACTTTCACCACAAGATTCGATACATCTGTCAGGGATAACCCTGAATCATCATACTTAGTATGCAGATAATCAAACATAACCTTCCCTTTACACACCCTAGTATAAGCACCTTTCCTATGAGCATGGCCTCCCAACCATGCCCATCAGTCATCTTGGGCACTGCATAGGTGGACAACATTGAGAGGTAGCCTCAGCTCAAACCTCTCCCGGGAGGGAACTAATACTAATGCATATAAATTTCTAGCTAAGCCTTACCCAATTCAGGTAATGTGGTTGTACGGTAAATTTGGAATGGTATCGCATCCGAATCCAACCATCAGTTTTATAAAAGGGTTAAGGCTCATGCCTCAACATTTTCATCAACATCAATCCTTTGTGTTTCTCAACACATGTCAAAACATCTCAATAGAATGACTCATCATTCCAAGGTTTTCATAATTCATTTTCACCAAGTGTTCCCATCTAAAGTGACTCAAGTTTTTGATCTACTCTAACTACTAAGTTAAGAGTGTTCACTAAGGTGAAAAAGATGAGTTCAATCTCATGCCATAGAATGACATGTAAAGGGTTCTAAATAGGTCAAGTTTTATACTTTTTATGCTACCCTAAAAACCAGTAAAGAACTTTGTATAATCTAAGAAGGGTAAAACTTGTAACTAGGACTTGGGGTACTGTTAGTTAAATAAGGGGGGGGGTGTGATCAAAGCATGCTTAAGGCATCTTTGCTAAACCATCTAGTTTGATTCTAGTTTGCTAAGTACTACACTTGCAAGTGCTAACTTGAGAGGGTTAATCTTGGATAGTGCTAGCTTGCTAATAGTAGGTGGCATTGTTAATGGTGGCTTGCCTTGGTTGGTGCAGTGGTTGAAGTTTTCTTCTTCTTCTTCTTCTTGGTAGAAGTCCTCCTCCTCGAGAGCTTGGTCGATATTATCGTCTATAAATACATAGGGAATACACAATCACCAAACAATACTTAACTAGGCTAAGTAGCATTCTAGGACACACATTTGATGATCTATTATCATCACAAGCATCTCAAGTTTAAATCAAAAGTTTCCTTCTTTTATTTTAGAAAAGTAATTTCTACTCATTGAAAAATTAACTAAAATTTAATATTCACCACCAAAATATGGGCTCATGTGGACACATGTCCTCACCACATATTCTAACATGTGGGAATGAGATTTAAGGGTTGGATCAATATTACTTTGGTTTAAGTTCCTTATTTAATGATTTAAAGTGACTAGAAATGCCTATATAGCATTATTTTGGTACTAGTCCAAAGTCTCTGCATGTAAACCTTAATATTATTACATATTTTGATAGATATGGTGAAATGTGATTTTTGAGAGTTGGAATCAACTCAAAATCTAACTTGGTTGATTTTATAAAAATGTTGCATGTTGCAAAAGCTTCTGTCTTCTTATTTTTATTAGGAGTGATCTATAACTCTAATTGAATTGAATCCAATGGGTTTAGGTAGATTACTTCCATACCTTTCAGGAAAAATTATTTTATGCAATTTGGATTTGTATAACTCATAGAATTGGTTTTTGAAATACTGGACAGAAACTAGATTTAACTAAAAAAGAAAAATCCAGATTTGAATCGATCGGCTAGCGCGGGAAAAGGAATGGGCCGGCCCAGTGGCGCTTCGCGGCGCGGGGCTCAGCTGACAGGGGGTCCCGCATGTCAGCGGCACTTTAAAACGCGAAATGGTACGCGCGCTGTGGGCCATGCGATTAGAAGCTAGATCTACGGCTGAGGGTTGTCGTCGACGACGAACAGGTTACCGGCGAGGTTGAACTCTAGCGGCTTGGTGGGGGTCGGCTGGGGGCATCCCAGGGCTCCAGCATGGTCGGTGAGGCGGGAAAACAACGTGGAAGATGACGGTGAGGCGAGGCATGGTCACAACGGAGCTTGGGGCGGTCGCAATCAACGGTGCCTTTCTCCTCCTATCACGGCTGCTCCGGCTCCAATTCCGGCGAGCTGCTGCTCCACTTGCTCCGGCTGGAGGTGGGTGAGGTTCAAAGAGGTGAGGGGAGTGGAATGGTGTGGAGAAGAGAGGCTAGGGAGGGATCCTTTTATAGGCTCAACGGTGAGACCGAGCGGGATGGGCGGTCGATGGTGGCGACATGGCTACGGCGAGGTAGAGGCATGGCTGGGGGTGGCGATCGATGGGCGGTTCCCTGGCGGTGCTCTAGAGCTTAAATGCGGCCGTAGGGGCGATGGCACGCGGTTGGGGCGAGGTGGCGCTCTGCGCGGCAGAGGCGGCGGTGTCCACGGCGAGCGGTGGCTGTGGGGCGTTGGGCGGCGAATGGGCATGTCCGTCGTGTTCCCTAGGTCGTGGCGGATCGGTAGGCGCGGGCTGCGGTCAAGCGGCAGCTTGTGCACGCGTGTCAGGTGCGGCTCTCTGGCGTGCGCTCGGCATGGTGCGGTGGTACTAGGCGCGGTTTGTGCTCGGTGGTCCACGACACTCCTGGGCTCGGGCACGGGACATGGGGTGGCGGTGACCTCCTGGCTACCTCCTAGACATGGAGAGAGGGGGAGGTGGTCTACTAGGGTGAGAGCAAGGTTGGCCGGCGAGTTGGTGCTCGGCATGGCTTGGCCTTGCCACTAGGGTGTAGGGGATGGGGTGGTAATGGCATGGTTTGATCAAGTGGAGACAGAGGGAGTGTTTTGTGGTCAAATGGGTGGCAAAACCCTGTAGAAATAGTGAGCTAGCTAGTTGTGTTTGATTCTGCCTGCCATGTGTTTGATGAAATGGCCGCATTAAAATTCTTTTTGAATTTTGAGTCCAAATTTTTTGGGTGTTCTCCACTAATGATAGGTAGTCTCTAGTTGCAAGGGTTTTGAAAGTGGAGCTCAAAAAGATGGGTTTTGAAATAGGGGTGATCTATGCATATGCATTAGATTCAATTTTAAACTACCATTTAAATTAGTTTACAGAATGTTTTTAGCAGATCAAAAGGTGGTCCTTGGTACCTCATTATGTGTACTAGCAAGGGGTGCAAAGATCAAGAATTGTTTCTGTTAAAATTTGAGTACTAGGAATAGCCAAAGTAGGCATGAGAGTTAAATTTACCAAAATGACCATTCCTCCTTTTTAATTCTTTTTGATTTGATTTTCTTTAGGAAAAGTTTGGGAATGATGTAGATGAGTTTAAATCACCTAAGAAACATTATACAAGCATTGGATCATTCAATCCTGGCAATTCAAACAACTCCTAAATTAAATGCACACATATATGAATGCTTTCACATTAACTTTGAAAAAGTTTTTGTTAACCCCAAATTTTGATTGATTTGATTTTGATAAGCTTGGATTGAAGTTTTGGGATGTTACACTAGTGCAGGACACCAAACGGATGCACAAGTTATCTCCCTTGGGAGGGCCCATTCATCATCAACCGGGTGCTACAGCACAACTCATACTACCTCATTGACGCTCGCCAGCCGAAAAAAAACAAGATGGACTGTTCAGGCGAAGAAACTAAGCGCCCATGGAATGCGAACTTGCTTCGTCCATTTTACACTTGAACGAGAAGTGTATGTATCTTACCTTTATGTAATGAACCAGCATGGCAGCATTGACACAGTCTCGGGGACTCCGCAATAATTTAGCAAATCATGGTGCACAATTTGGCTTTTCCGGCTGCATTATTTTAACCCCGGAACCGGCGATCTCCAGACGAGCGCCAGGGCCTGAGGCCGAGTGCCTCCCAGACGACAGAAGAGCAGACTAAGGAGCTTTGACCCAGGTGTATCCTCCAGCCGGCCCGAACCTCGGGGACTACATCTTGTGGGTATGCTCGCGCGCCCCCACACAGAAACCTGCAAGAGACAACAACACAAAGGAGCTTTGACCTGGCTGTATCCTCTAGCCGACCCAAACCTCGGGGACTACACCCCATGGGTGCGCTGACGCGCCCCCACATAGAAGAAAGAACACAACGAGTGCAGATCAAGAAAAGAAGAAAGTGCAGGCACATGGCACAAGAAAATATCATAAGGGAGGCAATGCTCCCACCATAATTCAGTACAAGACAAAGATAATTGTTCACCAACTAAAGTGGACAAGTTCTTCAACAACAAATACTCCTGGAATATCGGGGATCAGGCCTGAGGATTGGCGGAGGAGCCAGAGGCATCATTTGGAGCCTTGTTGTAGGAGGCGACGTCGGACAAGGCGGTCTCTGGCGCAGCCGGGGAATCCGCGTCCGTCATAGCTAGAGCTTCAACATCTGCCATAGTCAGGCTGAAGTGGTATGGCTCCGTGCCAGCCGGGTCACTAAAGTACCGTTCCAGTTGGACGAAGCTCCCAATCTTCACGCCACAAGAGCGGATATCGGGAACCTCGGCGCGGAGCTGTTCATAGTTGGTCCCTTGATAGAATCCACGAGAGAGGCTCCGCAGATCCAGATCCGGGTACCAGGACTTCAGCAGGGCAAGCACCATCTCCGTGCCGCCCACTCCCGCGCCACAACCATGAGGTCAGGGGTGCCAAAGATCTTCTCAACTAGAGCATCCATAGTGGTCGGCTGGTCGGTGTCAGGCCAGACATAGTCATAGACCTCGAGGGAAGCGGTGCACTGCCGCTTGGCCTCCTCGCTGACAACCACCACCAGCTCCTCCGGGTGGAGGTCACGCCTGACGTCCACCTCAGGGATGCACGCCAGAGCCTGGTCAGTCGCCTCAGGGTAATGAGCTGCACCCTAGAGAAGAAACAACGGTCAATGTCGGCTGCGGAAGATAAAGGGCAAGGTAGGCCTGGTTTAAAGTTACTTACTGACGACCATCTCGGCATTCTGGCAAAGCTCTCCTAGTGCTATCCTCTCCTTGGCCTGAGAAGCCTTAAGAGTCCCCGCCTGAGTGGCATGGAGCTTCTCAAGGTTCTTCAGCGCCTCGGTCTGGATGTTCGCCACCTTCTTGGCCTGGCCGGCGATGACCTCCATCTGCTACTGATGCGCAGCTAGCTGGCCGATTTGGTCCTAGCGATCTTTGTTGGACTCCTCCAGCCAGGCAACCTCCCCTTTAGCCTGGCAACCTCCCGGTCCCGGTTCGCCAATAGAGCTGCAAGAGGGTACCCAATGGTCAACAAGAAGCGCGAGAAGTCGCGCAATCGGGAGGACACGATAGAGCAAGCAATCTTATGGCCCAGATCTTGTGAAGCCTTGGCAGCATCAGCGAGAGCCCTGTACGGAAAATAAGGAAGTAAGAACCAAAGAACCAGCTGAAGAGAAAGGCAATGAAAGACATCAGAACTTGGAAAAGGGATACATACCTCGAACGGGGCCCCAGTGCCTTGGCCTGGCCAAGCCCTTGCTCCAGCACCTCGACCAGGTGGCGGGCCTCACCAAGAGCTAGGGTGCCGCCTTAGAAAGCTGCGCCAGGGCAGGGTCCTGTGGTGGCATGGCCCGGGCTAGTGTACAGCCGATGACCTGGAAGTCGTCGTCCCTGCCGGTGCCCACATTGGACACCCCTGGGGCTCCGCTGCCAGTGCCACCCTTCGGCTGCACGGAGGCCAGAGGCTGCGGCACCTCCGCCGGCTCCTCCACTCGGTAGGAGACGGAACCAGCTCCCGCCATCAGGCCAAGGGAAGGGGCGGCCACACCACCGCGCCCAGGCAAGAGCGCCTTGGCAAGCCAGGAGACGGCACTGGCCTGGTGCAGCGTCACGGGCACAACTGACGGCACTGCCTCCGCCGTGTCCGCATCAGCCCTAGCAGGCACAACCGCGGGAGCCGCAGCCAGCGCTGCGGAGCCCTCAACCTCGACAGGCGGAGAGGCAGACGCGGTGGCGATGGTCGCGGAGCCAGGCAAGGCCATCGCCTCACTACACAAAGCACAATGGCGCGATGAGCAAGTGCAAGCCTACCACTACAAGCAAAGGATACCAGAGCACGTACCTGGCAATGCTCGGCGTGGCGACCGCAGCTCTTGGGCGGTGACTCTTCTTCGCGACACCTCTAGCCGGGGCAGCGCTGGTCGAGGCGACCCACTTCCCCCTGGCCCTGGGCACGGCGGCTTCAGCCGGATGCACATCCTCGCCTTGTGCGATTGCTTCAACAAGCAGACAAAATATCAAGTTTACGGCTAACACAAGAGGAGCAAGGAAGACAAGGACAGTGAAAGGTTCCTAACCGGGTGGGAACTTGTAGCCCTCGTCAGCCCGGGTGGGGAACCGCTCTAGCTCCATCTGCAGGTACTTCAAAGGCTTGAAGTCCGCAGAAAAGAGAGTGAACTCACCGTCCCCATGCCGTCCTCCGCTAGCTATGCCGTAAAGAGCTACTCAATAGGGGAAGATAAGAGGCACAAAACAATAATTCCTCGAGAAAAATTCACCCGGAGAAGAAGTGGAGAGGCTTACCTTCGACGGCAGTCGGCCGTGGTGGTACGGCTGGCAGGAGAACTCCTAGTCCTCCACCAGCATCTCCTTCGAGATGGCGGCGAGCCACTCCTGAAGGGCCGCAAACGGGACGTCTAGCCAGAAGACCCGGGTGGGATCCAGATGGCCGGAGAGGTGGCACATCTTGTGCGACAGTTGTTGCAGCGGGAGCACACGACTCGCCATCCAGGACAACAGAATGTCCTAGGAGGTGAGCCGCTCCTTCTCCACCAGCACTGCCATGCGGGCTGGTCGATGTCCGCCTGGGCGCCCAAGTTCTAGAAGGACCAGGCCTTTCGGGTGGAGGGGATGTTCGCGAAGATCGGGATCTTGATCCAATCAACCTCGATGGTGTTGCGCACATAGAATTACGAGCGCTGCCACAGCTTGACGGTGTCCGGGAGGTCCAGCCGTGGCATCACCATTGATGGCCAAAGGTAGATAGCGCAGTAGCCCGTCTCCGCAGCGGCCCGCCCTTCCCCACCACCTGGACCTTGAAGTGGAAGAACTTCAAGAAGTACGCCGCATCGGGGCAAACGCCCAGGTAGGCATCACAGCAGGCCGCATGGTGTGATAGTATCGGGATGGTGTTGGCCCCCAAGTGATGGAGCTGGAGGTCGAAGGAGACGAGTAGCTCCAGGACAAACCTGCTCAGCGGCAGCCCGAGCCCGCGGGCGAAGTGGGCGAGGAAGACGACGGCCTCACCGGGCCGGGGGTTGGGCACCCGCTCTCCCTCCAGCGCGAGGCGGTGCTTCACAAGGCGTTCCGACGGGAGGAATTTCCCCCACCGGTACTTTTGCACGAGCTCCTTGATACAATTCAAATGTATCAATAATTTTTGAAGTTCCATGCTTGGTTTTATCTACTTTCTTGTGTTTTGTCCACACTTTGGAGTACTTTTCATATGATTTCTTGGACTAACCTATTAACAAGAGCCACAGTGCCAGCTGCCTGTTTTCTGCTATTTTTGGTTCCAGGAAGTCAGAAAATGAATATTCTCGGAATTGGATGGGACAAAAGCCAAAGTCGCTATTTTACCGGAAGACATCTGGAGCCAGCATACAATACGGAGAAGGGCTGGGGCCTGGCCACACCACCTGGACGTGCGGCCAGGCCTGACCCGCGCCAGGGGGTGGTCTGGCCGACCCTAGCACCCCCTCGGCCTCTCCTTCCACCTATATATTGCCTCCAATACCAAAACCCTAAGTACCCGATCAAAAATCCACGAAAGAGTCTATAGCCACCGTCATCTCCATCCCTAGATCGGGAGGGATCTAAAGCTCTTCCCGTGTCACATCCCAAAATTCACCTAATTTTGGAATGTAAAGTAAATAAAATAACTTGGTTGAATTGTTTGACTTTGTTAAAATTTCTCAAAGAAAAGAAACTTTCTGATATGATTTTCCTTCCTTGAATTCATAAACTTGTATGAGATTGGATTAACATGAATGTCCAACTTGATTGCATTTCCTACGACCATTGGTTTCTTTGGATGCATTTGAAAGAAATATCCAACCATGCTTTAATTATTAAAGAGAGGGCATAAAATGACCTTCCCAATTATGGTGGAGAAGTATTTTATTACGCCACATTTGACTCTTAAATTCTTCACTTGAAAATTATGGATCTTCTAAATGTTTTTCCACCATCTATGGTTGAAGTGAGAGAAGATAATATGACTTCTTCATTTTACTTGGATTTCAATGTGTTTCATTTATGCACTATAGGTGAAAATACTATTTTTATGCATTGTGTGGCATTGTTGAATGAAGTGAGTGATTGGAATAAAACCCTAAAAACTATATCTAGAAATATTGCATAGTGGCCATATAAGGCCAATTGCATAAAACTTTATATCCTTTTGATAATGCCTAAGTAGCCCTACTTGGCAAAAAAAGGTATGAAATGATTTGTGTTTCAGTGATTGACATATGGCATGCATCTATGCATTGCATAAAGCATCAGGCAAATTTCTTTTTTTTTCAAACCCTTTTTTTAACCAAAACCCTACTTGAAAACCCTATTTGCATCTATTAGGTTTTAAATGAAGAATATATGGTTGTATTTTATAAATGGACAGCAATATGTTTCCCTAGTGGTCCAACATCAGATTATGAATTTTATGGATTTATAAAGAAGAATCAATTCATTTGGAACTATATTTCAAAAGTTATTAAACAAATTAGAACAAGAAAAATAATAAGGAAAAAAAAGGGATCCTACTCTAATGGGCAAACCCGGGCTGGCCCGGTCCTATCTACCCCGCCGGCCCAGCTCTCCCCGCCGCACCCGTGCAGCGTGCAAAGCAGCCCAACAGCGGCCCAACATCGACCAACCTAGCCCGCTCCCCTCTCCCTCCCACTGACGCAGGGGACCCACCCACCGTCTCCCTCCTCTCTCTCGAACTGGAGACCGAGACGAGCTTCTCTGATCCCGAACGAAATCCCGGCGATTCCGGACGAATTCGGTTGCTTCTCCCCACCGATCTGCACAAAATCTCCTTTATAAACCCCCTACTTATTTCCCTGTTTTTCTTTTCGCAAATTACAAACCCTAGCCGTGTTCCTCGAGCACGCTATTGCCGCCGCCATCGGAGCTACATACCAAGGTCGAGCTCATTGACTCCGACCTACTGCACCCGCACTTTTACCCCTAATCTATGCCTACTTGTTCTCCGCTTCTCCTCACTCTTTTCCCCCATCTGTAGAGTTGCGTGCCGCCGGGAATTGCTCGCCGGAGCACCACCGGAGACGCACATCTCTAGCTATCCTCCGTCACCGCCCGAGTTAATGATCCTCTGCGTCGAGGATACTTGAGAGCTCCGCGAGTCGCGCCTCACCTCGTCGTCTAGCCCGCCGTCGAAGATCATCACCGGAGTACTGCCGATGATGAGCATCTGCACCGCACGCCACCGTTGTCAGCCGTCAAATGCCGGCGAGAGCAAGCTCGTGTTCCCCGCCGTCGAATCTCATCTGGATGGCACAGATTAGACTGGGCTCGCGAAGAGGTACCATCCAACCAGCGAGCGCCACATGGACGGCCAAGTCAGCGCCTGTCAGCGGGGTATATTCCAGGGAATATTCTCTATATTTGAAATTGATTAAAAATTGTAGAAATGTATTAAACATTGTAAAATTCATATAAAAATATCTATAACTCCAAAAATTGCAAATAATGTATCGTTGGATCACAAAATTGCGTAGATTTTTATTCTGTAATAACATCTCAGGTTTAATGTATGTATTTTCCTAAGATTACAAAAAGTCTTAAAGTGGTATTAAATTCGTAGAAAAAGATATTTAAATCTTTTTGGAGTAAATCCTTTTGGTTTAGGCTCTAAATTGATCTACTTGTCCAGTAGTATTTTTGTCACACTTGAACAACACTGTTTACAACATTGGTTCAATGTTTTGACTAATGACCTATTAACTAGTCCTCTTTTATGCCTAAATTGTTTTCCTTTGCATTAAAAGTTTTCCCATGCATCATTCGGTAGTAGCATTGATCATAGAACATAACTAAACTACTGAAGCTTTATTAAAGTGTCATGCATGCATTGTGCTGCATTTGTTGATCTCTATGTGTGGATTGTTTATTTGGTTGAATTGCTTTCGTGTAGATTGTGAGGATTGTAACCCGTGTGATTGTCCAGACTGTGCTTTTGACTCCGACAACTACCAAGGCAAGTGGAGCTTCATAAAGTCCTATTTACTCTCTATATGCATTGTAGCTTGTTTTGTTTTTATAAGTTATACCTATTGCTATGTTATATCCTATTATGGTCGTAGCCTTTCTTGTTAGGTGAGCCACCATAAGTAGTTGTGCTTAGTTATGCTTATGTAGACGAGGGTGGGATACACCATGACAAAGATTGTTTTGAAAGAATGAGTTTGGAAAGTTTGAAAACAACTTAATTAATAAAATTTCTAGGTGGATTGGTAATTGCTTGGTTCGTGAATGCCGGGCCCATGTCTATGGTTTACCCGAGTAGCTCGCTTGTGGATGGCCACCCAGGTTTCTGAGAAATGATTAGTGTCTTGATTTGATAGCTTCTGTGTGCAACCATATGCTAGTGAGTTATTAGTGGCTGGATTGATTTAGTAGGTCGTGGAACCTGAGCTCTTCGTATCTAGAGATGTAGTGAATGTGATAGGTTGGTACGGTGTGTGGATGGGCTTTGGGAGCTACTTCCCGAATTGTCTCTTCTTGGGATTATCCCTAACATGACTCAATATGCGAGTCATGGTACGAGCGGGTCGACCAAGTCATATGGGTAAAGTGTGCAACCCCTGCAGGGTGTAAAACGAAGTGCTTAGCCGTGTCCCTGGTAATGGATGATTGAGTTACTGAATTGTGGGTGCTATGACATGTTCTCATTTATTCTAACTTTGTAATTGTTAAAACTTGTGGTTGAAACTAAATTGGGTTGTGTGATGATGATCAAATGCTTTACAAATAATTTAGAAATGATAGGATAAAGTTATTTTGCTGCTGCAACTAAGTCTGAACCCCACAAGCCAGATATGCATGTAGATACTAGTCTTGTTGTTTCTCTCATTGTTCCACTTGCCAATACATTCAAAGTATTGACCACTCGTTGACTGCAACCTTTCATGTTGCAGGTTATTGTTCCGATTGTTCTAAGTGATCTTATAGGTTGCGAACCTCCACTCAACAGTTGTTCGCTTGTGGCACAATTGAAGATGGAGCCTATTATCTATTTATGCTTCTGTATGCTACTTGATGTTTTAAGCTAAGCGTTATGTAATAATTGCAAATTGTGGATCATTCAATGTAATAATGATGCATTGTTATATATTTTGGTATTCATCTGTACTTTGTGTGCCAGTGAACCTATCCAGGGATTGGCACTATACACAGGAACTCAGCCTTATCAGACGAGGGTGTTACAGGATGGTATCAGAGCAGTGTGTTGACTGTAGGATCATGACCTAGTATTGGAATAGGAAATCCATATAAATTATAAATACTATTTCATTCTATTTATTCTCTTCTTACATTTCTTTCTAATATCTTCTTACCACTTCATTTCTCATACTTTTCTCTTTTAAATATAGAAGGAAGACTCTATTATGGAGTAACTTATAATTTTGTACTTATTAGAATTCTTGTAATCCTTGATCTTTCTTTTTTAATCTCATCTTGTTCAAACTTGAGGATGAACACTCGTGCGGGGAAGTGCGAGATTGATGAATAGTTAGATGATGTCCACCATATAGTTTTGATAGGATTTCGTTTAGATCTAGCAATCGATCGTTGCAAGAACTTGTGTGATAGTTGGTTTAATAAGTTTAGGTTTTTCTGTTTGATACCTTAAAGTTCAAGAATATTTTTGAGAGTTTTCATAATATGTTAATGAAAGTTTTAATTAGAAATTTGTGATAATTTCGCTGCAGTTTTCTGCCTGACTTACTATACCGCGCGATTTTTCATGTCTTACTGGTAACTCCGTTTGAGCTCATATTTTAGGATCTGGTTCATAATTTTCTGTAGTATAAGCACAAAAATAAGCAAACACTCGTGATGAGTCTAAGGTCCCCAGAAAGTTTCGTGAACACTGCTGTAGTTTCAGGACAGATTATGTATATTGCTTTAAATATTGTAGCTTCACCCCAAACGAATTGGAATCAAAAGAAAACTATTTTGTGAATGGTATGCCACTAAAACAACACTTCTGGAATGTAAACAAAATTATTTTGACATGAGTGTTGCTTGTTATGATTGTTTGCTTGTGTGTTGATTGCTTATGGTTGAATATTTGTATGATTGTGGGTGTATGAGCTTGTTTGCATGGGTTGGAATTCTTCCTTAGTAGTTTCTTTCCCCTAGAATAAAACCCTTGGAGATAAAATGATGTGTGGAATATATGGACAATTAGTTAGTGGACATATTTGAAAGATGATGCCCCAAAGAGTGTGAATAGTTCGTCTAATGCAACAAAAGGATATGGAAGTCTGAAGTGTTGCAAGTGATGTTATGTAGTAGATTTATGCAACCTAAAGGTGTTGAAGTATCGATAAATTACCTAGTTGTAGTAGCCTTGTTGATTGAATACATGTGAGTCCACACTAAGCCTTGGTTTGTGCCCATGGAAACGATCTGCAAGGAAAGTGAGGATGCCCGAGTGATAAGTTGCGTGATTCGCCTATCCTCATGCGGAGTAATAGTTTGAGTGCGGGATGGATTGGCCCCCATACCAAATACTCTTACTATTCGCTCTTTTATTGTTGGCCTTGTGAATCTTGAGTGCCTTTTAAACATTAGTAGAGAGTCGACGTTAAGCTTAGACCTTAGAATGGTATGATTTTGCACCTTTACAAAAGCATTCGTTGCTAACCGTAGGAATATATGGCAAGGATGAACCCTGAAGCTCGTTGAATGGGTATTGTGAAGCAAACATTCCCTAGTTTACCACCATGAGATACTCCCTAGTTCAAGTAGTGTTTGCCTAGAATCTGCAAATCCTGAAGTTTACAATTGTGCATGGTACATTATGCCAATAAATGGCTAAGGGAGAACTAATACGAGCCAAGTGAATCCTCGAGAAGTGACCTAATCAATTTCATTTTAAGGGTGGTAGCATCCTAATGAATCCCGAACCTTTCTTTATTTCTAGCCTTCCCGAATCTCGGGACGAGATTCCTTTTAAGGGTGGTAGTTTGTCACATCCCAAAATTCTCCTAATTTGGGAATGTAAAGTAAATAAAATAACTTGGTTGAATTGTTTGACTTTGTTAAAATTTCTCAAAGAAACAAAACTTTCTGATATGATTTTCCTTCCTTGAATTCATAAAATTGTATGAGATTGGATTAACATGAATGTCCAACTTGATTGCATTTCCTTTGACCATTGGATTCTTTGGATGCATTTGAAACAAATATCCAACCATGCTTTAATTATTAAAGAGAGGGAATGAAATGACCTTCCCAATTATGGTGGAGAAGTATTTTATTATGCCACATTTGACTCTTAAATTCTTCACTTGAAAATTATGGATCTTCTAAATGTTTTCCACCATCTGTGGTTGAAGTGGGAGAAGATAATATGACTTCTTCATTTTACTTGGATTTCAATGTGTTTCATTTATGCACTATAGGTGAAAATACTATTTTTATGCATTGTGTGGAATTGTTGAATGAAGTGAGTGATTGGAATAAAACCCTAAAAATTATATCTAGAAATATTGCATAGTGGCCATATAAGGCCAATTGCATAAAACTTTTTTGATAATGCCTAAGTAGCCCTACTTGGCAAAAAAAGGTATGAAATGATTTGTGTTTAAGTGATTGACATATGGCATGCATCTATGCATTGCATAAAGCATCATGCGAATTTCTTTTTTTTTCAAACCCTATTTTTAACCAAAACCCTACTTGAAAACCCTATTTGCATCTATTAGGTTTTAAATGAAGAATATATGGTTGTATTTTATAAATGGACATGAATATGTTTCCCTAGTGGTCCAACATCAGGTTATGAATTTTATAAAAATTTATAAAGAAGAATCAATTCATTTGGAGCTATATTTCAAAAGTTATTAAACAAATTAGAACAAGAAAAAGAATAAGGAAAAGAAAATGAAAAAAGGGATCCTACTCTAACGGGCTAACCCCGGGCTGGCCTGGTCCTATCTGCCGCGTCGGCCCAGCTCTCCCTGCCGCACCCGCGCAGCGTGCAAAGCAGCCCAACAGCGGCCCAACATCGACCAACCCAGCCCGCTCCCCCTCTCCCTCCCACTGACGCAGGGGACCCACCCACCATCTCCCTCCTCTCTCTCGAACTGGAGACCAAGACGAGCTTCTCTGATCCCAAACGAAATCCCAGCGATTCCGAACGAATTCGATTGCTTCTCCCCACCGATCTACACAAAATCTCCTTTATGAACCCCCTGCTTATTTCCCCGTTTTTCTTTTCGCAAATTACAAACCCTAGCCGCGTTCCTCGAGCTCGCCATTGCCGCCGCTGTCGAAGCTACAGACCAAGGTCGATCTCATTGACTCCGACCTATTGCACCCTCCCTTTTACCCCTAATCTATCCCTACTTGCTCTCCGCTTCTCCTCACGCTTTTCCCCCATCTGCAGAGTCGCATGCCGCCAGGAATTGCTCGCCGGAGCACCACCGGAGACGCACAGCTCCAGCTCTTAGTTTGTCGCTCCCAGGCTTTTGCTAGCCTCCACAACCAAGTATGAGTTCTACTCATGCATCCAACTCCCTAAACCGAGTTATCCCAATGATTCCACCATACCTACCTACTAGCATATGCTATTCCAAGTATATTCATGTTTTTGTTTACCTTCCAAATTAAACTTGTTATGAGAAAACTAGTGATTAAATATCTCACGAACTTGATGGCACACTTTACTTTTAGCATTTAATAAACTTGAACCATTGGGTCCTTATTTGTTGAGTATATGCTTGCGCTTTATAAGTTGAAATTAGCAGAACCATGTATCATGGGGAATGCTTTCAACATTGCACCTGTACTTTGTACCCCGTTGATATCATGTTCTTTTGCTTATGGATCCCGGCGGTGTGAAATAAAAGTGGAACTTGTAAGATCATGGAGTTTGTATGTGTGTTAGAGAAACGCCTGGGCCGCTAGTGTAAGCCATGCCTAATCATGGTGGAAACTTGCAGCATCACCATAATGAGCACTCTATGAAGCATCCTCAATAAAAACCTATGCAAATAGCAAATGAAAAGATCATTGAGATGCTCATTGTCTGCTTGCCTTGTCATTTTGATTATGGGATAGCTCATGTATCATGTGCAAGGGGTACCCCGTTGGCGGTTCTTTATGATACACATGTACTTACAATGACAAGAGCTTACTCGTGACTAAAGTTTAGTAGCATGAGGTTCAGTCTTTGTAAGTAAGGGGCATGAGATTTCAGTTTATAACTTGTCAAGCATATCCTCTTAGTTGTGTCACTTTAACCTTAATCACCTTCAAGATGCTTATGATAGGGGCAATGAGAGCTGAAAGCTATAAGTACCATTATGAGAATTGAATCCCTACTTCCTTCTATGAAGGCCTTTCTTCCACCATTATATTGAGTCTCCACCTTCTACCTTTATGCACCTACTTTGAGAGCATAGTGGCCATTCTTAGTTCTATGTGCATTGTCTCAAGACTAGTTGATTGATGCATAACTTGATATTGCTTGTTTTAAACTATTTGTATTAGTCACTCTTATGAACTTTGAAGGTGTCCTATGCATTTATATTTGCTACTCTATGAGGGACAAGCTGAATGCCATTATGCTATGTTTTCTTTATGTGAAACAAACAAGCGTCTTGCAAAGCATTGTTATTCATGAATATTTTGTTTGTGCCTTTTCATGTTTCATCATAGTTTCTTTTTCTTATTGTTAGAACTTTGCCTCTCATGTTATGATTGAAGTACTATGATCCCAGCTTTGAATGTTTTATAAATACTTTGATCAAGTTTATGATGGTGCATGTCACCTAAAAAATTATTCTTTATTTTTATCACTTACCTACACGAGGACGAGCAGGAGTTAAGCTTGGGGATGTTGATACATTGCAAATGTATCTATAATTTTTGATGTTCCATGCTTGGTTTTATCTACTTTCTTGTGTTTTATCCACACTTTGGAGTACTTTTCATATGATTTCTTGGAGTAACCTATTAACAAGAGCCAAAGTGCCAGCTGTCTATTTTCTGCTGTTTTTGGTTCCAGGAAGTCAAAAAATGAATATTCTCGGAATTGGACGGGACAAAAGCCAAAGTCACTATTTTACCGGAAGACATCTGGAGCCAGAATACGAGACGGAGAAGGGCTGGGGCCTGGCCACACCACCTGGCCGCGCAGCCAGGCCTGGCCCGTGCCAGGGGGTGATCTGGCCGACCCCAGCACCCCCTCGGCCTCTCCTTTCGCCTATATATTTCCTCCGATACCAAAACTCTAAGTACCCGATCAAAAATCCATGAAAGAGTCTGTAGCCGCCATCATCTCCATCCCTATATCAGGAGGGGTCTAAAGCTCTTCCCGACACCCTGCCGCAGAGGGGAATTCACCCTGGAGGCCTTCTTCATCATCATGCAAACCTCCGATGTGATGCGTGAGTAGTTCATCTCTGGACTACGGGTCCATGTAGTAGCTAGATGGCTGGTTCTCCTCCCTTGTGCTTTCATGTTTGGATCTTGTGAGCTCCGTTCATGATCAAGATCATCTATTTGTAATTCTGCATGTTGTGTTTGCGGGGATCCGATGGATACTGAGATGCTATTTCAGATTGATTATTGATTCTATCATGTCTTTGTTATTTGTGATCTTGCATGCTTTCCGTTGTTAGTAGCTATCTTGGCCAAGTAGATGCTAGCAACTCCAAGAGTTAGTATTTATGCTCGATAGTGGGTTCATGCCTCTGGTAATCTAGGGAAGTGACTGAAATCTCTAAGGTACTAGATGTGTTGTTGCTACTAGGAAGAAAACAACAATCCTTTGTTCATAGAACAATCGTATTGTTTACTTTACACGCAATTTGTAAAGCAATAATCTGTTGCTTGCAACTTAATACTAGAGGGGTTTCAGATGATAACCTGAAGGTGGATTATTAGTCATAGATGCAGTTGGATGGCGGTCTATGTATAATGTTGTAATGCCCAATCAAGTCTCAAAGGAGTCAAGATGATCAGTATGTGCTTGTATGCTTTCTTGATGTTTGTCAATTGCCCCGCTGTAATTTGTTCACCCAGCATATTATCTATCTTAAGGAGAGCCACCTCTAGTGAACTATGGACCCTGGTCCTTTCTTTTACTTTCAATCTACAATCAACTAATTACTGCTTTGTGTTTACTTTCTGCAAACTATTACTTTCTTACATTTGATACATTTAATCCTTTGTTTTCAGCAAAACCGGTGAGATTGACAACCTCATCACAAGTTGGGGGCAAAGTTCTGTGGTTGTGTTGTGCAGGTCTCCACGTTGCTGCTGGCACGGGTAGTGCGCCCTACCAACGTTCAGCTAGCTACACCTTTGGGGTGTTTCCTTGCTCCTACTAGATAACCTTGGTTTCATACTGAGGGAAAACATGCTGTTGTGCACATCATACCTTCCTCTTGGGGTTACCCAACAAGCTCGATATATTTTGGGCCATCACTCCTCGGTCACATAGGAGCCGCACCACCCACCGACATGCTCTAGCATCATATTGTTAGTGGCGACAACTATAACATCCCAAAACTTAATCCAAAGTTAATCAAGATCAAATCTACCCAATTTAGGTGTAACAAAGACTTTTCCTTCTAAAATGATTAAGCATTCATATGTGTGTGCATTTAATTTAGGAGTTGTTTTGAATTGCCATGTTTGAGTGATCCATTGGTTGTAAAATGATTCTAAGGTGAATTAAACATCATCTAGATCATCCCCAAACAAATCCCAAAGAAAAAGAAATCAAAAAGAATTAATTAAGCAAATGGTCACTTTTGCCATTTTAATCACCTAGCCTACTTTGGCTATTCCTAGAACCCAAATCTTAACAGAAACAATTGTGGTTCTTTGCACCCCTTGCTAGTACAAGTAGTGATGTACCGAGGCCCACTTTGTTTCATCCCAAAAACTTTCAAACATTAAATTTAACTGACATTTGAAAATTGAATGTAGTTCATATGTATAGATCACACTTATTCAAAAACCACTCAAATGAACTCCATTTTTAAATCCCAAGCAAACATAGATGCTTAAGCATAAGGTGAATCACTCCACCAAAAATCTCCCAAAAATTCAAATATTTTCTTCATGCGGCCATTGTGTCGAACACCTGGCAGGCAGATAAAAAGTGGCCTAACTATTATTGTTGCTAGTTAAGACCTTGTCCCCCTCTGAACCCTCTTTGCACTCCCCTGTCCCCCTAGCATCTAACCAAGCCCAGACCAGCACCCCTTCCCCGTAGCGCCAGTGTAGCGCCGCCAAATGAGGTCATCGCCGGCCGAACGCGGGCAGCACGCCAGAGACCGAGCCGCGCCATTCTAGCGTGCCCACTACCTCCTCCCAACCCTACCGCCGCCCACGGTCCTCCCCTCTATCAACTCCAGCCCCCGGACCACCTCAGCACCACGCCGCCCTTTCTCTCTGCGCCATGCGCAGCGCACGCCAGAGCGCGATCGCCACCAGCACGCAGCAGACCGTGCCTCGACACCAAATCACTCACGTCGCTCCGCCTCAACACCCACACCCTGCCAGACACGGCCATGCACCGCCGCGCGACCCATAGTCGCCGGGAGCCGCGTCGAGAACCGCCTCTGTCTTCCAGAGTGCGGGAAGCTCCCGACCATATGCCACCGCCCCTAGCCGCGCCATTGCACCATAGCTAACCGCCAGCAGACCACCCACCGTCCGCCTACCTCGCCACCCCGGTAACCCCCCTGTTTCCCCGTCACCGACGAGCCGCGCCCATGCCTCCCGGTCTCACCGTCGAGCCTATATAAGGAGGCCACCCCAGCACCATCTCTTCACACCATCCCACTCCCCTCTCTCCACTGACCATTTCCCCTCTCTCGCCGGAGCCACTCGAGTCGTCGTTCGCCGGAATTGCACCGGAGGAGGCCGCTGCAGAGGAGGAGACGCTGCCGTCGATTCCGTCCACCTCAGCCCCTGCCGCGACTTCGCTTGAGCTCACCGTCGCCGTCCAGTTCGAGCGCCCGCCTCGCCGAACAAGCTGGAGCCCTGGTACGTCCCCAGTAGACCCCCACCAGCCGTTTAGGGTTCGGTCTCGCCGGCGACGAGTCCGTCGTCGACGACGACTGTGGACCGTTGATCTATGTTTTAATCATAGCGCCCAGATCATCCCGTACCGCTTCGCGTTTAAAGAGTCACTGACAGGTGGCCCCCCGTGTCAGCTGCCCTCTGCACAGCGGAGCACCACTGGGCCGGTCCATTTATTTTCCCGCGCTGGCCCTCTGATTCAAATTAGGTTTTTCTATTTAGATTTAGAATCAATTATGTCCCTTAGTTTAAAAATCAATTCAGAAAGATTTACTAAACCAAATTGAGTTATTCCAATTTTGTTGGAAAGCTACTGAAATTATCTATGCAAGCCCGTTGGATTTAAATTATTTAGAGTTAGAGATCTATCCTAGGAAAAATAACAAGACAGAAGCTTTTGCACATTCTAACATTTTTCTAAAATCAACCATAACAACTTTTGAGTTGATTCCAGCTCTCAAAAATCACATTTAACCATACCTATCTGAATATGTAATAATATTAAGGTTTGCATGTAGTGACTTTGGACTAGTACCAAAATAATGCTATATAGGCATTTTTAGTCACTTTAAATCATTAAATATTAAACTTAAACTTATTAAAATGTGATCCAACCTTTAAATCACATTCCCATATGTTAGAATATGTGGTGATGACATGTGTCCACATGATCTCATATTTTAATTGGAGAATATTAAATCTTAGTTATTTTCAATGAGTAGAAATTACTTTTCTCAAATAAAAAGAATGAGGCTAGTTAATTCAACCTTGTGATGCTTGTGATGATAATCCTGACCATTGGGCTGTTAGACCCAATGGTTCAGAGCAGCTGGATTTATGTTGAACAGCTAGTACGTACCTAGAGCAACCTCCACCATGTTCTAGAACCATCATGTCACCCCCATAGCATAGTAGGCTATATTCTGAATATGTGTAGATAGTTATTATTAATGGCACCAATCCTGATCATTGGGATGTTAGATCCAATGGTTCAGAGCAGCTGGATTCGTGGCGAACAATACCTATAGAGAAGACTCCACCATGTACCCCCCAAATCATAGCACAATAGGCTGTATTCTCAATGTGTGTCGATAGTTATTATTAATAAACTTAATGTATGCATTTTTTCTCTATCAAGACTGTAGGTTAATAATAACAACTTAATGTTTATTAAATCACATTTCATAGAGTATATATGTGTGCGACTCTTGCCTTTTACTAGTAGACTTAATGTATGCTTTTTTTCTCCAACAAAACTATTGGTTAATAATAACAACTTAATGTTTGCTAAGTCATATTTCATACAGTATATACGTGTGTGGCTCATGCCTTTTACTAGTAGACTTAATGTATGCCCTTTTTTCTCTAACAAGACTATTGGTTAATAATAACAACTTAATGTTTGCTAAATCACATTTCACACAGTATATACATATGTTGCACGTGCCTTTACTAGTCCATTCTAGCTAGCATCTACTAGAAGATACACTATGGATAGTACATTATTTTATCACTATAGTGTATGAATAACTTAGAATACTGACCGTTGGATCAAGACACGTGAATCCCAACATTGTCAACCGGATAGATCTTCTTTTCCATTCTGGCATCTAGAAGATACTATGAATAGTCTTCCTTATCATATCTTACCACTATATTTTTTGCGGATAACTTCGAATATTGATTGGTTGGATCAAAACTCGCGAATCCCAACATTGCCAGCCATTGGATGTACTGTTCTATTTTAGCATCATCTCTAGAAAATACTATTGTTTATGTTATCTTATCTTACCACTATACAGTGTACGAATAATTTCGAATATATTGACCGTTGGATCAAGACTCGCGAATCCCAACATTACTAGTCGTTGGATCTTATTTTCCATTCTACTAGCTAGGATCTCTACTAGAAGATATTATGGATATTGCGTCTTTAGCATAATGAACGCAATGCACAAACCTCAAAAAACACTACTCCATCATTCTACTCCCTTCAATCCAAATTATTGTTCTCAGATTTGTCTAGATTTGGATGTATCTAGCACTAAAACATGACTAAATACAACCGAATCTAGACAAATCTGAGAACAATAATTTGGATCGAATGGAGTAGAATAATCTTCTCAGACGTTTCTCTAGACCATATCTTACCAAAATTTTCATGTATTAGATATATAGCTTATAAACGTTTACTTCTACATGATACAAAGTATAAGAACTAAATATAAACCCATACTTTATAGATAATGTCGATCAAATTTAATTTTTGTGATCTAGGTTCACCTACTATATAACAAAATCTTACCACTATATAGTTTGCGAATAACTTTGAATATTGATCGATTAGATCAAAACTCACGAATCCCTTGCTAGCTGTTGGATCTTCTTTTCTATTCTGACATCTTCTCTAGAAGATACTATTGTTTACTAGTCTTACACCACTATATAGTGTATGAATAACTTTGAATGTTGACCATTGGATCAAGACTCGCAAAAACCAACATTTCTAGTCCCTGGATCTTCTTTTCCATTCTAGTATCTAGAAGATTCTATTGATAGTTTTCATCACAATGAATGTTATGCACAAACCTCAAAACATACTTCTCCATCATTCTAGAATCTTCTCCCTCGTTTCTCTAGACCATGTTAGCAAAATTTTCAAGTTTTAGATAGCTAATAATCGTTGACTTCTACATGATATACAAAGTACAAGAACCAAATATACACCCATATTATATAGATGTTGATAAAATTTATAATTTTCTGCTTTACCTATTATAATACTATATAGTGATGATATGCTAGATGTATATTATCTGAGTCTCACGTGCAGGACACGTACAACTTACTAGTACTAGTAAAAGGCACGTGTCACACACGTATATCTCTACTATTATAATAGAGCAGTTTTGAATTGTATCCATAGCACCAATCCTGACCGTTGGGCTATTAGATCCAATGGTTCAGAGTAGCTGAATTCGTGTTGAATAGTACCTAGAGCAAACTCCAGCATGTTCTAGAACCATCATGTCACCACCCCCAAAATTTCATAGCACAATAGTTTGTATTCTCTCTACTACTATAATGGAGCAGTTTTGAATTGGATCCATAAAACCAATCCTAACTATTGAGATGTTTGATCCAATGGTTCAGAGAAGCTAGATTCGTGTTGAATAGTACCTAGAGCAAACTCCACCATGTTCTAGAACCATCATGTCACCACTCCAAAAATTTCGTAGCACAGTAGGCTATATTCTCAATATGTGTAGATAGTTATTATTAATAGACTTAATGTATGCATTTTTTGTCTAACAAAACTGTTGGTTAGTAACAACTTAATGTTTGTTAAATCACATTTTAGATACACCATTGGGCTGTTAGATCCAATGGTTCAGAGCAACTAGATTCATGTTTAATAGTACCTAAAGCATACTCCACCATGTTCTAGAACCATCATGTCACCACCCCCGAAATTTCATAGCACAGTAGGCTGTATTCTCAATATGTGTAGATAGTTATTATTCATAGACTTAATGCATGCATTTTTTCTCTAACAAAACTATTGGTTAATAACAACTTAATGTTTGTTAAATCACATTTCATATAGTATATACGTGTGTGGCACGTGCCTTTTACTAGTACTGTATGAAATGTGATTTAACAAACATTAAGTTGTTATTAACTAATAGTCTTATTAGAGAATAAATGCATATATTAAGTGTCGGGGGGATAACCCCCGGGTAGGACAACACAGGCTCACCTAGATGGCTCCAAGGAGCTCTGGTCGTCTGGGCCCAAGACAAGGAATCACAGCCGGGTGGAAATCCCCACCCGGTCCGCATTCAAGTTTCCCTGGCTGGCCCGTCTATCCAGGTAGCCAGAAGAACCGGCTAGGAGGCCGCTCCTAGCCGGCCGCCTCGGACCCGCTGGCCAAAGTATAGGGGAGGTGACGCTCCTCGCTGAGCACATCTCTGACCGCACAGGATGTCTCGCTCGGTCGGCGCTACTAGACAACTACACCAAAGCTAGAGGCTGACGAGTAAAGCTCCGGCTGACGAGTAGAGCTCCAGCTGACGGACAAAGTGCCGGCTGATGGAGAAAGCACTAGCTGTCGAGTAAAGTGAAGGCGCTGGACACTATAGCACTATCCCCTTGTACTGGAGGCTTTACTGGACCCGGGCCTACCGTCCGGTCCCGTCCAGCTGGCCCACTTTGTAAACCCCAGATCCAAATAATAAACCCTAGAGCCCACTTTGTAAGCTACCTCTCCCAACCAGCATATAATGGGAGGTAGTGCTAGGGTTCTAGGTAGACAATTACAAGTTAGAAGTTCTCTAGATTGGACAAGTGTAGTAGTTCATCTTCTTCCTCTAGCCAGGAGCAGGTAGGGAAACAACTCAAGGAGCACCTATACTGGGCCTTCGCCCCCTGATAGTAGATCCTTGCAGGAGTAGGAGCGTTACCTCGACAAGAGGGCTCCGAACCTAGGTACATCACTATGTTTGCAGTATTTGTGCCCAACCCGTTGCGAGTAGCCACCGATAGCATCCTGATTGTCCCCACTCATGCCATCCCCAATGGAACTACTGTGTTCCACACCACGACAGTTGGCGCCCACCGTGGGGCACATCCCTTCGGCTAGGATCATCTTTCGCATTGGACTTCCACTTGTCGCCGGCGAACGAGTCGCCTCTGGCCTCGTCCTCACCTTCGGTTCCTTCGACTGTGTCCTTGATAACGCGTTCTGCTTCAACCGGGAGACCTTCCCAAGCGGTGGTTCCATTATGCACTTCGGAGAGCATCGCCTCTATGTTGCCACCGTCACCGAGACCTTCCCTCACAAGATTATCACCATGTCCGACGCACCACCTGGCTTCTCCGCTCTATGCGCTCCTAGTGGCAGCGTCAAGGTCATGATGGCGGGCTCGAGCGAGAACCGCTGCTCACCTATGGAGCACAACGGAGGAGGCCACGGCGCCACTTCACGCGTCCAGGACCCGCTTACCGCATCCATCGAGCACCTCCGCAACCCCATGACCCCCATCGAGGCAGACCTAGCAGCGACTGTGGCAGCAGTGGAGGCTACCCGCCAGAGCCTCCTGGAGGAAGCTAGCAAGGTGGAGGCCGCCCAACGATGAATGAACGCGACCATGCGCGAGTACAACATCGTGCATGGCTTCGCCCGCTTGCCCGACACCAGTTGCCCGGCCCAGCCCCAGGGCCAAAACCTCGGTTCAGAGCTCGATCGAGCCGCTGACCCACGTACACCCGCGGTTCAGCTGGTCTACATTACCCCCACCAAAAACATGAGAGTTGCGGAGCCAGTGGTCGCCGAACTAAGCCACCTAGAGGGTGAGGAACTGCTCCACCAGCAAGCACGCGTCCAGCTCCTCGTGGTCATGGCAAACAAGCAGCAGGCTGAGGCAGAACTCAGCCTAGGCGGCAACAGCAAGACCCAACCGCGGATCCGGCTGCAGGAGCCAGCAAGGCCTCTTCCCTGAACGGTGTGAGGCCAAATAACTGTCCATGCAGCGGATCAGAATGTTGTGGGCACAACACCCGGGACGACGCGGCTGTCACCAGCTGAAACCTAAACCCGGCTGATGAAGCCGGAAGAGGCCAAGCGCTCCTCAAGTCTCGCCTATCCGGACGGCTGGGACCGCTCAAGACGGAAGAACCACAAGACACGCGCGCACGTATCGGCCTGTCTGGTCCAAGATGCTTCGGACCGGGCATTCGGAATGAACCGTTTTCAAAGGGATTTTCGCTCCCAAGGGACACACCGAAGTACAATGGCTCGGTCAAGCTAGAGGACTGGTAGTGGACCACACCACCATGGTAGGCATCACAAACGGCAACCGCTGGGTAGCTATGTGTTGTGACCCCCTCATGCTCCTCGACTCGGCCAGGACATGGCTCAACAGCCTCCCCGACAACATCATCAACACTTGGATCAATTTCGAGAAGGCATTCGTCCGCAACTTCATTGGCACCTACAAACGCGCAGGCCCACCAAGCATGCTCGCCCTTTGCGTGCAAGGCCCAGACGAATCCGATCGCTCCTACATCACCTGGTGGACGAGCATGCACAACTCCTGCGAAGGGGTGCACGAGCACCAGGCGATCGACTTCTTCGTCAAAGGCTGCAGAGATGGCACTATGCTCAAGCACAAGCTTCACCAGGTGGAGCCTACCACCATGGCGTAGACCATGGCCATCGCGGACAAGTATGCCACCACGGACGCGGTAAAGAAAAGATTCGTCCGGGTAGACGACCAGGGACAAATCATCATTGACGTCGCTGTGGATCGACGCCAGCCGGAGGGGAACAACCACAACCCTAGGCGACATGAAAACTGCCACGGCAAGAGGAAGGATGACCAGCCGGATAACCAATATGGTTCAAGGCAGGTGGCTGCGGTGCAGGAGGATCCGGCTGTAGGCGGTAGCTGGAGACAGAAGCCTGATGACCGGCCTCCAAGGCCCAAGGACACCATTGAATGAATGCTTGATGGGCCATGCAAGTTCCAAAGTGGAGGCAACAAACCGTCTACACATACAACGCGCCAGTGCACCTAGACAAAGAAGATGGCGGAGATCGCTAGCGTACCAGCTGCATAGGCACCACCACTCCTAGTCGGCGGACTGCCAGGCAACCACAATCACAAGTGCCGGAGGGAAGATGACGATGACAACTACCCCCGCCAGGTGGGAAACTACCACATCTTCACCACGGAGCCTGAAACCAAGCACAACAAGAGACGCTGCGAGGCGGAGGTGAACGCGATCATTCCCCCGTCCCCCAGTACCTCAACTGGTCGGAGCAAGAAATTACATGAAGCCAGAAGGACCAGCCATTTGTGCTACCTCACCCAGGCACGTACGTGATGGTCCTAGATCTCATCATTGTCTCCAATAAGCATTCGTGCAGATTCTCCCGCGTCCTTGTAGACGGTGGGAGTAGCATCAACCTCATATACCACAGCTCGCTAGACCGGCTCGGCATTAGTGAGTCGCAGCTGGAACCATCTAACACCTCCTTCCACGAAGTCATTCCGGGCCCGTCGCATTCACCCATAGGCAAGATCTGGCTGGACGTCATCTTCGGCACGGGGGATAACTTTCACCATGAGCCTATCTGGTTCGAGGTGGTCAACCTCTCCAGCGCATATCACGCAATCCTGGGGAGCTCGACACTCACCAAGTTCATGGCGGTACCACACTACGCGTACCTCAAGATAAAGCTACCGGGACCAAAGGGTGTCATCACCGTGGCCGGCTGCTACAAGCGGTCTATGGAGTGCGCCATAGACAGCTCCAAGATAGCGGAGGCCATGATCATCGCAGAAGAAAAGCACGTTATCATGCAAAATGTGGTAGCCCTGGAGAAGGATATGCCGGCTGGCGAGTCGAAGCAGGCCAAAGAAGCGCAGTTCAAGCAATACAAGGGCACCAAAAAGATCCTGCTAGACGAGGCCGAGCCGGACAAGTTCGTCCATGTAGGAGACGGGCTCGATAGAAAATAGGAAAGCGCGCTCGTACATGCCTACGTTGATGATGTAGTAGTCAAGACCAAGGAGAACCAAACAGTCCTTGAAGATCTGAAGGAAACATTCACCAACCCGTGCCGGTTCTAGATGAAGATGATCCCAGAGAAATGTGTGTTCGGTGTCCGAACCGGCTAACTCCTTGGTTTTCTCGTATCAGCGCGAGGAATAGAGGTAAACCCAGAGAAGATTGGAGCGATCGAGCGCATGCAGCCACATAAGAACCCGCGGGACATCCAGAAGTTCACCAGATGACTGGCCTCCCTCAGCTGGTTCATCAGCCAGCTGGGCGAGAAAGCACTTCTGTTGTACCAGCTCATGAAGAAGACATACAAGTTCGTCTGGACATCGAAGGTGGATGAAGCTTTCCGCGACCTCAAGCATACGCTCACCTCACCGCCTATACTAGAAGCACCAACGGCAAAGGAGCCGATGCTGATGTACATCGCAGCCACCAACAGGGTCGTCAGCATAGTGCTGGTGGTGGAGAGGTTGGAAGAAGGAAAGGCGCAGTTGGTGCAACGACCGGTGTACTATTTGAGTGAGGTACTCTTGCTCTCGACGCAGAACTACCCCCATTACCAGAACCTGGTGTATGGCCGCCAAGAAGTTGAAGCACTACTTCGAAGAGCACTCCATCCGGGTGGTGGCGCTAGTGCCACTTTCAGAGATCATCGACAACAGGGACGCCATGGGCCGGGTGGCAAAATGGGCAATAGAGCTCGCCGTCCACATCATACAATACGAGCCAAGAACGGCGATCAAGTTCTAAGCCCTGGCGGATTTCCTAGTTGACTGGGCAGAAACGCAGTACCTGCCGCCTTGCCCTAACTCCACGCATTAGAAGCTACACTTCGATGACTCCAAGATGTACGGAGGGCTCAGAGCCGGAGTGGTCATTACCTCCCAAGAAAGACCGGCTCGAGTACGTGCTACATATCTACTTCCGCGCCTCCAACAACGTTGCTGAGTACGAGGCGCTCGTCCATGGCCTCAAAATGGCAAAACAGATCAGCATCCGGTGCATCCTGTGCTTTAGCGACTTAGATCTGGTGGTGCAGCAAGTGTCAGGCGATTGGGACACCAGGGACACAAATATGGCTCTATATCGCTTCTTTGTACAATAGTTGTGTGCCTGTTTCGAAGGATTCGAGTTTCACCATATCCCTAGAATATACAACGAGGATGCAGACACACTCGCCCGCATCGGGTCAACAAGACATGCAATCCCGCCTGGAGTCTCCCTCGAGCACATGCACAAGCCGTCAATCACGCCGCCTCCAAAATCCGACTCCATCATACTGGACACGGACTCGGGGACTGCCGGCTCCAAGACGCAAGAAGTTGCCACGAAGGACCCGGGGGACCCCCGGGGACTGCCGGCTCCAAGACCTCTAGAGCTGCCTCGCCACACCCGGAGACTGCTTCACCGCACCCAGGGACTGCGTCACCACACCCGAGGATTTCCGCGTCCAGCCTGGAAGCTGCCGGCTCTGCCCCTCCACCAGGCCGGCTGCCTGATGAGCCCGACCCGGCCATCCGCGCAGAGGTGAACCTGCTCATGTAGGTGGTATGCGCCATCCTGGAAACTCCAACATGGGCCAAGCCATTCATGAATTTCTTGGCCAAGGGGGAGCTACCCGACGAAGAGGTAGAGGCAAAACAAGTGAAGCGCAGGGCGAGCGCATACACCATCATCAATAACGAGCTCTACAAGCGCAGCGTTGGGGGCATTTACCAACGGTGCGTAAGCAAGGAAGAAGGAATCCGGTTGCTGATCGACATTCACCAGGGCGAGTGTAGCCACCACGCATTGTCATGGTCCATAGTGGCAAAAGCATTTTTCCATGGGTTCTATTGGCCCACGGCGCTAGACGACACCGAACAAATGGTCAAGGCATGCAACGGTTGCCAATGGTTTCGCCTGCAAAAGCACACTTCGTCTACGGCACTCAAGACGATACCCATCACTTGGCCCTTCGCCATCTGGGGGCTATATATGGTCGGCCCTTTCAAAACAGCCCCATCCGGCATGATGCACCTGCTAGTGGCGGTGGAAAAGTTCACCAAGTGGATCGAGGCCAAACCAATAAAGAAGCTGGATGGGCCGACGGTGGTCAAGTTCTTCACAAACATAATCACACGCTTCAGCTACCCCAACAGCATCATAACCGACAACGACACGAACTTCGCCAAAGGGGCTTTTGCACGCTTATGTGGGGACAAGGCCATCCATCTAGACCTTGCCTCCGTGGCACACCCCCAATCCAACGGGTAATGCGAGCGAGCAAATGGTCTAGTCCTAGATAGAATCAAGCCCCGGTTGATCGAACCACTGATGCGATCTCTCGGATGCTGGATAGAGGAGCTGCCGACTGTGCTATGGAGCCTGCGCACCATGCGCAACCGGTCCACTAGCTACTCCCCATTCTTCATTCTTCCTCGTCTACGGGGCAGAGGCGGTCCTGCCAACGGATATCGAGTTCGACGCACCCCGCAAGCTGTTATACTCAGAGCAGTAGGCCAAGGAAGCATGTGAGGATAGCGTCAACCTCCTCGAAGAAGCACGCGAGCTAGCCCTTATCCAGGTCCGCCATCTACCAGTAGAGCCTGTGTCGTTACCACGCCAGCCGGATTTTTAATCCCAGATACTGCGGCTAGTTGTCAACACCCGGATTTTTAATCCCAAATGCCCGTTCTGCCATACCTCGCAATCCTAGGATTACCATTTTTGCGAGACATAACGGATTGGATATCACAGTACATCATCCATTACAAACCATACATAAGGTTCTTACACAAATAAGAATCTCATGATCCAGTCTTAATACAACAAGCAGCAGAAATAAAAGATAGCGTAGCGGTGGGGTCCATCTTCAGGGACACATGCAATGCTGACGAAGGCAGATAGTCCTAGTTATCATAGCCGTCCTGCTGACCATCATCTTGATAATCTCCTTCATAGTCTGGCCATGATAATAGCCAGGGACAAAAGCCATGAGTACTCTTTAAGTACTCACAAACTACCACTAACAAGTATTATAAATCTAACTTAAAATGCTAACTCTATGCTTAACTATCAAGTTAAGTTTGAAACCTAAGCTGAGTTCTGAAGCAAAGAAAGATAAGATAAAACTCTAAAATCACTTAAGTTGGGGAAACTATTTCCATAAACGCAACCCTGTTGTGGCCAAGTCAAGATTCATCATTCTTTTCAAAGTATTCAGAAAAAATCTGACAACAAAACAGTATGGCCATTCCAACTGTCCATATCTGCGGACACGGCTATTCGAATAGTTTGACACTCTGCATAGGTGGTACACTTTCACCACAAGATTCGATACATCTGTCAGGGATAACCCTGAATCATCATACTTATTATGCAGATAATCAAACATAACCTTCCGTTTACACACCCTTGTATAAGCACCTCTCCTATGAGCATGGCCTCCCAACCATGACCATCAGTCATCTTAGGCACTGCATAGGTGGACAACATTGAGAGGTAGCCTCAGCTCAAACCTCTCCCGTTAGGGAACTAATACTAATTCATATAAATTTCCAGCTAATGTGGTTGTACGGTAAACTTGGAATGGTATCGCATCCGAATCCAACCATCAGTTTTATAAAAGGGTTAAGGCTCATGCCTCAACATTTTCATCAACATCAATCCTTTGTGTTTCTCAACACATGTCAAAACATCTCAATAGAATGACTCATCATTCCAAGGTTTTCATAATTCATTTTCACCAAGTGTTCCCATCTAAAGTGACTCAAGTTTTTGATCTACTCTAACTACTAAGTTAAGAGTGTTCACTAAGGTGAAAAAGATGGATTCAATCTCATGCCACAGAATGACATCTAAAGGGTTCTAAATAGGTCAAGTTTTATACTTTTTATGCTACCTTCAAAACCAGTAAAGAACTTTGTATAATCTAAGAAGGGTAAAACATGTAACTAGGACTTGGGGTACTATTAGTTAAATAAGGGGGGGTGTGTGATCAAAGCATGCTTAAGGCATCTTTGCTAAACCATCTAGTTTGATTCTAGTTTGCTAAGTACTACACTTGCAAGTGCTAACTTGCAAGGGTAAATCTTGGATAGTGCTAGCTTGCTAATAGTAGCTGGCATTGTTAATGGTGGCTTGCCTTGGTTGGTGCAGTGGTTGAAGTTTTCTTCTTCTTCTTCTTCTTCTTCTTCTTGGTAGAACTCCTCCTCCTTGAGAGCTTGGTCGATACTATCGTCTATAAATACATAGGGAATACACAATCACCAAACAATACTTAACTAGGCTAAGTAGCATTCTAGGACACACATTTGATGATCTATTATCATCACAAGCATCTCAAGTTTAAATCAAAAGTTTCCTTCTTTTTATTTTAGAAAAGTAATTTCTACTCATTGAAAAATTAACTAAAATTTTATATTCACCACCAAAATATGGGCTCATGTGGACACATGTCCTCACCACATACTCTATCATGTGGGAATGAGATTTAAGGGTTGGATCAATATTACTTTGGTTTAAGTTCCTTATTTAATGATTTAAAGTCACTAGAAATGCCTATATAGCATTATTTTGGTACTAGTCCAAAGTCACTGCATGTAAACCTTAATATTATTACATATTTGGATAGATATGGTGAAATGTGATTTTTGAGAGTTGTAATCAACTCAAAAGCTAACTTGGTTGATTTTATAAAAATGTTGCAAGTTGCAAAAGCTTCTGTCTTCTTATTTTTATTAGGAGAGATCTATAACTCTAATTGAATTAAATCCAACGGGCTTGGGTAGATTACTTCCATACCTTTCAAGCAAAATTAGTTTCATGCAATTTGGATTTGTAAAACTCACAGAATTGATTTTTGAAATACTGGATAGAAACTAGGTTTAACTAAAAAAGAAAAATCCAGATTTGAATTGATGGGCTAGAGCAGGAAAAGGAATGGGCTGGCCCAGTAGCGCTTCGCGGCACGGGGCTCAGCTGACAGGGGGGTCCCGCGTGTCAGCAGCACTTTAAAATGCGAAACGGTACGCGCGTTGTGGGCCGTGCGATTAGAAGCTAGATCTACGGCTGAGGGTCGTCGTCTAGAGGTGGGTGAGGTTCAGAGAGGTGAGGAGAGTGGAATGGTGTGGAGAAGAGAGGCTGGGGAGGACTCCTTTTATAGGCTCGACGGTGAGACCGAGCGGGATGAGCGGTCGACGGTGGCGACATGGCTACGAAGAGGTAGAGGCATGGCTGGGGGTGGCGATAGATGGGCGGTTCCCTGGCGGTGCTCTAGAGCGTAAATGCGGTCGTAGGGGCAGTGGCACGCGGTCGGGGCGAGGTGGCGCTCTACGCGGCAGAGGCGGTGGTGTCCACGACGAGCGGTGGCTGTGGGCCGTTGGGCGGCGAACGGGCGTGTCCGTCGTGTTCCGTGGGTCATGGCGGAGCGGTAGGCGCGGGCTACGGTTCAGCGGCGGCTTGTGCACGCGTGCCGGGTGCGGCGCTCTGGCGTGCGCTCGGCATGGTGCGGTGGCACTAGGCGCGGTTTGTGCTCGGTGGTCCACGGCACTCCTGGGCTCGGGCAAGGGACATCGGGTGGTGGTGAGCTCCTGTTTACCTCCAAGACATGGAGAGAGAGGGGGAGGTGGTCTGCTTGGGTGAGAGCAAGGTTGGCCGGCGAATTGGTGCTCGGCATGGCTTGGCCTTGCCACTAGGGTGTAGGGGATGGGGTGGTAATGGCATGGTTTGATCAAGTGGAGATAGAGGGAGTGTTTTGTGGTCAAATGGGTGGCAAGACCATGTAGAAATAGTGAGCTAGCTAGTTGTGTTTGATTTTGCCTGCCATGTGTTTGATGAAATGGCTGCATGAAAATTCTTTTTCAATTTTGAGTACAATTTTTTTGGGTGTTCTCCACTAATGATAGCTAGTCTCTGGTTGCAAGGGTTTTGAAAGTGGAGCTCAAAAAGATGGGTTTTGAAATAGGGGTGATCTATGCATATGCATTAGATTCAATTTTTAACTGCCATTTAAATTAGTTTACAGAGTGTTTTAGCAGATCAAAAGGTGGGCCTTGGTACCTCATTATGTGTACTAGCAAGGGGTGCAAAGATCAAGAATTGTTTCTGTTAAAATTTGAGTACTAGGAATAGCCAAAGTAGGCATGAGAGTTAAATTTGCCAAAATGACCATTCCTCCTTTTAAATTCTTTTTGATTTGATTTTCTTTAGGAAAAGTTTGGGAATGATGTAGATGATGTTTAAATCACCTAAGAAACATTTTACAAGCATTGGATCATTCAATCATGGAAATTCAAACAACTCCTAAATTAAATGCACACATATATGAATGCTTTCATATTAACTTTGAAAAAGTTTTTGTTAACCCCAAATTTTGATTGATTTGATCTTGATAAGCTTATATTGAAGTTTTGGGATGTTACAAACCTTCCCCCCCTAAACAAAATCTCGTCCCGAGATTTACAAAGAAAACTAGGAACTAAAGATATCTGGGAACTCTGTCCTAATGTAATCTTCTCGCTCCCAAGTAGCTTCCTCCTCGGTATGGTTGCTCCACTGAATCTTGAGAAACTTGATACTTATGGTCCTGGTGGTTCTGTAGGCTTCTTCTAAGATATGGATGGGTACTTCTCGATAGGTCAGGTCCTGGTTGATTTCCACAGCTCTATGATCGATGTTCTTGAAAACTTCGGTCTTCTTGGGCACTTCCAAGCATTTGCGAAGTAAAGATATATGGAACACATTGTGGATGGCTGACATCTCTTCAGGCAGTTCCAACTGATACGATACTTCTCCTCGGCGGTTCAGAATCTTGAAAGGTCCGATATATCTAGGGATTAACTTTCCTTTCAGACTAAAGCGTTGAATTCCTTTCAAGGGTAAAACCTTGAGATATACAAAATCTCCGACATTGAAAGTCAGGTCTCTTCTTCTTTTGTTAGCATAGCTCTTCTGTCTGGATTGGGCAGTCTTGAGGTGCTCACGGATTTTGTGAACTTTCTCTTCCGCTTCTCGGAGAATGTCGGGTCCGAAGATCTGACTCTCTCCTACTTGCGACCAATTCAAAGGGGTACGACACTTTCTTCCGTAAAGGAATTCAAATGGTGCCATCTGTAAACTAGCTTGATAACTGTTGTTGTATGAGAATTCTACGAAAGGCAGGCAGTCTTCCCATTTTGCTCCAAATTCCAACACACAAGCTCTAAGCATATCTTCTAGGATTTGGTTGACTCTCTCAGTCTGTCCATCTGTTTGCGGATGATATGCTGTGCTGAAGTTCAACTTGGTTCCTAGTCCTTCCTGCACTTTCTGCCAAAATCTTGAGGTAAACTAGGTTCCTCGATCTGATACGATGGTCTTGGGGGTTCCATGCAGACTAACAATCCTAGCAATGTATAGCTCTTCTAACTTTGCACTCTGGTAAGTTGTCTTGACAGGTATAAAGTGGGCGACCTTGGACAGTCTATCAACTATGACCCAGATTGAGTTGTTTCCCCTACTAGAAGTAGGTAAACCAGTGATAAAGTCCATTCCGACGGAATCCCATTTCCATTCCAGAATCTGCAATGGCTGTAATAGTCCTGCAGGTCTCTGATGCTCTGCTTTGACTCTTTGGCAGATGTCGCACTTGGCGATGTAGCTTCCGATCTCTCTCTTCATCTTGTGCCACCAAAATTGCTCCTTCAAATCCTGATACATCTTTGTTCCTCCGGGGTGGATAGAATAAAGAGTATCATGAGCCTCCTTCATGATAACTTCCTTCAGCTCCGAATCGGCTGGAACACAGATACGTCCTTTGTACCACAGTACTCCTTCTTCATCTTCGATGAATCCAGGTACCTTTCCTGTACCAATACGATGTTTGATTCCGTTGATAATTTCATTCCCCTTCTGAGCTTCCTTGATTTGGCTAATCAAAGTGGGTTGAATTTAAATGCTAGCTAGGAATCCTTTGCTAACTAATTCAGTCCTGAATTACTCCAACTCTTCATACAAACTTGGTTGCTTCTCCTTGATCATGGTGTTAAGCCTACACGGCAATCTGCTAAGAGCATCCGCTACCACATTGGCTTTGCTGGGGTGATAATGAATGTCCAGGTCATAATCCTTGATTAACTCTATCCATCTCCTTTGCCTCATATTCAGCTCTTTCTGAGTGAAGATATACTTCAAGCTCTTATGATCTGAGTAAATCTCACATCGATTTCCCATCAAATAATGACGCCATGTCTTCAGTGCTAGGACTACAACTGCTAGTTCAAGATCATGGGTCGGATAGTTCTGCTCATGCTGCTTCAGTTGTCGAGACAGATACGCGATGACTTTGCCTTCTTGCATCAATACACATCCTAGACCAATCTTGGATGCGTCACAATACACATCAAATGGCTTCTTGATGTCTGGCATGACCAAAAATGTGGCTGATATCAATCTCTTCTTCAGCTCCTGGAAACTGGCTTCACATTTGTCTGTCCATTCAAACTTCTTGTCCTTTTTCAACAATTGGGTCATTGGTCGGGCTATGCTCGAGAATGCTTATACGAACTTGCGGTAATATCCCGCTAATCCGAGAAAGGCATGGACTTGGGTTTGAGTGGTTGGGGCTTTCGATTCTTCAACATCCTTGATCTTTGTGGGATCAACAGAGACTCCTCCGGCAGACACAATATGTCCTAGGAATCCTACTTCTTTCAGCCAAAACTCACACTTGCTGAACTTGGCATATAACTGATGCTCTCTCAGGGTTTCTAGAATGATTCTCAAATGTTGCTCATGTTCTTCTTTTGACTTAGAGTAGATAAGGATGTCGTCCATAAACACAACTACAAACTGATCCAAGAAATTCATAAAGATCTTATTCATGAGATTCATGAAATAAGCAGGGGCATTGGTTAATCCAAAAGACATAACCATATACTCGTATAAACCATAGAGAGTAGTAAAGGCGGTCTTCGGAATATCCGTTGCACGAATCTTCAGTTGGTGATAACCAGTCCTAAGATCAATCTTTGAGAATACCTGAGCTCTGGTCAACTAATCAAATAGATCCTCTATCTTTGGCAAAGGGTACCTGTTCTTGACGGTGACATCATTCAATTTTCTGTAGTCTGTACACAGACGGTTGCCTCCATCTTTCTTGTCGACGAATAATACTGGTGATCTCCATAGCGATGCGCTTGGTTGAATCAAGCCTTTGGCTAGCATAGCATCCAACTGCTTCTTCAGTTCCACTAACTCTGATGGGTTCATGCTATAGGGTCTCTGGGCTATAGGTCCCGTTCCTGGGATTAGTTCGATAATGAACTCAATATCCCTATCAGAGGGCATACCTGGCAATTCATCTGGGAATACGTCGGGGTATTCACAGACTACTCTGACTTGGTCAATGGTGGGCAAGGCTACACTCTGGTTGCACTTGAATTGACGAGGTAAGGTTTCAGAGATATGCTCTACTGTGACTCCCGAACTACTGGTCATGGTGATGGCTTTCTTAGCATAGTCTATCAATCCTTTATGCCTTGACATCCAGTCCATACCTAGTACTACTTACAAACCTTTGGTTCCAAGTACAATTAGGTTGGCATAAAAATCTATCCGATGTATTCTGATAGGTACAGCATTGCAAATTTTTCTAGCTTTGGTTGTTGAACCGGGGATTTCAACTATCATGACATGCTTCAGGTTGGTTGGACGAATCTTACTAGTGCATGCAAATTCTTCGGTGACAAATGGATGCGATGCTCCCGAATGAAACAATACTCTTGCTAAAACTGAGTTGACAGAAAACATACCCAGCACTACATCTGGCGCTTCCTGGGATTCTTCTACATTCATGTGGAAGAGACGGCCATTGCGGTTGTGAGGGTTCCGTAGGGCAAATCTCCTTCCTGGCTGAACACGACGCTGCTGCTGAGCTGGGGCATTCACATTGGAATTGGCGGCAGTCTTCTTGGGACACTCATTGGAGTAGTGACCCTTCACTCCACACTCAAAACAAGTGATCTGGGACTTGTCCTTGACTGCGACAGGCACAGCATTGCTGCCAGTTCTAGGTGCAGTGTTGTTGTTGTTGTTCTTGGGAGGTGCACGGTTGAAATTGTTGGTATTACCGGAGTTGTGATTGTTTCCTCCGGACTTCACATTGCCTACGCTACGGTTGGGGTAGCTTGGGCGAGAGTTTGGGGGTCGGTTGTTCCTTGGTGCATATCCTGGTGAGGGGTTGGGATGGTACTTCTGGTGACTATTGGATCCAGACTGCTGCATCATACGATGCTTGCGGTTGTCGTTTGCCTGGTTAATCTTCCCTTCCATCTGGATGGCAGAGTCGACTAGCTCTTCAAGATCCTAGAAACGGATATTGATGAGGACCGTCTGCATCTCATCATGCAGTCCATTCAAGAATCTCTCCTTCTTCTTGGCCTCTATATTGATCTCGTCAGGTGCATATCTGGCAAGTGACAGGAATTTGTCATGGTACTCCACCACAGTCATTCTTCCTTACTTCAATTCACGGAACTCATCTCTCATCCGGTTGACTAGACATTGCGGCACGTGGGTGCGGCTGAACTTGACTTTGAATGCTTCCCAGGTCATCACTTGACCATGGTTCATATTGCGGATGCTATTCCACCAAGCTCTGGCATCTCCCGCCAGATAGTGGGTGGCGAAGAGCACTTTCTCATTTTCATCCACTCCTGCAACTTCGAGGTTGTTCTCCATGGTCTGCAACTAGTCATCAGCATCTAGTGGGTTCTTAGATTGGTTGAAGATTGGGGGATTGGTGTTCTGAATTTTTTTGAGTTTGGATCCATGGTGGTCTTGATTTCCATGTCCTTGGTTGTTGAGAGCCATCTGGGCGATATGTTGAAGTGTTGCTAAGTTGGCTTGGCGTTCTGCCCTACTTGCTTCACGGTCTGTGATGAGATTCTGCAATATCTGCAGCATTGGGTCTTGCGATGAGCTGCTCCCTCCTTGGTTTCCACGAGTCATCTGAAGATTGAGATATAGGGGTAAGAGGGAAATTTCTAAGGTTCATGGTTTTGGGTTTTCAAAGCTAAAACTTTGAGTTAGACTCAGGTTTTTCAACTAACTTCATTTTCATTCATGCAAGCAAGCACACGATACAACACACACCACAACAATCAAAGGGAAAACAGATGGTTTGAAGAACCATTCTGCAAGCTACGATACATTGAGATCGATACATCTCAGGCTATGATAGTGCTCTAGTGTATCTACTCATCGTCGATGAAGTCAGAGTCCTCATCATCAGTGTAGAAGTCCACGGTATCCTCCGCCAGAAAATCATCATCATTGCTGAGGTAAGAATCCATGTCTCCCTGGATGTCTTCACCCTCATCTTCTTCTTCCTTGGCGACAAGCTGAGCTTCCTGCTCCTTGACAGTCTTCTCGAGGTCGGCCACCTTCTTGTGAAGACGGGCGATGGTGCGATCCTTCTTGGCACGCTGGCGGCAAAGAGACTGACGGTCTTGGACAAGCAGTGCGAAAGTCTGGGCCTTCTGGTCGGCAATGGCACGGTTCTGGTTGGCTAACTCTCTGGCATTGTCCAGTTCCTGCTGTCTGTCATGAAGCAAGAAGTCAAGGTTCTCCACTTGACGCCTCATCTCGGGGTGGCCCGGCATTTCCATTGGCAGTCCCATGAAGTCACGTCTTGCATAGTGAGAAAAACGGGTTCCTTGGGTCTTGTTGACACGGAGGGCACATAGACGTGCGAGAGCTTCATGCATTACCCTGGCTAATCCATCTAGCCAGTTGTTCTCTCTCACGGAGAACTGAATTCTTCCAGAAGTTGGTGCTTCGATGCTTCCTCTAAGATCTGCGGTGACTAGCGACTATAGGTCTCCTCCTGGGGGTCCTGGAAGTTGAGCTCCAAGAAACTCCGGGTGCGGGCATCCCAGTAACTCTGACAGTGAATCCAGATCCCTCTCGAAGATCAGCTGACCTCCGTTGCCCAACTGGTAAAACTTGCTGAACTGGGTCTCCATCTACAAGAATTAAGGATGAGGAAGTTAGTGAGGTGATGAAGTGTGTCAAATTTTAAGTAGTAGTGTAAGAATTTTTGAGGATCATGAAGTATTTGATAAAGAATCCACAAGGGTAAGAAAGGAGATAGTTTTTCATAAATATGCACTTTGGTTTGGAAACTAAGTTTTTGTTTGACGTCCATTCTAACTAGGGTCTCCTATGGTCAGGATGGCTCTGATACCAACTTGTCAACACCCGGATTTTTAATCCCAGATGCCCGTTATGCCATACCTCGCAATCCTAGGATTAGCATTTTTGCGAGACATACCGGATTGGATATCACAGTACATCATCCATTACAAACCATACATAAGGTTCTTACACAAATAAGGATCTCATGATCCAGTCTTAATACAACAAGCAGCGGAAATAAAAGATAGCGTAGCGGTGGGGTCCATCTTCAGGGGCACATGCAATGCTGACGAAGGCAGATAGTCCTAGTTATCATAGCCATCCTACTGACCATCATCTTGATAATCTCCTTCATAGTCTGGCCATGATAATAGCCAGGGAAAAAGCCATGAGTACTCTTTAAGTACTCACAAACTACCACTAACAAGTATTATAAATCTAACTTAAAATGCTAACTCTATGCTTAACTATCAAGTTAAGTTTGAAACCTAAGCTGAGTTCTGAAGCAAAGAAAGATAAGATAAAACTCTAAAATCAGTTAAGTTGGGGAAACTATTTTCATAAACACAACCCTGTTGTGGTCAAGTCAAGATTCATCATTCTTTTCAAAGTATTTAGAAAACATCTGACAACGAAACAGTATGGCCATTCCAACTGTCCATATCCACGGACGCGGCTATTCGAATAGTTTGGCACTCTGCAGAGGTGGTACACTTTCACCACAAGATTCGATACATCTGTCAGGGATAACCCTGAATCATCATACTTAGTATGCAGATAATCAAACATAACCTTCCCTTTACACACCCTAGTATAAGCACCTCTCCTATGAGCATGGCCTCCCAACCATGACCATCAGTCATCTTGGGCACTGCATAGGTGGAAAACATTGAGAGGTAGCCTCAGCTCAAACCTCTCCCGTGAGGGAACTAATACTAATGCATATAAATTTCCAGCTAAGCCTTACCCAATTCAGGTAATGTGGTTGTACGGTAAATTTGGAATGGTATCGCATCCGAATCCAACCATCAGTTTTATAAAAGGGTTAAGGCTCATGCCTCAACATTATCATCAACATCAATCCTTTGTGTTTCTCAACACATGTCAAAACATCTCAATAGAATGACTCATCATTCCAAGGTTTTCATAATTCATTTTCACCAAGTGTTCCCATCTAAAGTGACTCAAGTGTTTGCTCTACTCTAACTACTAAGTTAAGAGTGTTCACTAAGGTGAAAAAGATGGGTTCAATCTCATGCCATAGAATGACATCTAAAGGGTTCTAAATAGGTCAAGTTTTATACTTTTATGCTACCTTCAAAACCAGTAAAGAACTTTGTATAATCTAAGAAGGGTAAAACTTGTAACTAGGACTTGGGGTACTATTAGTTAAATAAGGGGGGGGGGGGTGTGATCAAAGCATGCTTAAGGCATCTTTACTAAACCATCTAGTTTGATTCTAGTTTGCTAAGTACTACACTTGCAAGTGCTAACTTGCAAGGGTTAATCTTGGATAGTGCTAGCTTGCTAATAGTAGCTGGCATTGTTAATGGTGGCTTGCCTTGGTTGGTGTAGTGGTTGAAGTTTTCTTCTTCTTCTTCTTGGTAGAACTCCTCCTCCTGGAGAGCTTGGTCGATACTATCATCTATAAATACATAGGGAATACACAATCACCAAACAATACTTAACTAGGATAAGTAACATTCGAGGACACACATTTGATGATCTATTATCATCACAAGCATGTCAAGTTTAAATCAAAAGTTTCCTTCTTTTTATTTTAGAAAAGTAATTTATACTCATTGAAAAATTAACTAAAATTTAATATTCACCACCAAAATATGGGCTCATGTGGACACATGTCCTCACCACATATTCTAACATGTGGGGATGAGATTTAAGGGTTGGATCAATATTACTTTGGTTTAAGTTCCTTATTTAATGATTTAAAGTGACTAGAAATGCCTATATAGCATTATTTTGGTACTAGTCCAAAGTCACTGCATGTAAACCTTAATATTATTACATATTTGTATAGATATGGTGAAATGTGATTTGTGAGAGTTGGAATCAACTCAAGAGCTAACTTGGTTGATTTTATAAAAATGTTGCAAGTTGCAAAAGCTTCTGTCTTCTTATTTTTATTAGGAGAGATCTATAACCCTAATTGAATTAAATCCAACAGGCTTGGGTAGATTACTTCCATACCTTTCAGGAAAAAATAGTTTCATGCAATTTGGATTTGTAAAACTCACAGAATTGATTTTTGAAATACTGGACAGAAACTAGATTTAACTAAAAAAGAAAAATCCAGATTTGAATCGATGGGCTAGCGCGGGAAAAGGAATGGGCCGGCCCAGTGGCGCTCCGCGGCGCGGGGCTCAGCTGACAGGGGGGTCCCGCGTGTCAGCGGCACTTTAAAACACGAAACGCTACGCGCGCTGTGGGCCATGCAATTAGAAGCTAGATCTATGGTTGAGGGTCGTCGTCATCGACGAACAGGTCGTCGGTGAGCTCGAACCCTAGCGGCTCGGTGGGGGTTGGCTGGGGGCGTGCCAGGGCTCCAGCGGGGTCAGTGAGGTGGGCAAACGACGTGGAAGATGACGGCGAGGCGAGGCGTGGTCGCGGTGGAGCTTGGGGCGGTCGCAATCAACAGCGCCCTTCTGCTCCTGCCGTGGCTGCTTCAGCTCCAATTTTTGCAAGCTGCTGCTCTACTTGCTCCGTCTAGAGGTGGGTGAGGTTCAGAGAGGTGAGGGGACTGGAATGGTGTGGAGAAGAGAGGCTAGGGAGGGCTCCTTTTATAGGCTCGATGGTGAGACCGAGTGGGATGGGCGATCGACGGTGGCGACATGGCTACAGCGAGGTAGAGGCATGGCTGGGGGTGGCGATCGATGGGCGGTTCCCTGGCGATGCTCTAGAGCTTAAATGTGGCCATAGGGGCGGTGGCACGCGGTCGGGGCGAGGTGGCGCTCTGCACGGCAGAGGCGGCGGTGTCCACAGCGAGCGGTGGCTGTGGGGCGTTGGGCGGCGAACGGGAATGTCCGTCGTGTTCCCTGGGTCGTGGCAGAGCAGTAGGCGCGGGCTACGGTTGAGCGGTGGCTTGTGCACGCGTGCCGGGTGCGGCGCTCTGGCGTGCGCTCGGCATGGTGCGGTGCACTTGGTGTGGTTTGTGCTCGGTGGTCCACGGCACTCCTGGGCTCGAGCAAGGGACATGGGGTGGCGGTGAGCTCTTGGCTACCTCCTAGACATGGAGAGAGAGGGGGAGGTGGTCTGCTGGGGTGAGAGCAAGGTTGGCCGACGAGTTGGTGCTCGGCATGGCTTGGCCTTGCCACTAGGGTGTAGGGGATGGTGTGGTAATGGCATGGTTTGATCAAGTGGAGACAGAGGGAGTGTTTTGTGGTCAAATGGGTGGCAAAACCCTGTAGAAATAGTGAGCTAGCTAGTTGTGTTTGATTCTGCCTGCCATGTGTTTGATGAAATGGCCGCATGAAAATTCTTTTTGAATTTTGAGCTCAAAATTTTTGGGTGTTCTCCACTAATGATAGGTAGTCTCTGGTTGCAAGGGTTTTCAAAGTGGAGCTCAAAAAGATGGGTTTTGAAATAGGGGTGATCTATGCATATGCATTAGATTCAATTTTAAACTGCCATTTAAATTAATTTGTAGAATGTTTTTAGCAGATCAAAAGGTGGGCCTTGGTACCTCATTATGTGTACTAGCAAGGGGTGCAAAGATCAAGAATTGTTTCTGTTAAAATTTGAGTACTAGGAATAGCCAAAGTAGGCATGAGAGTTAAATTTTCCAAAATGACCATTCCTCCTTTTAAATTCTTTTTGAGTTGATTTTCTTTAGGAAAAGTTTGGGAATGATGTAGATGATGTTTAAATCACCTAAGAAACATTTTACAAGCATTGGATCATTCGATCATGGCAATTCAAACAACTCCTAAATTAAATGCACACATATATGAATGCTTTCATATTAACTTTGAAAAAGTTTTTGTTAACCCCAAATTTTGATTGATTTGATCTTGATAAGCTTGGATTGAAGTTTTGGGATGTTACACTAGTGTAGGACACCAAAGGGATGCACAAGTTATCTCCCCTTGGGAGGGCCCATTCATCATCAACCGGGTGCTGCAGCACAACTCATACTACCTCATTGACGCTCGCCAGTCAGAAAAAAACGAGATGGACCGTTTAGGCGAGGAAACTAAGCGCCCATGGAATGCGAACTTGCTTCGTCCATTTTACAGTTGAACGAGAAGTATATGTATCTAACCTTTATGTAATGAACAAGCATGGCAGCCTCGACACAGTGTCGGGGACTCCGCAATAATTTAGCAAATCATGGTGCACAATTTGGCTTTTCCAGCTGCATTATTTTAACCCCGGAACCGGCGATCTCCACCGGGGACTCGCCGGTTGGCCCAGATGGCCACGCGCTCCAAGCGGAAAAGTACTATACGCGGCTCTGAGAGCTTCCTCTTCGGTTCCGGATATAGACCGCAAGTCGGCTGATAGATCTGGCATGAGAAGAACGCTCGAAGACCCCTACACGAAAACGCCTCGAGGAAAACAAAAACGTCTGGATGCTCCGGTTGTGATCGCTTGATCGAAGCTAATGACCAAAACCCGAAGTACCATGTAGTACGCCTACTACCTACCCCTTCGACTCTGGATCACAGCCGGCATGGGCACAAAATCAAACTGGCCAATGCTCATTGAGAAAAGGACAAAGTCATCAGCCTAGCGCGAAACAACACGATTTCAAGCCTAGCATACTTCAAATTATGATTCCTCCTACGTTTGTCTAACCAGGCAAACAACATACTTGTTTTTTATCTTTGCATGAGCCAAAGTTCTAAGACGAGCGCCAGGGCATGAGGCCGAGTGCCTCCCAGACGACAGAAGAGAAGGCTAAGGAGCTTTGACCCGGGTGTATCCTCCAGCCAGCCCGAACCTCGGGGACTACATCCTGTGGGTATGCTCGCGCGCCCCCACACAGAAACCTGCAAGAGACAACAACACAAAGGAGCTTCGACCTGGCTGTATCCTCCAGCCGACCCAAACCTCGGGGACTACACCCCATGGGTGCGCTAACGCGCCCCCACACAGAAGAAAGCACACAACGAGTGCAGATCAAGAAAACAAGAAAGTGCAGGCACATGGCACAAGAAAATATCATAAGGGAGGCAATGCTCCCACCATAATTCAGTACAAGACAAAGATAATTTTTCACCAACTAAAGAGGACAAGTTCTTCAACAACAAATACTCCTAGAATATCGCGGATCAGGCCTGAGGATTGGCGGAGGAGCCAGAGGAATCATTTGGAGCCTTGTTGTAGGAGGCGACGTCAGCCAAGGCGGTCTCTGGCGCAGCCGGGGAATCCGCGTCCGTCGTAGCTAGAGCTTCAACATAGATGCACTATAGGTGAAAATGCTATTTTTATGCATTGTGTGGCATTGTTGAATGAAGTGAGTGATTGTAATAAAACCCTAAAAACTATATCTAGAAATATTGCATAGTGGCCATATAAGGACAATTGCATAAAACTTTTCTGATCCCGTCTCCCTCCTCTCTCTCGAACTGGAGACCGAGACGAGCTTCTCTGATCCCGAACAAAATCCCGTCGATTCCGGACGAATTCGATTGCTTCTCCCCACCGATCTACACAAAATCTCCTTTATAAACCCCCTGCTTATTTCCCCGTTTTTCTTTTTGCAAATTACAAACCCTAGCCGCGTTCATCGAGCTCGCCATTGCCGCTGTCATCGGAGCTACAAACCAAGGTCGATCTAATTGACTCCGACCTATTGCACCCTCCCTTTTACCCCTAATCTATCCCTACTTGCTCTCCGCTTCTCCTCACGCTTTTCCCCCATCTGCAGGGTTGCATGCCACCGGGAATTGCTCACTGGAGCACCACCGGAGACGCACAGCTCCAGCTGTCCTCTGTCACCGCCTGAGTTAACGATCCTCTGCGCCGAGGATACCCGAGAGCTCCGCGAGTCACGCCTCAGCTCATCGTCTAGCCCGCCATCGAAGATCATCGTCGGAGCGCTGCCGAGGATGAGCATCTGCACCGCACGCCGCTATTGTCCGTCGTCAAATGCCGGTGAGAGTAAGCTCGCGTTCCCCGCCGTCGGATTTCATCTGGATGGCACAGATTAGACCCGGGCTCGCGAACAGGTACCATCCAACCAGCGAGCGCCACATGGACGGCCAAGTCAGCGCCTGTCAGTGGGGTATATTCCAGGGAATATTCTCTATATTTGAAATTGATTAAAAATTGCAGAAATGTATTAAACATTGTAAAATTCATATAAAAATATCTACAACTCCAAAAATTGCAAATAATGTATCGTTGGATTCACAAAATTGCGTAGATTTGTATTCTGTAATAATATCTCAGGTTTACTGTATATATTTTCCTGAGATTATAAAAGGCTTCAAGTGGTATTAAATTCGTAGAAAAAGATCTGTAAATCTTTTTGGAGTAAATCCTTTTGGTTTAGGCTCTAAATTAATCTTCCTGTCCAGTAGTATTATTGTCACACTTGAACAACACTGTTTACAACATTGGTTCAATGTTTTGACTAAAGACCTATTAACCAGTCCTCTTTTATGCCTAAATTGTTTTCCTTTACATTAAAAGTTTTCCCATGCATCATTCAGTAGTAACATTGTTCAGAGAACATAACTAAACTACTGAAGCTTTATTAAAGTGTCATGCATGCATTGTGCTGCATTTGTTGATCTCTATGTGTGGATTCTTTATTTGGTTGAATTGCTTTCGTGTAGATTGTGAGGATTGTAACCCGTGTGATTGTCCGGACTGTGCTTTTGACTCTGACAACTACCAAGGCAAGTGGAGCTTCATAAAAGTCCTATTTACTTTCTATATGCATTGTAGCTTGTTTTGTTTTTATAAGTTATATCTATTGCTATGCTATATCCTATTATGGTCGTAGTCTTTCTTGTTAGGTGAGCCGCCGTAAGTAGTTGTGCTTAGTTGTGCTTATGTAGACGAGGGTGGGATACACCATGATAAAGATTGTTTTGAAAGAATGAGTTTGGAAAGTTTGAAAACAACTTAATTAATGAACTCTCTAGGTGGATTGGTAATTGCTTGGTTCGTGAATGCAGGGCCCATGTCTATGGTTTACCCGAGTAGCTCACTTGTGGCTGACCACCCAGGTTTCTGAGAAATGATTAGTGTCTTGATTTGGTAGCTTCCGTGTGCAACCATATGCTAGTGAGTTATGGGTGGCTGGATGGACTTAGTAGGTCATGGCAACCCGAGCTCTTCGTATCTAGAGATGTAGTGAATGTGATAGGTTGGTACGGTGTGTGGATGGGATTGGGGAGCTACTTCCCGAAATGTCTCTTCTTGGGCTTCTCCCTAACATGATTCAATATGCGAGTCATGGTACGAGCGGGTCGACCAAGTCATATGGGTAAAGTGTGCAACCCCTGCAGGGTGTAAAACTAAGTGCTTAGCCGTGTCCCCGGTAATGGACGATTGAGTTACTGAATTTTGGGTGCTATGACATGTTCTCATTCATTCTAACTTTGTAACTGTTAAAACTTGTGGTTGAAACTAAATTGGGTTGTGTGATGATGATCAAATGCTTTACAAATAATTTACAAATGATAGGATAAAGTTATTTTGCTGCTGCAACTAAGCCTGAACCCCACAAGCCAGATATGCATGTACATATTAGTCTTGTTGTTTCTCTCATTGTTCCACTTGCCAATACATTCAAAGTATTGACCACTCGTTGGCTGCAACCTTTCATGTTGCAGGTTATTGTTCTGATTGTTCTGAGTGATCTTATAGGTTGCGAACCTCCACTCAACAGTTGTTCGCCTCTGGCACAATTGAATATGGAGCCTATTATCTATTTATGCTTCCGTATGCTACTTGATGTTTTGAGCTAAGCATTATGTAATAATTGCAAATTGTGGATCATTCGATGTAATAATGATGCACTGTTATATTCTTTGGAATTCATCTGTACTATGTGTGCGAGCGAACCGATCCAGGGATTGGCACTATACACAGGAACTCAGCCTTATCAGGCAAGGGTGTTACATCCCGGCACCCTGCCGGAGAGGGGAATTCACCCTGGAGGCCTTCTTCATCATCATGCAAGCCTCCGGTGTGATGCATGAGTAGTTCATCTCTGGACTACGGGTCCATATAGTAGCTAGATGGCTGGTTCTCCTCCCTTGTGCTTTCATGTTTAGATCTTGTGAGCTCCGTTCATGATCAAGATCATCTATTTGTAATTCTGCATGTTGTGTTTGCGGGGATCCGATGGATATTGAGATGCTATTTCAGATTGATTATTGATTCTATCATGTCTTTGTTATTTGTGATCTTGCATGCTTTCTGTTGTTAGTAGCTATCTTGGCCAAGTAGATGCTAGCAACTCCAAGAGTTAGTATTTATGCTTGATAGTGGGTTCATGCCTCTGGTAATCTGGGGAAGTGACAGAAATCTCTAAGGTACTACACGTGATGTTCCTACTAGGGAGAAAACAACAATCCTTTTTTCATAGAACAATCATATTGTTTATTTTACACGCAATTCGTAAAGCAATAATCTGTTGCTTGCAACTTAATACTGGAGGGGGTTCGGATGATAACCTGAAGGTGGATTATTAGTCATAGATGTAGTTGGATGGCGGTCTATGTATAATGTTTTAATGCCCAATCAAGTCTCAAAGGAGTCAAGATGATTAGTATGTGCTTGTATGCTTTATCGATGTTTGTCAATTGCCCCCAAGTAATTTGTTCACACAACATGTTATCTATCTTAAGGAGAGCCACCTCTAGTGAATAATGGACCCCAATCCTTTCTATTACTTTCAATCTACAATCAACTGTATACTGCTTTGTGTTTACTTTCTGCAAACTATTACTTTCTTCCATTTGATACGTTTAATCCTTTGTTTTCAGCAAAACTGGTGAGATTGACAACCTGATCGCAAGTTGGGGGCAAAGTTCTGTGGTTGTGTTGTGTAGGTCTCCACGTTGCTGCTGGCACGGGTAGTGCGCCCTGCCAACGTTCAGCTAGCTACACCTTTGGGGTGTTTCCTTGCTCCTACTGGATTGATAACCTTGGTTTCATACTGAGGGAAAACTTGCTGTTGTGCTCATCATATGTTCCTCTTGGGGTTCCCCAACGAGCTCGATATATTTTGGGCCATCAACAACTTTTTCTGGCGCCGTTGCCGGGGAGTCAAGGACATCTTCACAAGGTGATTCCCTCATAACCAATCTCTTTAGTTTGTTATTTTCGTTTAGCTTAGTTTACTTTTTTTGTTTGCTTGTTTCTTTATCAAAAATAAAAAAATAGTTTTACTAGTTTGCTTTTCTTTATCCAAAACACAAAAAATTAAGTCTCCTTTAGTTGGTACCTCTTCCTTAGCTCACCATGTTGATCCCTAAATTCACCCTGAAAGACCTTTAAATAGGTAGTGGTTCAGTTATTGGAAAAGATAATATTGAAGAATTCTTTAATCATGTTAGTAAACATGAGGATATTGAGGATAGATCCCTTGTAGAACTTGCTCCAAACCATGAGATTGCTGCAGCTTCTTTAGTTCACATGTTGGAAGCTAGGTTTATTAACCTTAACCCCTTAATGCAAGTAATGTTTCTTAAACTTAAAGTAGTTGAGGACCCTGAAAAGAGGGACTTTATTCTTGAAACTTTGCTTAAGGAATTCTATGATGTTGCCAAGGAAGCTAGAAAAGTCTTTGAACGTTTCAATATGCTAGGCTCATGTGTAGTTGTTGTTGGTACACGAGAAAATATGAACAAAACTGAACCTAATGGGGAGGAAACTAAGATACCAATACCCTTTAAACTAGTTGCAATACATGAAGCCATAGAAAAGAATCTTGATTGGATTGTTCCTAAAAACCCTTTTGATGAAAGTAGTGAACCTAAGAGCATTGAGAGAGGATCCTCTAGAACTTATTTGGATGATATCCCTTGCCTTGTTGAAAATATTTCTGGTATTAATCTTAATGCTTCTTCATTTGAGAACACTTGATTCTTTTCCTTTCTTCTTATGCCTAACTTAAAGGCGTTAAAGGAAAGTACTTATTGGGAGATAACCCAAAAGTTTTAGATGAGTCTTGGAAGTTATTACTTCAGTAATGACCGCTCCTTATCCTTTTTATTTGCTTTTTGTGCCAAGAGTAACCTCTAATGAGGGAGAAGTAATGATTGGAAAAGTTGCTGTCTAGAAACAGATTTCTGTGCTTCACCGTAAAAAATCGTGTAAATTCTACGTACGTCCTTTTGAGGCGTGAATTTTTGTGCTTCTGCCCCAGGTTGTTATCTAACTTTCGTTAGCTCAACACTTTTTGATTTGAGAAACAGAAGGTCTTCGAAAAAATTCGTCTTTACCTGCTGGTCTGTTTTGACAGATTTCTGCCATTTTCTGCATTTGCTTCTTGTTGGTTCCTTTTTGAGTTCTTTTGGGAAAATGAGCTTTTTGAGGTAAGTGCTTCAGTAGCTTGTGTCTTAATGGAAGTTTTATTGGTGTTATAACTGAACCTTAAAGACTTATTATCTTGAGTGCACAAATGTTGCTAATAAAGATTGTGTGAAGTTTTGTATGAAGGAAAAATTTCAGGTGTATGGAAGGAATGAGTAATGAGATGAATGATGGACTAAATCTCAAGCTTGGGGATGCCACGTGTGTCATCCCAAGAAAATATCCAAGAAGTACAAGCATCAAAGCTTGGGTATGCCCAAGGCATCCCCCTCTTCATCAATAAAAATCCCAGGCTTTTCCAAACGCTTCATTTTAATTGTTTCATGCACAGTTGTGTTGTTCTTGGAGCGTCTTATTTTTCGTTTTGGTTTTGGTTTTTTTTTTGTTTTGTTTTCTTTGTTTTGCTTAGTTTGCTGAATAAATTGGTTGTACCCCCTCTTTCATACATTGGTTTTCAAATAGTTTGGTTTGGTTTGGAAAAGAGTAGGAAAGTTCATGCTTAAGTGGTAAAGAGAGCTTGTTTCTGCCTGTGCCTATGCTTTGTCATGCCTTGCTTGATATTGTTTTGGATTTATACTTAGTATTCTTTTCTGTAGCATGACTTGTTATAAACAATTGAGATTTCTTATGTGCCTTGGATGAATCATGCGTTGTTTTAGCATATTAAAGCATAGTATAGTGGTATTCTCCTTTGATGCTTTATTTGGGTTGACTTGGCGCATGCTCACACCATGTTATGACTATCTCAAGTCACCATAGCCCTTACTATACTTGAGTTTTCAACTTGTAGTATCACTTTATGCTTTGATCGATGATGTTTTGTCGCTCTGCATGATTATGGCCATTATTGCTCTCTTAGTTTGTCGCTCCCAGGCTTTTGCTAGCCTCCACAACCAAGTATGAGTTCTACTCCATCCAACTCCCTAAACCAAGTTATTCCAAAGAGTCCACCATACCTACCTACTAGAATATGCTATTCCAAGTATATTCATGTTTTTGTCTACCTTCCAGATTAAACTTGTTATGAGAAAACTAGTGATTAAATCTCTCACGAACTTGATGGCACAATTTACTTTTTGCATTTAATAAACTTGAACCATTGGGTCCTTCTTTGTTGAGTATATGCTTGTGCTTTATAATTGAAATTAGCAGAACAATGTATCACGGGGAATGCTTTCAACATTGCACCTGTACTTTGTACCCCATTGATATCATGTTCTTTTGCTTATGGATCCCGGCGGTGTGAAATAAAAGTGGAACTTGTAAGATCATGGAGTTTGTATGTGTGTTAGAGAAACGCCTGGGCCGCTAGCCTAAGCCATGCCTAATCATGGTGCAAACTTGCAGCATCACCATAATGAGCACTCTATGAAGCATCCTCAATAAAAACCTATGCAAATAGCAAATGAGAAGATCATTGAGATGCTCATTGTCTGCTTGCCTTGTCATTTTGATTATGGGATAGCTCATGTATCATGTGCAAGGGGTACCCCATTGGTGGTTCTTTATGATACACATGTACTTACAATGACAAGAGCTTACTCGTGACTAAAGTTTAGTAGCATGAGGTTCGGTCTTTGTAAGTAAGGGCATGAGATTTCAGTTTATAACTTGTCAAGTATATCCTCTTAGTTGTGTCACTTTAACCTTAGTCACCTTCAAGATGCTTATGATAGGGGCAATGAGAGCTGAAAGCTATAAGTACCATAATTTTTGGAAGCTCTTTATGAGACTTCAATCCCTACTTCCTTCTATGAAGGCCATTCTTCCACCATTATATTGAGTCTCCACCTTCTACCTTTATGCACCTACTTTGAGAGCATAGTGGCCATTCTTAGTTCTATGTGCATTGTCCCGAGACTAGTTGATTGATGCATCACTAGATATTGCTTGTTTTAAACTATTTGTATTAGTCACTCTTATGAACTTTGTAGGTGTCCTATGCATTTATATTTGCTACTCTATGAGGGACAAGCTGAATGCCATTATGCTATGTTTTCTTTATGTGAAACAAACAAACGTCTTGCAAAGCATTGTTACTCATGAATCTTTTGTTTGTGCCTTTTCATGTTTCATCATAGTTTCTTTGTCTTATTGTTAGAACTTTGCCTCTCATGTTATGATTGAAGTACTATGATCCCAGCTTTGAATGTTTTATAAATACTTTGATCAAGTTTATGATGGTGCATGTCACCTAAAAAATTATTCTTTCTTTTTATCACTTACCTACTCAAGGATGAGCAGGAGTTAAGCTTGGGGATGTTGATACATTGCAAATGTATCTATAATTTTTGATGTTCCATGCTTGGTTTTATCTACTTTCTTGTGTTTTGTCCACACTTTGGAGTACTTTTCATATGATTTCTTGAACTAACCTATTAACAAGAGCCACAGTGCCAGCTGTTTGTTTTCTGCTGTTTTTGGTTCTAGGAAGTCAGAAAATGAATATTCTCGGAATTCGACGGGACAAAAGCCAGAGTCGCTATTTTACCGGAAGACATCTAGAGCCCGAATACGAGACGGAGAAGGGCTGGGGCCTGGCCACACCAACTGGCCATGCAGCCAGGCCTGGCCCGTGCCAGGGGGTGGTCTAGCCGACCCCATCACCCCCTCGGCCTCTCCTTTCGCCTATATATTGCCTCCGATACCAAAACCGTAAGTACCCGATCAAAAATCCATGAAAGAGTCTGTAGCCGCCATCATCTCCATCCCTAGATCGGGAGGGGTCTCAAGCTCTTCCCGACACCCTGCCACAGAGGGGAATTAACCCTGGAGGCCTTCTTCATCATCATGCAAACCTCCGGTGTGATGCGTGAGTACTTCATCTCAGGACTACGGGTCCATGTAGTAGCTAGATGGCTAGTTCTCCTCCCTTGTGCTTTCATGTTTAGATCTTGTGAGCTCCGTTCATGATCAAGATCATCTATTTGTAATTCTGCATGTTGTGTTTGCGGGGATCCGATGGATATTGAGATGCTATTTCAGATTGATCATTGATTCTATCATGTCTTTGTTATTTGTGAGCTTGCATGCTTTCCTTTGTTAGTAGCTATCTTGGCCAAGTAGATGCTAGCAACTCCAAGAGTTAGTATTTATGCTCGATAGTAGGTTCATGCCTCTGGTAATCTAGGGAAGTGACAGAAATCTCTAAGGTACTAGATGTGATGTTGCTACTTGGGAGAAAACAACAATCCTTTGTTCATAGAACAATCGTATTGTTTACTTTTCACGCAATTTGTAAAGCAATAATCTGTTGCTTGCAACTTAATATTAGAGGGGGTTCAGATGATAACCTGAAGGTGGATTATTAGTCATAGATGCAGTTGGATGGCGGTCTATGTATAATGTTGTAATGCCCAATCAAGTCTCAAAGGAGTCAAGATGATTAGTATGTGCTTGTATGCTTTCTCAATGTTTGTCAGTGGCCCCGTTGTAATTTGTTCACCCAGCATGTTATCTATCTTAAGGAGAGCCACCTCTAGTGAACTATGGACCCCGGTCCTTTCTTTTAGTTTCAATCTACAATCAACTATTTACTGCTTTGTGTTTACTTTCTGCAAACTATTACTTTCTTCCATTCGATACATTTAATCCTTTGTTTTCAGCAAAACCGGTGAGATTGACAACCTCATCGCAAGTTGGGGGCAAAGTTCTGTGGTTGTGTTGTGCAGGTCTCCACGTTGCTGCTAGCACCGGTAGTGCGCACAACCAACGTTCAGCTAGCTACACCTTTGGGGTGTTTCCTTGCTCCTACTGGATTGATAACCTTGGTTTCATACTGAGGGAAAACTTGCTGCTGTGCTCATCATACCTTCCTCTTTGGGTTCCCCAACGAGCTCGATATATTTTTGGGCCATCACTCCTCGGTCACATAGGAGCCGCACCACCCGCCGACATGCTCTAGCAGCATCTTGTTAGTGGCGACAACTGTAACATCCCAAAACTTAATACAAAGATAGTGAAGATCAAATCTACCCAATTTAGGTGTAACAAAGACTTTTCCTTTTAAAATGATTAAGCATTCATATGTGTGTGCATTTAATTTAGGAGTTGTTTTGAATTGCCATGTTTGAGTGATCCATTGGTTGTAAAATGATTCTAGGATGAATTAAACATCATCTAGATCATTCCCAAACAAATCACAAAGAAAAAGAAATCAAAAAGAATTAATTAAGAAAATGGTCACTTTTGCCATTTTAATCACCTAGCCTACTTTGGCTATTCCTAGAACCCAAATCTTAACAGAAACAATTGTGGTTCTTTGCACCCCTAGCTAGTACAAGTAGTGATGTACCGAGGCCCACTTTGTTTCATCCCAAAAACATTCAAACATTAAATTTAACCGACATTTGAAAATTGAATGTAGTTCATATGTATAGATCACACTTATTCAAAAACCACTCAAATGAACTCCATTTTTAAATCCCAAGCAAACATAGATGCTTAAGCATAAGATGAATCACTCCACCAAAAATCTCCCAAAAATTCAAATATTTTCTTCATGCGGGCATTGTGTCGAACACCTGGCAGGCAGATAAAAAGTGGCCTAACTATTACTATTGCTAGTTAAGCCCTTGTCCCCCTCTGAACCCTCTTTGCACTCCCCTGTCCCCCTAGCATCTAACCAAGCCCAGATCAGCACCCCCCTTCCCCGTAGCGCTAGTGTAGCGCCTCCCAAATGAGGTCACCGCCGGCCGAACGCGGGCAGCACGCCAGACACCGAGCCACTCCATTCCAGCATGCCCACTAGCTCCTCCCAACCCTACCGCCGCCCATGGTCCTCCCCTCTATCAACCCTAGCCCCCAGACCACCTTAGCTACGCGCCGCCCTTTCTCTCTGCGCCATGCGCAGCGCAAGCAAGAGCGCGATCGCCGCCAGCACGTAGCAGACCGCGCCTCGACACCAAATCACGCGCGTCGCTCCGCCTCAACACCCACACCCCGCCAGACACGGCCGTGCACCGCCGCGCGACCCATAGTCGCCGGGAGCCGCGTCGAGCACCGCCTCTGTCTCCCAGAGCGCGGGAAGCTCCTGACCATATGCCACCGCCCCTAGTCGCGCCATTGCACCGTAGCTAACCGCCAGCATACCACCCACCGTCCGCCTACATCGCCACGCCGGTAGCCCCTCTGTTTCAACATCACCAACGAGCCGCGCCCATCCCTCTCGGTCTCACCGTCGAGCCTATATAAGGAGGCCACCCCAGCACCATATCTTCACACCATTCCACTCCCCTCTCTCGCCGGAGCCACTCGAGTCGTCGTTCGCCGGAATTGCACCGGAGGAGGCCGCTGCAGAGGAGGAGACGCTGCCATTGATTCTATCCACCTCAGCCCCTGCCGCGACTTCACTTGAGCTCACCGTTACCGTCCAGTTCGAGCGCCCGCCTCGCCGCACTAGCTGGAGCCCTGGTACATCCCCAGTAGACCCCCACCAGCCGTTTAGGGTTCGGTCTCTCCGGCGACGAGTCCATCGTTGACGACGACTGTGTACCGTTGATCTATGTTTTAATCATAGTGCCCAGATCGTCCCGTACCGCTTCGCGTTTAAAGAGTCACTGACAGGTGGGGCCCCCCTGTCAGCTGCCCTCTGCACCGCGGAGCACCACTGGGCCGACCCATTTTTTTTCCCGTGCTGGCCCTCTGATTCAAATTAGGATTTTCTATTTAGATTTAGAATCAATTATGTCCCTTAGTTTAAAAATCAATTCAGAAAGATTTACTAAACCAAATTGAGTTATTCCAATTTTTTGGAAAGCTACTAAAATTACCTATGCAAGCCCGTTGGATTTAAATCATTTGGAGTTAGAGATCTATCCTAGTAAAAATAACAAGACAGAAGCTTTTGCACATTCTAACATTTTTCTAAAATCAACCATAACAACTTTTGAGTTGATTCCAGCTCTCAAAAATCACATTTAACCATAGTTATCTGAATATGTAATAATATTAAGGTTTGCATGCAGTGACTTTGGACTAGTACCAAAATAATGCTATATAGGCATTTCTAGTCACTTTAAATCATTAAATATTAAACTTAAACTTATTAAAATGTGATCCAACCTTTAAATGACATTCCCATATGTTAGAATATGTGGTGATGACATGTGTCCACATGATCCCATATTTTAATTGGAGAATATTAAATCTTAGTTATTTTCAGTGAGTAGAAATTACTTTTCTCAAATAAAAAGAATGAGGCTAGTTAATTCAACATTGTGATGCTTGTAATGATAATCCTGATCATTGGGCTATTAGATCCAATGGTTCAGAGCAGCTGAATTTATGTTGAACAGCTAGTACGTACCTAGAGCAACCTCCACCATGTTCTAGAACCATCATGTCACCCCCATAGCATAGTAGGCTATATTCTGAATATGTGTAGATAGTTATTATTAATGGCACCAATGCTGACCATTGGGATGTTAGATCCAATGGTTCAGAGCAGCTGGATTCGTGTTGAACAATACCTATAGAGAAGACTCCACCATGTACCCCCAAATCATAGCACAATAGGTTGTATTCTCAATGTGTGTAGATAGTTATTATTAATAAACTTAATGTATGCATTTTTTTCTCTATCAAGACTGTAGGTTAATAATAAGAACTTAATGTTTATTAAATCACATTTCATAGAGTATATATGTGTGCGACTCCTTCCTTTTACTAGTAGACTTAATGTACGCTTTTTTTCTCCAACCAAACTATTGGTTAATAATAACAACTTAATGTTTGCTAAGTCACATTTCATACAGTATATACGTGTGTGGCTCATGCCTTTTACTAGTAGACTTAATGTATGCCCTTTTTTCCCTAACAAGACTATTGGTTAATAATAACAACTTAATGTTTGCTAAATCACATTTCATACAGTATATACATGTGTGGCACATGCCTTTACTAGTCCATTCTAGCTAGCATCTACTAGAAGATACACTATGGATAGTACATTATTTTACCCACTATAGTGTATGAGTAACTTAGAATATTGACCGTTGGATCAAGACTCGGGAATCCCAACATTGTCAACCGGATAGATCTTCTTTTCCATTCTGGCATCTAGAAGATACTATTAATAGTCTTCCTTATCGTATCTTACCACTATATTTTTTGCGGATAACTTTGAATATTGATTGGTTGGATCAAAACTCGTGAATCCCAACATTGCCAGCCGTTGGATGTACTGTTCTATTTTAGCATCATCTCTAGAAAATACTATTGTTTATGTTATCTTATCTTAGCACTATACAGTGTACGAATAATTTCGAATATATTGACTGTTCGATCAAGACTCGCGAATCCCAACATTACGAGTCGTTGGATCTTCTTTTCCATTCTACTAGCTAGCATCTCTACTAGAAGATATTATGGATATTGCGTCTTTAGCACAATGAACACAATGCACAAACCTCAAAAAACACTACTCCATCATTCTACTCCCTTCGATCCAAATTATTGTTTTCAGATTTGTCTATATTTGGATGTATCTAGCACAAAAACATGACTGAATACAACCGAATCTAGAAAAATCTGAGAACAATAATTTGGATCGGAGGGAGTAGAATAATCTTCTCAGACTTTTCTCTAGACCATATCTTACCAAAATTTTCATGTATTAGATATATAGCTTATAAACATTTACTTCTACATGATACAAAGTACAAGAACTAAATATACACCCATACTTTATAGATAATGTCGATCAAATTTAATTTTTGTGATCTAGGTTTACCTATTATATAAAAAAATCTTACCACTATATAGTTTGCGAATAACTTTGAATATTGATCGATTAGATCAAAACTCACGAATCCCTTGGTAGCTGTTGGATCTTCTTTTCTATTCTGACATCATCTCTAGAAGATACTATTGTTTACTAGTCTTACACCACTATATAGTGTATGAATAACTTTGAATGTTGACCATTGGATCAAGACTCGCAAAAACCAATATTTCTAGTCGCTGGATCTTCTTTTCCATTCTAGTATCTAGAAGATTCTATTGATAGTTTTCATCACAATGAATGTTATGCACAAACCTCAAAACATACTTCTCCATCATTCTAGAAACTTCTCCCTCATTTCTCTAGACCATGTTAGCAAAATTTTCAAGTTTTAGATAGCTAATAATCGTTGACTTCTACATGATATACAAAGTACAAGAACCAAATATACACCCATATTATATAGATGTTGATCAAATTTATAATTTTCTGCTTTACCTATTATAATACTATATAGTGATGATATGCTAGATGTCTATTATCTGAGTCTCACGTGCAGGACACATAGAACTTACTAGTACTAGTAAAAGGCACGTGTCACACACGTATATCTCTACTATTATAATAGAGCAGTTTTGAATTGTATCCATAGCACCAACCCTGACCGTTGGGCTATTAGATCCAATGGTTCAGAGTAGCTGAATTCGTGTTGAATAGTACCTAGAGCAAACTCCAGCATGTTCTAGAACCATCATGTCACCACCCCCAAAATTTCATAGCACAATAGGTTGTATTCTCTCTACTACTATAATGGAGCAGTTTTGAATTGGATCCATAACACTAATCCTAACTATTGGGATGTTTGATCCAATGGTTCAGAGAAGCTAGATTCGTGTTGAATAGTACATAGAGCAAACTCCACCATGTTCTAGAACCATCATATCACCACTCCAAAAATTTCGTAGCACAGTATGCTATATTATCAATATGTGTAGGTAGTTATTAGTAATAGACTTAATGTATGCATTTTTTCTCTAACAAAACTGTTGGTTAGTAACAACTTAATGTTTGTTAAATCACATTTTAGATACACCGTTGGGCTGTTAGATCCAATGGTTCCGAGCAACTAGATTCATGTTTAATAGTACCTAAAGCATACTCCACCATGTTCTAGAACCATCATGTCACCACCCCCGAAATTTCATAGCACAGTAAGCTGTATTCTCAATATTTGTAGATAGTAATTATTAATAGACTTAATGTATGCATTTTTTCTCTAACAAAACTATTGGTTAATAACAACTTAATGTTTGTTAAATCACATTTCATATAGTATATACGTGTGTGGCACGTGCCTTTTACTAGTACTGTATGAAATGTGATTTAACAAACATTAAGTTGTTATTAACTAATAGTCTTATTAGAGAAAAAATGCATATATTAAGTGTCGGGGGGATGACCACCGGGTAGGCCAAGACAGGCTCACCTGGATGGCTCCAAGGAGCTCTGGCCGTCTGGGCCCAAGACAAGGAATCACAGCCGGGTGGAAATCCCCACCCGGTCCGCATTCAAGTTTCCCTGGCTGGCCCGTCTAGCCGGGTAGCTAGAAGAACCGGCTAGGAGGCTACTCCTAGCCGGCCACCTCGGACCCGCTGGCCAAAGTACAAGGGAGGTGACGCTCCTCGCTAAGCGCATCTCTGACCGGACAGGCTGTCTCGCCCGGTCGGCGCTACCAGACAACTACACCAAAGCTGGAGGCTGACGAGTAAAGCTCCGGCTGATGGAGAAAGCGCTAGCTGTCGAGTAAAGCGAAGGCGCTGGACACTATAGCACTATCCCCTTGTACTGGAGGCTTTACTGGACCCGGGCCTACCATTCGGGCCCGTCCAGCTGGTCCACTTTGTAAACCCTAGATCCAAATAATAAACCCTAGAGCCCACTTTGTAAGCTACCTCTCCCAACTAGCATATAATGGGAGGTCGTGCTAGGGTTCTAGGTAGACAATTACAAGTTAGAAGTTCTCTAGATTGGACAGGTGGATTAGTTCCTCTTCTTCCTCTAGCCAGGAGCAGCTAGGGAAACAGCTCAAGGAGCACCTATACTGGGCGTTCGCCCCCTGATAGTAGATCCTTGTAGGAGTAGGAGCGTTACCTCGACAAGGGGGCACCGAACCTGGGTACATCACTGAGTTTGCAGTATCTCTGCCCAACCCATTGCGAGTAGCCACCGATAGCATCCTGATTGTCCCCACTCATGCCATCCCCAATGGAACTACCGTGTTCCACACCACGACAGTTGGCGCCCACCGTGGGGCACATCCCTTCGGCTAGGATCATCTTTCGCATTGGACTTCCGCTCGTCGCCGGCGAACGAGTCGCCTCTGGCCTCGTCCTCACCTTCGGCTCCTTCGACTGTGTCCTTGATAACGCGTTCTGCTTCAACCGGGAGACCTTCCCAAGCGGCGGTTCCATTATGCACTTCGGAGAGCATCGCGTCTATGTTGCCACCGTCGCCGAGACCTTCCCTCACAAGATTATCACCATGTCTGGCGCACCACCTGGCTTCTCCGCTTTGTGCGCTCCCAGCGGCAGCATCAAGGTCATGATGGCGGGCTCGAGCAAAAACCGCCGCTCACCTATGGAGCGCAACGGAGAAGGCCACGGCGCAACTTCACGCGTCCAGGACCCGCTCACCGCATCCATTGAGCACCTCCACAACCCCATCACCCCATCGAGGCAGACCCGGTGGCGACTGTGGCAGCAGTGGAGGCTACCCGCCAGAGCCTCCTGGAGGAAGCTAGCAAGGTGGAGGCCGCCCAACGACGAATGAACGCGACCATGCGTGAGTACAACATCGTGCATGGCTTCGCCCGCTTGCCCGACACCAGTCGCCCGGCCCAGCCCCAGGGCCGAAACCTCGATTCAGAGCTGGATCGAGCCGCTGACCAGCGTACACCCGCGGTTCAGCCGGTCTACATTACCTCCGCCAAAAACATGAGAGTTGCGGAGCCAGTGGTCGCCGAACTAAGCCACCTAGAGGGTGAGGAACTGCTCCGCCAGCAAGAACGCGTCCAGCTCCTCGTGGTCATGGCAAACAAGCAGCAGGCTGAGGCAGAACTCAGCCTAGGTGTCAATAGCAAGACCCAACCGCGGATCCGGCTGCAGGAGCCAGCAAGGCCTATTCCCCAAACGGTGCGAGGCCAAACAACCATCCATGCAGCGGATCAGAATGCCGTGGGCACAACACCCAGGACGACGCGGCTGTCACCAGGTGAAACCATGACCCGGCTGATGAAGCCGGAAGAGGCCAAGCACTGCTCAAGTCCCGCCTATCCGGACGGCTGGGACCGCTCAAGCCGGAAGAACCACAAGACATGCACGCACGTATCGGCTTGTCCGGTCCAAGATGCTTCGGACCGGGCATTCGAAATGAACCGTTTTCAAAGGGATTTTCGCTCCCAAGGGACACACCAAAGTACAATGGCACAGTCAAGCTAGAGGACTGGCTAGTGGACTACACCACCATGGTAGGCATCACAAACGGCAACCGCCGGGTAGCTATGTGATGTGCCCCCCTCATGCTCCTCGACTCGGCCAGGACATGGCTCAACAGCCTCCCCGACAACAACATCAATGCTTGGATCAATTTCGAGAAGGCATTCATCCGCAACTTCATTGGCACCTACAGACGCGCAGGCCCACCCGGCAATCTCGCCCTTTGCGTGCAAGGCCCGGACGAATCCGATCGCTCCTACATCACCTGGTGGACGAGCATGCACAAATCCTGTGAAGGGGTGCACGAGCACCAGACGGTCGACTTCTTCGTCAACGGCTGCATAGATGGCACTATGCTCAAGCACAAGCTTCACCAGGTGGAGCCTACCACCATGGCGTAGACCATGGCCATCGTGGACAATTATGCCACCACGGACGTGGCAAAGAAAAGATTCGTCCGGGTAGACGACCAGGGGCAAATCATCATTGACGTCGCTGTGGATCGACGCCAGCCGGAGGGGAATAACCACAACCCTAGGCGACATGAAAACGGCCACGGCAAGAGGAAGGATGACCAGCCGGATAACCAATATGGTTCCAGGCAGGTGGCTGCGGTGCAGGAGGATCCGGCTGTAGGCGGTAGCTGGAGACAGAAGCCTGATGACCGGGCTCCAAGGCCCAAGTACACCATTGATTCAATGCTTGATGGGCCATGCAAGTTCCACAGTGGAGGCAACAAACCGTCTACACATACAACGCGCTAGTGCACCTAGACAATGAAGATGGCGGAGATCGCTAGCGTACCAGCTGCGTAGGCACAACCACCCCCAGTCGGCGGACCGCCAGGCAACCACAATCACCAGCACCGGAGGGAAGATGACGATGACAACTACCCCCGCCAGGTGGGAAACTACCACATCTTCACCACGAAGCCTGAAACCAAGCACAACAAGAGACGTCGCGAGGTGGAGGTGAACGCGATCATTCCCCCGTCCCCCAGTACCTCAACTGGTCGGAGCAAGAAATTGCATTAAGCCATAAGGACCAGCCGTTTGTGCTACCTCACCCAGGCACTTACGCGATGGTCCTAGATCCCATCATTGTCTCCAAGAAGCATTCGTGCAGATTCTCACGCGTCCTTGTAGACGGTGGGAGTAGCATCAACCTCCTATACCGTAGCTCGCTAGACCGGCTCGGCATTAGTGAGTCGCAGCTGGAACCATCTAGCACCTCCTTCCACGAAGTCATTCCGGGCCCGTCGCATTCACCCATCGGCAAGATCTAGCTGGACGTCATCTTCGGCACGGAGGATAACTTTCACCACGAGCCTATCTGGTTCGAGGTGGTCAACCTCTCCAGCGCATATCACGCAATCCTGGGGAGCCCGACACTCACCAAGTTCATGGCGGTACCACACTACGCGTACCTCAAGATAAAGCTACCGGGGCCAAAGGGTGTCATCACCGTGGCCGGCTGCTACAGGCGGTCTGTGGAGTGCGCCACAGACAGCTCCAAGATAGCGGAGGCCATGATCATCGCAGAAGAAAAGCACGTCATCATGCAAAATGTGGTAGCCCTAGAGAAGGATATGCCGGCTGGCGAGCCGAAGCATGCCAAAGAAGCATAGTTCAAGCCATACAAGGGCACCAAAAAGATCTTGCTAGACGAAGCCGAGCCGGACAAGTTCGTCCTGGTCGGAGACGGGTTCGACAGCAAATAGGAAGGCGCGCTCGTACATGCCTACGTTGATGATGTAGTAGTCAAGACCAAGGAGCACCAAACACTCCTTGAAGATCTGAAGGAAACATTCACCAACCCGTGCCGGTTCTAGATGAAGCTGATCCCAGAGAAGTGTGTGCCGGTTTTCTCGTATCAAAGCGAGGAATAGAGGTAAACCCGGAGAAGATTGGAGCGATCGAGCGCATGCAGCCACCTAAGAACCCGCGGGACATCCAGAAGTTCACCAGATGACTGGCCTCCCTCAGCTGGTTCATCAGCCAGCTGGGCGAGAAAGCACTTCTGTTCTACCAGCTCATGAAGAAGACATACAAGTTCGTCTGGACATCGAAGGTGGATGAAGATTTCCGCGACCTCAAGCATACGCTCACCTCACCGCCTATACTAGAAGCACCAACGGCAAAGGAGACGATGCTGATGTACATCGCAGCCACCAACCGGGTTGTCAGCATAATGCTGGTGGTGGAGAGGTTGGAAGAAGGAAAGGCGCAGCTGGTGCAACGACCGGTGTACTATTTGAGTGAGGTACTCTTGCTCTTGAAGCAAAACTACCCCCATTACCAGAAGCTGGTGTATGGCGTATACATGGCCGCCAAGAAGTTGAAGCACTACTTCGAAGAGCACTCCATCCGGGTGGTGGCGCTAGCGCCACTTTCAGAGATCATCGACAACAGGGACGCCATGGGCCGGGTGGCAAAATAGGCAATAGAGCTCTCCGCCCACATCATACAATACGAGCCAAGAACGGCGATCAAGTCCTAAGCCCTGGCGGATTTCCTAGTTGCCTTGCCCTAACTCCACGCATTAGAAGCTGCACTTCGACGACTCCAAGATGTACGGAGGGCTCGGAGCCGGAGTGGCATTACCTACCAAGAAAGACCGGCTCGAGTACGTGCTACATATCCACTTCCGCGCCTCCAACAACGTTGCTGAGTACGAGGCGCTCATCCATGGCCTCAAAACGGCAAAAGAGATCAGCATCCGGTGCATCCTGTGCTTTGGCGACTCATATCTGGTGGTGTAGCAAGTGTCAGGCGATTGGGACACTAGGGACGCAAATATGGCTCTATATCGCTTCTTTGTACAACAGTTGTGTGCCTGTTTCGAAGGATTCGAGCTTCACCATGTCCCTAGAATAAACAACGAGGATGCGGACACACTCGCCCGCATCGGGTCAACAAGACATGCAATCCTGCCTGGAGTCTCCCTTGAGCACCTGCGCAAGCCGTCAATCACGCCGCCTCCAAAATCCGACTCCATCATACTGGACACGGACTAGGGGACTGCCAGCTCCAAGACGCGAGAAGTTGCCACAAAGGACCCGGGGACTACGCCGCGACCCCCGGGGACTGCCGGCTCCAAGACCTCGACAGCTGCCTCGCCACACCCGAGGACTGCTTCACCCACCCGGGGACTGCCTCGCCACACCCGAGGATTTCCGCGTCCAGCATGGGAGCTGCCGGCTCTGCCCCTCCACTAGGCCGGCCGCCTGATGAGCCCAACCTAGCCATCCGCGTAGAGGTGAACCTGCTCATGCAGGTGGTATGCGCCATCCTGGAAACTCCAACATGGGCCAAGCTATTCATGAATTTCTTGGCCAATGGGGAGCTACCCGACGAAGAGGTAGAGGCAAGACAAGTGAAGCGCAGGGCGAGCGCATACACCATCATCAATAACGAGCTCTACAAGCGTAGTGTTGGGGGCATTTGCCAACGGTGCGTAAGCAAGGAAGAAGGAATCCGGTTGCTGATCCACATTCACCAGGGCGAGTGTAGCCACCACGCATTGTCACGGTCCATAGTGGCAAAAGCATTTTGCCATGCGTTCTATTGGCCCACGGCGCTGGAGGACACCGAGCAAATGGTCAAGGCATGCAACGGTTGCCAACGGTTTCGCCAGCAAAAGCACACTTCGTCTACGACACTCAAGACGATACCCATCACTTGGCCCTTTCCCATCTTGGGGCTATATATAGTCAGCCCTTTCAAAACAGCCCGATCCGGCATGATGCACCTGCTAGTGGCGGAGGAAAAGTTCACCAAGTGGATCGAGGCCAAACCAATAAAGAAGCTGGATGGGCCGACGGTGGTCAAGTTCTTCACAAACATAATCACGCGCTTCAGCTACCCCAACAACATCATAACCGACAACGACACGAACTTCGCCAAAGGGGCTTTCGCACGGTTATGTGGGGACAAGGGCATCCGTCTGGACCTTAACTCCGTGGCACACCCCGGCTGATCGAACCACTGATGCGATCTCTCGGATGCTGGATAGAGGAGCTGCCGGCTGGGCTATGGAGCCTGCGCACCACGCGCAACCGGTCCACTGGCTACACCCCATTCTTCATTTTTCCTCATCTACGGGGCGGAGGCGGTCCTGCCAACGGATATCGAGTTCGACGCACCCCGAGCTGTTATACTCAGAGCAGTAGGCCAAGGAAGCATGTGAGGATAGCGTCGACCTCCTCGAAGAAGCACGCGAGCTGGCCCTTATCCAGGTCCGCCATCTACCAGCAGAGCCTGTGTCGTTACCACGCCAGCCGGATCTCCAATGTCTCATTCCGCGAAGGCAACCTGGTGCTGCGGCTAGTGCAGGACACCAAAGGGATGCACCAGTTATCTCCCCTTGGGAGGGCCCATTCATCATCAACCGGGTGCTGCAGCACAACTCATACTACCTCATTGAGGCTCGCCAGCCAGAAAAAACAAGATGGCCCGTTCAGGCGAAGAAACTAAGCGCCCATGGAATGCGAACTTGCTTCGTCCATTTTACACTTGAACGAGAAGTGTATGTATCTTACCTTTATGTAATGAAGAAGCATGGCAGCCTCGACACAGTCTCGGGGACTCCGCAATATTTAGCAAATCATGGTGCACAATTTGGCTTTTCCGGCTGCATTATTTTAACCCCGGAACCGACGATATCCACCCGGGACTCGCCGGTTGTCCCAGATGGCCACGTGCTCCAAGAGGAAAAGCGGCTCTGAGAGCTTTCTCTTCGGTTCCGGCTACAGACCGCAAGCCAACTGACAGATCCGGCATGAGAAGAACGCTCGAAGACCCCTACACGAAAACGCCTCGAGGAAAACAAAAACGTCTGGATGTTCCGGTTGTGATCGCTCGCTCGAAGCTAATGACCAAAACCCGAAGTACCATGCAGTACGCCTACTACCTAACCCTTCGACTCTGGCTCACAGCTGGCAAGGGCACAAAATCAAACTGGCCAATGCTCACTGAGAAAAGGACAAAGTCGTCAGCCTAGCGCGAAACAACACGATTTCAAGCCTAGCATACTTCAAATTACGATTCCTCCTACGTTTGTCTAACCAGGCAAACAACATATTTGTTTTTTATATTTGCATGAGCCAAAGTTCTAAGACGAGCACCAGGGCCTGAGGCCGAGTGCCTCCCAGACGACAGAAGAGCAGGCTAAGGAGCTTTGACCCAGGTGTATCCTCTAGCCGGCCCGAACCTCGGGGACTACATCCTGTGGGTATGCTCGCGCGCCCCCACATAGAAACCTGCAAGAGACAACAATACAAAGGAGCTTCGACCTGGCTGTATCCTCCAGCCGACCCAAACCTCGGGGACTACACCCCATGGGTGCGCTAACGCGCCCCCACACAGAAGAAAGCACACAACGAGTGCAGATCAAGAAAAGAAGAAAGTGGAAGCACAGGGCACAAGAAAATATCATAAGTGAGGCAATGCTCCCACCATAATTCAGTACAAGACAAAGATAATTCTTCACAAACTCAAGAGGACAAGTTCTTCAACAACAAATACTCCTGGAATATCGGGTATCAGGCCTGAGGATTGGCAGAGGAGCCAGAGGCATCATTTGGAGCCTTGTTGTAGGAGGCGACGTCGGCCAAGGCGGTCTTTGGCGCAGCCGGGGAATCCGCATCCGTCGTAGCTAGAGCTTCAACATCTTCCACGGTTGGGCTAAAGTGGTATGGCTCCGTGCCAGCCGGGTCACTGAAGTACCGTTCCAGCTGGACGAAGCTCCCAATCTTCACGCCACAAGAGCGGATATCGGGAACCTCGGCGCGGAGCTGTTCATAGTTGGTCGCTTGACAGAATCCACGAGAGAGGCTCCGCAGATCCAGATCCGGGTACCAGGACTTCAGCAGGGCAAGCACCATCTCCGTGCCGCCGTGTGCCACCCACTCCCGTGCCACAACCATGAGGTCAGCGGTGCCAAAGATCTTCTCAACCAGTGCATCCATAGTGGTCGGCTGGTCGGTGTCAGGCCAGACATAGTCATAGACCTCAAGGGAAGCGGTGCATTGTCGCTTGGCCTCCTCGCTGACAACCACCACCAGCTCCTCTAGGTGGAGGTCACGCCTGACGTCCACCTCAGGGATGCACGCCAGAGCCTGGTCAGTGGCCTCAGGGTAATGAGCTGCACCCGAGAGAAGAAACAACGGTCAATGTCGGATGCGGAAGATAAAGGGCAAGGTAGGCCTGGTTTAAAGTTAATTACTGATGACCATCTTGGCAATCTGGCAAAGCTCTCCTAGTGCCGTCCTCTCCTTGGCCTGAGAAGCCTTAAGAGTCCCCACCTGAGTGGCATGGACCTTCTCAAGGTTCTTCAACGCCTCGGTCTGGATGTCCGCCACCTTCTTGGCCTGGCCGGCGATGACCTTATCTGCTGATGCGCAGCCAGCTGGCCCATCTGGTCCTGGCGATCTTTGTTGGACTCCTCCAGCCGGGCAACCTCCCCTTTAGCCTGGCAACCTCCCGGTCCCGGTTCGCGAGCAGAGCTGTAGGAGGGTAGCCAATGGTCAACAAGAAGCGCGAGAAGTCACGCAATCGGGAGGACACGGCAGAGCAGGCAATTTTATGGCCCAGATCTTGTGAAGCCTTGGCAGCATCAGCGAGAGCCCTCTACGGAAAAGAAGGAAGTAAGAACCAAAGAACCAGCTGAAGAGAAAGGCAATGAAAGACAGCAGAAATTGGCAAAGGGATACATACCTCGAACGAGGCCCTAGTGCCTTGGCCTGGCCAAGCCCTTGCTCTCGCACCTCGACCAGGTGGCGGGCCTCACCAAGAGCTAGGGTGCCGCCTTAGAAAGCTGTGCTAGGGCAGGGTCCTGTGGTGGCATGGCCCGGGCTAGTGTCAAGCCGATGACCTAGAAGTCGTCGTCCCTGCCGGTGCCCACATTGGACACCCCTGGGGCTCCGTTGCCCGTGCCACCCTACGGCTGCACGGAGGCCATAGGCTGCGGCACCTCCGCCGGCTCCTCCACTCGGTAGGCGACGGAACCAACTCCCGCCATCAGGCCAAGGGGAGGGGCGGCCACACCACCGCGCCCAGGCAAGAGCGCCTTGGCAAGCCGGGAGACGGCATTGGCCTGGTGCAGCGTCACAGGCGCAGCTGACGGCACCGCCTCCGCCGTGTCCGCAGCAGCCCTAGCGGGCACAACCTCGGGAGCCGCAGCCAGCGCTGCGGAGCCCTCAACCTCGACAGGCAAAGAGGCAGACGCGGTGGCGATGGTTGCGGAGCCAGGCAAGGCCATCGCCTCACTACACGAAGGACAAGGGCGCGATGAGCAAGTGCAAGCCTACCACTACAAGCAAAGGATACCAGAGCACGTACCTGGCAACGCTCGGCGTGGCGACCGCAGCTCTTGGGCGGTGACTCTTCTTCGCGACACCTCTAGCCGGGGCAGCGCTGGTCAAGGCGGCCCGCTTCCCCCTGGCCCTGCGCACGGCGGCTTCAGCCGGATCCACATCCTCGCCATGCACGACTGCTTCAACAAGCAGACAAAATTTCAAGTTTACGGCTAACACAATAGGAGCGAGGCAGACAAGGACAGGGAAAGGTTCCTCACCGGGTGGGAACTCGTAGCCCTTGTCAGCCCGGGTGGGGAACCGCTCTAGCTCCGTCTGCAGGTACTTCAAAGGCTTGAAGTCCACAGAAAAGAGAGTGAGCTCACCGTCCCCCATGCCATCCTCCTCTAGCTATGCCGTCAAGAGCTACTCAATAGGGGAAGATAAGAGGCACAAAACAATAATTCCTCAGGAAAAATTCACCCAGAGAAGAAGTGGAGAGGCTTACCATCGACGGCAGTAGGCCGTGGTGGTACGGCTGGCAGGAGAACTCCTAGTCCTCCACCAGCATCTCCTTCGAGATGGCGGCGAGCCACTCGTGAAAGGCCGCAAACGGGACGTCTAGCCAGGAGACCTGGGTGGGATCCAGATGGCCGGAGAAGTGGCACATCATGTGCGACAGTTTTTGCATCGGGAGCACACGACTCGCCATCCAGGACAGCAGAATGTCCCGGGAGGTGAGCCGCTCCTTCTCCACCAGCACTGCCATGTGGGCCGGTCGATGTCCGCCTAGGCGCCCAAGTTCTAGACGGACCAAGCCTTTCGGGTGGAGGGGATGTTCGCAAAGATCGGGATCTTGATCCAATCAACCTCGGTGGTGTTGCGCACATAGAAGTACGAGCGCTGCCACTGCTTGACGGTGTCCAGGAGGTCCAGCCATGGCATCACCGTTGATGGCCACGGGTAGATAGCGCAGTAGCATGTCTCCGCAGCGGCCCGCCCTTCCCCACCACCTGGAACTTGAAGTGGAAGAACTTCAAGAAGTACCCCGCATCGGGGCAAACACCTAGGTAGGCATCACAGCAGGCCGCATGGTGTGACAGTATTGGGACGGTGTGGCCCCCAAGTGATGGAGCTGGAGGTCGAAGGAGACGAGTATGTCGAGGACAAACCTGCTCAGCGGCAGCCCGAGGCCGTGGGCGAAGTGGGCGAGGAAGACGACGGCCTCACCGGGCCGGGGGTTTGGCACCCGCTCTCCCTCCGGCGCGAGGCGGTGCTTCACCAGGCGTTCCGACGGGAGGAATTTCCCCCACCGGTACTTTTGCACGAGCTCCTAGATACAATTCAAATGTATCTATAATTTTTGAAGTTCCATGCTTGGTTTTATCTACTTTCTTGTGTTTTGTGCACACTTTGGAGTACTTTTCATATGATTTCTTGGACTAACCTATTAACAAGAGCCATAGTGCCAGCTACCTGTTTTCTGCTATTTTTGGTTCCAGGAAGTCAGAAAATGAATATTCTCGGAATTGCATGGGACAAAAGCCAAAGTCGCTATTTTACCAGAAGACATTTGGAGCCAGAATACAAGACGGAGAAGGGCTGGGGCCGGGCCACACCACCTGGACACGCGACCAGGCCTGGCCCGCGCCAGGGGGTGGTCTGGCCGACCCCAGCACCCCCTCGGCCTCTCCTTCCACCTACATATTGCCTCCGATACCAAAACCCTAAGTACCCGATCAAAAATCCACGAAAGAGTCTATAGCCACCATCATCTCCATCCCTAGATCGGGAGGGATCTGAAGCTCTTCCCATGTCACATCCCAAAATTCTCCTAATTTTGGAATGTAAAGTAAATAAAATAACTTGGTTGAATTGTTTGACTTTGTTAAAATTTCTCAAAGAAAAGAAACTTTCTGTTATGATTTTCCTTCCTTGAATTCATAACCTTGTATGCCCAACTTGATTGCATTTCCTTCGACCATTGGTTTCTTTGGATGCATTTGAAACAAATATCGAACCATGCTTTAATTATTAAAGAGAGAGAATAAAATGACCTTCCCAATTATGGTGGAGAAGTATTTTATTACGCCACATTGGACTCTTAAATTCGTCACTTGAAAATTATGGATCTTCTAAATGTTTTTCCACCATCTATGGTTGAAGTGAGAGAAGATAATATGACTTCTTCATTTTACTTGGATTTCAATGTGTTTCATTTATGCACTATAGGTGAAAATACTATTTTTATGCATTGTGTGGCATTGTTGAATGAAGTGAGTGATTGGAATAAAACCCTAAAAACTATATCTAGAAATCTTGCATAGTGGCCATATAAGGCCAATTGCATAAAACTTTATATCCTTTTGATAATGCCTAAGTAGCCCTACTTGGAAAAAAAGGTATGAAATGATTTGTGTTTCAGTCATTGACATATGGCATGCATCTATGCATTGCATAAAGCATCGTGCAAATTTCTTTTTTTTTCAAACCCTTTTTTTAACCAAAACCCTATTTGCATCTATTATGTTTTAAATGAAGAATATATGGTTGAATTTTATAAATGGACAGCAATATGTTTCCCTAGTGGTCCAACATCAGATTATGAATTTTATAAATTTATAAAGAAGAATCAATTCATTTGGAACTACATTTCAAAAGTTATTAAACAAATTAGAACAAGAAAAGGAATAAGGAAAAGAAACAGAAAAAAGGGATCCTACTCTAACGGGCAAACCCGGGCTGCCCGGTCCTATCTGCCGCGTCGGCCCAGCTCTCCCCGCCGCACCCGCGCATCGTGCAAATAAGCCCAACAGTGGCCCAACATCGACCAACCCAGCCCGGTGCCCCTCTCCCTCCCACTGACGCAGGGGACCCACCCACCGTCTCCCTCCTCTCTCTCGAACTGGAGACCGAGACGAGCTTCTCTGATCCCGGACGAATTCCCGGCGATTCCGGACGAATTCGGTTGCTTCTCCCCAATGATCTGCACAAAATCTCCTTTATAAACCACGTGCTTATTTCCCCGTTTTTCTTTTCGAAAATTACAAACCCTAGCAGCGTTCCTCGAGCTCGCCATTGCCGCCGCCGTCGGAGCTACAGACCAAGGTCGAGCTCGTTGACTCCGACCTACTGCACCCTCCCTTTTACCCCTAGACTATGCCTACTTCTTCTCCGCTTCTGCTCACTCTTTCCCCATCTGCAGAGTCGCGTGCCACCGGGAATTGGTCGCCGGAGCACCACCGGAGACGCATAGCTCCAGGTGTCTTCCGTCACCGCCCGAGTTAATGATCCTCTACGCCGAGGATACCTGAGAGCTCCGCGAGTCGCGCCTCACCTCGTCGTCTAGCCCACCGTCGAAGATCATCGCCGGAGCACTGCCGATGATGAGCATCTGCACGGCACGCCACCGTTGTCCACCGTCAAATGCCGGTGAGAGCAAGCTCGCGTTCCCCACCGTCGAATTTCATCTGGATGGCATAGATTAGACCGGGCTCGCGAAGAGGTACCATCCAACCAGCGAGCGCCACATGGACGGCCAAGTCAGCGCCTGTCAGCGGGGTATATTCTAGGGAATATTCTCTATATTTGAAATTAATTAAAAATTGCAGAAATGTATTAAACATTGTAAAATTCATATAAAAATATCTACAACTCCAAAAATTGCAAATAATGTATCGTTGGATTCACAAACTTGCGTAGATTTTTATTCTGTAATAACATCTCAGGTTTAATGTATGTATTTTCCTGAGATTATAAAAAGTCTTAAAGTGGTATTAAATTCGCAGAAAAAGATCTGTAAATCTTTTTGGAGTAAATCCTTTTGGTTTAGGTTCTAAATTGATCTACCTGTCCAGTAGTATTTTTGTCACACTTGAACAACATAGTTTACAACATTGGTTCAATGTTTTGACTAATGACCTATTAACTAGTCCTCTTTTACGCCTAAATTGTTTTCCTTTGCATTAAAAGTTTTCCCATGCATCATTCGGTAGTAGCATTGGTCATAGAACATAACTAAACTACTGAAGCTTTATTAAAGTGTCATGCATGCATTGTGCTGCATTTGTTGATCTCTATGTGTGGATTGTTTATTTGGTTGAATTGCTTTCGTGTAGATTGTGAGGATTATAACCCGTGTGATTGTCCGGACTGTGCTTTTGACTCCGACAACTACCAAGGCAAGTGGAGCTTCATAAAATTCCTATTTACTTTCTATATGCATTGTAGCTTGTTTTGTTTTTATAAGTTATATCTATTGCTATGTTATATCCTAATATGGTCGTGGCCTTTCCTGTTAGGTGAGCCGTCGTAAGTAGTTGTGCTTAGTTATGCTTATGTAGACGAGGGTGTGATACACCATGCTAAAGATTGTTTTGAAAGAATGAGTTTGGAAAGTTTGAAAACAACTTAATTAATGAACTCTCTAGGTGGATTGGTAATTGCTTGGTTCGTGAATGCCGGGCCCATGTCTATGGTTTACCCGAGTAGCTCACTTGTGGATGACCACCCAGGTTTCTGAGAAATGATTAGTGTCTTGATTTGGTAGCTTCCGTGTGCAACCATATGCCAGTGAGTTATGGGTGGCTGGATGGACTTAGTAGGTCATGGCAACCCGAGCTCTTCGTATCCAGAGATGTAGTGAATGTGATAGGTTGGTACGGTGTGTGGATGGGCTTGGGAAGCTACTTCCCGAAATGTCTCTTCTTGGGCTTCTCCCTAACATGACTCAATATGCGAGTCATGGTACGAGCGGGTCGACCAAGTCATATGGGTAAAGTGTGCAACCCCTGCAGGGTGTAAAACTAAGTGCTTAGCCGTGTCCCCGGTAATGGACGATTGAGTTACATTATTTTGGGTGCTATGACATGTTCTCATTCATTCTAACTTTGTAACTGTTAAAACTTGTGGTTGAAACTAAATTGGGTTGTGTGATGATGATCAAATGCTTTACAAATGATAGGATAAAGTTATTTTGCTGCTGCAACTAAGCCTGAACCCCACAAGCCAGATATGCATGTACATATTAGTCTTGTTGTTTCTCTCATTGTTCCACTTGCCAATACATTCAAAGTATTGACCACTCGTTGGCTGCAACCTTTCATGTTGCAGGTTATTGTTCCGATTGTTCTGAGTGATCTTATAGGTTGCGAACCTCCACTCAACAGTTGTTCGCCTGTGGCACAATTGAAGATGGAGCCTATTATCTATTTATGCTTTTGTATGCTACTTGATGTTTTGAGCTAAGCATTATGTAATAATTGCAAATTGTGGATCATTCGATGTAATAATGATGCACTGTTATATTCTTTGGAATTCATCTGTACTATGTGTGCGAGCGAACCGATCCAGGGATTGGCACTATACACAGGAACTCAGCCTTATCAGGCAAGGGTGTTACATCCCGACACCCTGCCGGAGAGGGGAATTCACACTGGAGGCCTTCTTCATCATCATGCAAGCCTCCGGTGTGATGCGTGAGTAGTTCATCTCTGGACTACGGGTCCATGTAGTAGCTAGATGGCTGGTTCTCCTCCCTTGTGCTTTCATGTTTAGATCTTGTGAGCTCCGTTCATGATCAAGATCATCTATTTGTAATTCTGCATGTTGTGTTTGCGGGGATCCGATGGATATTGAGATGCTATTTCAGATTGATTATTGATTCTATCATGTCTTTGTTATTTGTGATCTTGCATGCTTTCCGTTGTTAGTAGCTATCTTGGCCAAGTAGATGCTAGCAACTCCAAGAGTTAGTATTTATGCTCGATAGTGGGTTCATGCCTCTGGTAATCTGGGAAGTTACAGAAATCTCTAAGGTACTAGATGTGCTGTTGCTACTAGGGAGAAAACAACAATCCTTTGACCATAGAATAATCGTATTGTTTATTTTACATGCAATTCGTAAAGCAATAATCTGTTCCTAGCAACTTAATACTGGAGGGGGTTCGAATGATAACCTGAAGGTGGATTATTAGTCATAGATGTAGTTGGATGGCAGTCTTTGTATAATGTTGTAATGCCCAATCAAGTCTCAAAAGAGTCAAGATGATTAGTATGTGCTTGTATGCTTTCATGATGTCTGTCAATTGCCCAGCTGTAATTTGTTCACACAACATGTTATCTATCTTAAGGAGAGCCACCTCTAGTGAACAATGGACCCCAGTACTTTCTTTTACTTTCAATCTATAATCAACTGTTTACTGCTTTGTGTTTACTTTCTGCAAACTATTACTTTCTTCCATTCGATACGTTTAATCCTTTGTTTTCAGCAAAACCGGTGAGATTCACAACCTGATTGCAAGTTGGGGCAAAGTTCTGTGGTTGTGTTGTGCAGGTCTCCACGTTGCTGCTGGCACGGGTAGTGCGCCTTGCCAACGTTCAGCTAGCTACACCTTTGGGGTGTTTCCTTGCTCCTACTGGATTGATAACCTTGGTTTCATACTGAGGGAAAACTTGCTGTTGTGCTCATCGTACCTTCCTCTTGGGGTTCCCCAACGAGCTCGATATATTTTGGGCCATCAACAACTTTTTATGGCGCCGTTGCCGGGGAGTCAAGGACATCTTCACAAGGGGAATCCCTCATAACCAATCTCTTTACTTTGTTATTTTCGTTTTGCTTAGTTTACTTTTGTTTTGTTTGCTTGTTTCTTTATCAAAAATATAAAAAAATAGTTTTACTAGTTTGCTTTCTTTATCAAAAACACAAAAAATTAAGTCTCCTTTTGTTGTTACCTCTTCCTTAGCTCACCATGTTGATCCATAAATTCACCCTGAAAGACCTTTCAATAGGTAGTGGTTCAATTATTGGAAAAGATAATATTGAAGAATTCTTTAATCATGTTAGTAAACATGAGGATATTGAGGATAGATCCCTTGCAGAACATGCTCCAAACTATGAGATTGCTGCAGCTTCTTTAGTTCACATGTTGGAAGCTAGGTTTATTAACCTTAACCCCTTAATGCAAGTAATGTTTCTTAAAATTAAAGAAGTTGAGGACCCTGAAAAGAGGGACTTCATTCTTGAAACTTTGCTTAAGGAATTCTATGATGTTGCCAAGGAAGCTAGAAAAGTCTTTGAACATTTCAATATGCTAGGCTCATGTGTAGTTGTTGTTGGTACATGAGAAAATATGAACAAAACTGAACCTAATGGGGAGGAAACTAAGATACCAATACCCTTTAAACTAGTTGCAATACATGAAGCCATAGAAAAGAATCTTGATTGTATTGTTCCTAAAAACCCTTTTGATGAAAGTAGTGCCTAAGAGCATTGAGAGAGGATCCTCTAGAACTTATTTGGATGATATACCTTGCCTTGTTGAAAATATTTCTGGTATTAATCTTAATGCTTCTTCATTTGAGAACACTTGATTCTTTTCCTTTCTTCTTATGCCTAACTTAAAGGCGTTAAAGAAAAGTACTTATTGGGAGATAACCTAAAAGTTATAGATGAGTCTTGGAAGTTATTACTTCGGTAATAACCGCTCCTTATCCTTTTTATTTGCTTTTTGTGCCAAGAGTAACCAATAATGAGAGAGAAGTAATGATTGGGAAAGTTGTTGTCCCGAAACAGATTTCTATGCTTCACCGTAAAAAATTGTGTAAATTCTATGTACGTCCTTTCGAGGCATGAATTTTTGTGCTTCTGCCCTAGGTTGTTATCTAACTTTCTATAGTTTAACACTTTTTGATTTGAGAAACAGAAGGTCTTTGAAAAAATTCGTCTTTACCTGCTGGTCTGTTTTGAATAATTTCTGCCATTTTCTGCATTTGCTTCTTGTTGGTTCCTTTTTGAGTTCTTTTGGGGAATTGAGCTTTTTGAGGGAATTGCTTCAGTAGCTTGTCTTTTAATGGAAGTTTTATTGGTATTAGAACTGAACCTTAAAGACTTATTATCTTGAGTGCACTAATGTTGCTAATAAAGATTGTGTGAAGTTTTGTATGAAGGAAAAATTTCAGGTGTATGGAAGGAATGAGTAATGAGATGAAGGATGGAATAAATCTCAAGCTTGGGGATGCCACGCGTGTCATCCCAAGAAAATATCCAAGAAGTAAAAGCATCAAAGCTTGGGTATGACCAAGGCATCCCCCTCTTCATCAAGAAAAATCCCAGGTTTCTTCCAAACGCTTCATTTTTATTGTTTCATGCACAACTGTGTTGTTCTTGGAGCGTCTTCTTTTTCGTTTTGGTTTTTTGTTTGTTTTGTTTGCTTTTTTTTCTTAGTTTACTGAATAAATTGGTTGGACCCCTCTTTCATGCATTGGTTTTCAAATAGTTTGGTTTGGTTTGGTTTGGAAAAGAGTAGGAAAGTTCATGCTTAAGTGGTAAAGAGAGCTTGTTTTTGACTATGGCCTATGCTTTGTCATGCCTTGCTTGATATTGTTTTGGCTTTATCCTTAGTATTCTTTGTTGTATCATGACTTGTTATAAACAATTGAGATTTCTTAATGTGCCTTGGATGAATCATGCGTTGTTTTAGCATATTAAAGCATAGTATAGTGGTATTCTCCTTTGATGCTTTATTTGGGTTGACTTGGCGCATGCTCACACCATGTTATGACTATCTCAAGTCACCATAGCCCTTATTATCCTTTAGTTTTCAACTTGTAGTATCACTTTATGGTTTGATCGATGATGTTTTGTCGCTCTACATGATTATGGCCATTATTGCTCTCTTAGTTTGTCGCTCCCAGTCTTTTGGTAGCCTCCACAACCAAGTATGAGTTCCACTCATGCATCCAAATCCCTAAACCAAGTTATTCCAAAGAGTCCACCATACCTACCTACTAGAATATGCTATTCCAAGCATATTCATGTTTTTGTTTACCTTCCAAATTAAACTTGTTATGAGAAAACTAGTGATTAAATCTCTCACGAACTTGATGGCACAATTTACTTTTTGCATTTAACAAACCTGAACCATTGGGTCCTTCTTTGTTGAGTATATGCTAGCGCTTTATAAGTTGAAATTAGCAGATGCATGTATCATGGGGAACGCTTTCAACATTGCACTTGTACTTTGTACCCCGTTGATATCATGTTCTTTTGCTTATGGATCCCGGCGATGTGAAATAAAAGTGTAACTTGTAAGATCATGGATTTTGTATGTGTGTTAGAGAAACGCCTGGGCCACTAGCCTAAGCCATGCCTAATCATGGTGGAAACTTGCAGCATCACCATAATGAGCACTCTATGAAGCATCCTCAATAAAAACCTATGCAAATAGAAAATGAAAAGATCGCTGAGATGCTCATTGTCTGCTTGCCTTGTCATTTTGATTATGGGATAGCTCCTGTATCATGTGCAAGGGGTACCCCGTTGCCGATTCTTAAAGATACACATGTATTTACAATGACAAGAGCTTACTTGTGACTAAAGTTTAGTAGCATGAGGTTCGGTCTTTGTAAGTAAGGGGCATGAGATTTCAGTTTATAACTTGTCAAGCATATCCTCTTAGTTGTGTCACTTTAACCTTAATCACCTTCAAGATGCTTATGATAGGGGCAATGAGAGCTGAAAGCTATAAGTACCATAATTTTTGGAAGCTCTTTATGAGACTTGAATCCCTACTTCCTTCTATGAAGGCCTTTCTTCCACCATTATATTGAGTCTCCACCTTCTACCTTTATGCACCTACTTTGAGAGCATAGTGGCCATTCTTAGTTCTATGTGCATTGTCCCAAGACTAGTTGATTGATGCATAACTTGATATTGCTTGTTTTAAACTATTTGTATTAGTCACTCTTATGAACTTTGAAGGTGTCCTATGCATTTATATTTGCTACTCTATGAGGGACAAGCTGAATGCCATTATGCTATGTTTTCTTTATGTGAAACAAACAAACTTCTTGCAAAGCATTGTTATTCATGAATCTTTTGTTTGTGCCTTTTCATGTTTCATCATAGTTTATTTGTCTTATTGTTAGAACTTTGCATCTCATGTTATGATTGAAGTACTATGATCCAAGCTTTGAATGTTTTATAAATACTTTGATCAAGTTTATGATGGTGCATGTCACCTAAAAAATTATTATTTCTTTTTATCACTTACCTACTCGAGGACGAGCTGGAGTTAAGCTTGGGGATGTTGATACATTGCAAATGTATCTATAATTTTTGATGTTCCATGCTTGGTTTTATCTACTTTCTTGTGTTTTGTCCACACTTTGGAGTACTTTTCATATGATTTCTTGGACTAACCTATTAACAAGAGCCACAGTGCCAGCTATATGTTTTCTGCTGTTTTTGGTTCCAGGAAGTTAGAAAATGAATATTCTCGGAATTGGACGGGACAAGAATACGAGACGGAGAAGGGCTAGGGCCTGGCCACACCACCTGGAAGACATCTGGAGCCAGAATACGAGACGGAGAAGGGCTAGGGCCTGGCCACACCACCTGGCCACGCTGCTAGGCCTGGCCCGTGCCAGGGGGTGGTCTGGCTGACCCCAGCACCCCCTCGGCCTCTCCTTCCGCCTATATATTGCCTCCGATACCAAAACCCTAAGTACCCGATCAAAAATCCATGAAAGAGTCAGTAGACGCCATCATCTCCATCCCTAGATCGGGAGGGGTCTGAAGCTCTTCTCGACACCTTGCCGCAGAGGGGAATTCACCTTGGAGGCCTTCTTCATCATCATGCAAACCTCTGGTGTGATGCGTGAGTAGTTCATCTCTGGACTACGGGTCCATGTAGTAGCTATATGGCTGGTTCTCCTCCCTTGTGCTTTCATGTTTAGATCTTGTGAGCTCCGTTCATGATCAAGATCATCTATTTGTAATTCTGCATGTTGTGTTTGCAGGGATCCGATGGATATTGAGATGCTATTTCAGATTGATTATTGATTCTATCATGTCTTTGTTATTTGTGATCTTGCATGCTTTCCGTTGTTAGTAGCTATCTTGGCCAAGTAGATGCTAGCAACTCCAAGAGATAGTATTTATGCTCGATAGTGGGTTCATGCCTCTGGTAATCTAGGGAAGTGATAGAAATCTCTAAGGTACTAGATGTGCCGTTGCTACTAGGGAGAAAACAATAATCCTTTGTTCATAGAACAATCATATTGTTTACTTTACACGCAATTTGTAAAGCAATAATCTGTTCCTTGCAACTTAATAATGGAGGGGGTTCGGATGATAACCTGAAGGTGGATTATTAGTCATAGATGCAGTTGGATGGCGGTCTATGTATAACGTTGTAATGCCCAATCAAGTCTCAAAGGAGTCAAGATGATTAGTATGTGCTTGTATTCTTTCTCGATGTTTGTCAATTGCCCCGCTGTAATTTGTTCACCCAGCACGTTATCTATCTTAAGGAGAGCCACCTCTAGTGAACTATGGACCCCGATCCTTTCTTTTACTTTCAATGTACAATCAACTATTTACTGCTTTGTGTTTACTTTCTGCAAACTATTACTTTCTTCCATTCGATACATTTAATCCTTTGTTTTCAGCAAAACCGGTGAGATTGACAACCTCATCGCAAGTTGGGGGCAAAGTTCTGTGGTTGTGTTGTGCAGGTCTCCACGTTGCTGCTAGCATCGGTAGTACGCCCTGCCAACGTTCAGCTAGCTACACCTTTGGGGTGTTTCCTTGCTCCTAATGGATTGATAACCTTGGTTTCATACTGAGGGAAAACTTGCTGCTGTTCTCACCATACCTTCCTCTTGGGGTTCCCCAACGAGCTCGATATGTTTTGGGCCATCACTCCTCGGTCACATAGGAGCCGCACCACCCGCCGACATGCTCTAGAAGCATCTTGTTAGTGGTGACAACTGTAACATCCCAAAACTTAATCCAAAGTTAATCAAGATAAAATCTACCCAATTTAGGTGTAACAAAGACTTTTCCATTTAAAATGATTAAGCATTCATATGTGTGTGCATTTAATTTATGAGTTGTTTTGAATTGCCATGTTTGAGTGATCCATTGGTTGTAAAATGATTCTAAGGTGAATTAAACATCATCTAGATCATTCCCAAACAAATCCCAAAGAAAAAGAAATCAAAAAGAATTAATTAAGCAAATGGTCACTTTTGCCATTTTAATCACCTAGCCTACTTTGGCTATTCCTAGAACCCAAATCTTAACAGAAACAATTGTGGTTCTTTGCACCCCTTGCTAGTACAAGCAGTGATGTACCGAGGCCCACTTTGTTTCATCCCAAAAACTTTCAAACATTAAATTTAACCGACATTTGAAAATTGAATGTAGTTCATATGTATAGATCACACTTATTCAAAAACCACTCAAATAAACTCCATTTTTAAATCCCAAGAAAACATAGATGCTTAAGCATAAGATGAATCACTCCACCAAAAATATCCCAAAAATTCAAATATTTTCTTCATGCGGCCATTGTGTCGAACACCTGGCAGGCAGATAAAAAGTGGCCTAACTATTACTGTTGCTAGTTAAGCCCTTGTCCCCCTCTGAACCCTCTTTGCACTCCCCTGTCCCCCTAGCATCTAACCAAGCCCAGACCAGCACCCCCTTCCTCGTAGCGCCAGTGCAACGCCGCCCAAATGAGGTCACCGCCGGCCGAACGCGGGCAGCACGCCAGAGACCGATTCGCGCCATTCCAGCGTGCCCACTAGCTCCGCCCAACCCTACCGCCGCCCACGGTCCTCCCCTCGATAAATCCCAGCCCCCGGACCACCTCAGCACCACGCCGCCCTTTCTCTTTGCGCCATGCGCAGCGCACGCCAGAGCCCGATCGCCACCAGCACGCAGTAGACCGTGCCTCGACACCAAATCACGCACGTCGCTCCGCCTCAACACACACACCCCGCCAGACACGGCCGTGCACCGCCGCGTGACCCATAGTCGCCGGGAGCTGCGTCGAGCACCGCCTTTGTCTCCCACAGAGCGGGAAGCTCCCGACCATATGCCACCGCCCCTAGCCACGCCATTGCACAGTAGCTAACCGCCAGCAGACCACCCACCATCCTCCTATCTCGCCACGCCGGTAGCCCCCCTGTTTCCCCGTCACCGACGAGCCGCGCCCATGCCTCTCGGTATCACCGTTGAGCCTATATAAGGAGGCCACCCCAGCACCATCTATTCACACCATTCCACTCCTATCTCTCCACTGACCATTTCCCCTCTTTCGCCGGAGCCACTCGAGTCGCCGTTCACCGAAATTGCACCGGAGGAGGCCGCTGCAGAGGGGGAGACGCTGCCATTGATTCCATCCACCTCATCCCCTGCCGCGACTTCGCTTGAGCTCACCATCGTCGTCCAGTTCGACCGCCCGCCTCGCCGCACTAGCTAGAGCCCTGGTACGTCCCCAGTAGACTCCCACCAGCCGTTTAGGGTTCGGTCTCGTCGGCGACGAGTCCGTCGTCGACGACGACTATGGACCGTTGATCTATGTTTTAATCATAGCGCCCAGATCGTCCCGTACCGCTTCGCGTTTAATGACTCACTGATATGTGGGCCCCCCTGTCAGCTGCCCTCTGCACCGCGGAGCACCACTGGGCCGGCCCATTTATTTTCCCGCGCTGGCCCTCTGATTCAAATTAGGTTTTTCTATTTAGATTTAGAATCAATTATGTCCCTTAGTTTATAAATCAATTTAGAAAGATTTACTAAACCAAATTGAGTGATTCCAATTTTGTTGGAAAGCTACTGAAATTATCTATCCAAGCCCGTTGGATTTAAATCATTTAGAGTTAGAGATCTATCCTAGTAAAAATAACAAGATAGAAGCTTTTGCACATTCTAACATTTTTCTAAAATCAACCATAATAGCTTTTGAGTTGATTCCAGCTCTCAAAAATCACATTTAACTATACCTATCTGAGTATGTAATAATATTAAGGTTTGCATGCAGTGAGTTTGGACTAGTACCAAAATAATGCTATATAGGCATTTCTAGTCACTTTAAATCATTAATTATTAAACTTAAACTTATTCAAATGTGGTCCAACCTTTAAATCATATTCCCATATGTTAGAATATGTGGTGATGACATGTGTCCACATGATCCCATATTTTAATTGGAGAATATTAAATCTTAGTTATTTTCAATGAGTAGAAATTACTTTTCTCAAATAAAAAGAATGAGGCTAGTTAATTCAACCTTGTGATGCTTGTGATCATAATCCTGACCATTGGGCTGTTAGATCCAATGGTTCAGAGCAACTGGATTTATGTTGAACAGCTAGTACGTACCTAGAGCAACCTCCACCATGTTCTAGAAACCATCATGTCACCCCCATAGCATAGTAGGCTATATTCTGAATTTGCGTAGATAGTTATTATTAATGGCACCAATCCTGACCATTGGGATGTTAGATCCAATGGTTCAGAGCACCTGGATTCGTGTTGACCAATACCTATAGAGCAGACTCCACCATGTACCCCCCAAATCATAGCACAATAGGCTGTATTCTCCATGTGTGTGGATAGTTATTATTAATAAACTTAATGTATGCATTCTTTTCTCTATCAAGACTGTAGGTTAATAATAACAACTTAATGTTTATTAAATCACATTTCATAGAGTATATATGTGTGCGACTCCTTCCTTTTACTAGTAGACTTAATGTATGCTTTTTTTCTCCAACAAAACTATTGGTTAATAATAACAACTTAATGTTTGCTAAGTCACATTTCATACAGTATATACGTGTGTGGCTCATGCCTTTTACTAGTAGACTTAATGTATGCCCTTTTTTCTCTAACAAGACTATTGGTTAATAATAACAACTTAATGTTTGCTAAATCACATTTCATATAGTATATACAAGTGTGGCACGTGCCTTTACTAGTCCATTCTAGCTAGCATCTACTAGAAGATACAATATGGATAGTACATTATTTTACCCACTATAGTGTATGAATAACTTAGAATATTGACCGTTGGATCAAGACTCGTGAATCCCAACATTGTCAACCAGATAGATCTTCTTTTTCATTATGGCATCTAGAAGATACTATTAATAGTCTTCCTTATCGTATCTTACCACTATATTTTTTGCGGATAACTTTGAATATTGATTGGTTGGATCAAAACTCGCGAATCCCAACATTGCCAGCCGTTGGATGTACTGTCCTATTTTGGCATCATCTCTAGAAAATACTAGTGTTTATGTTATCTTATCTTACCACTATACAGTGTACAAATAATTTCGAATATATTGACGATTGGATCAAGACTCGGGAATCCCAACATTACTAGTCGTTGGATCTTCTTTTCCATTGTACTAGCTAGAATCTCTACTAGAAGATATTATGGATATTGCGTCTTTAGCACAATGAACGCAATGCACAAACCTCAAAAAACACTACTCCATCATTCTATTCCCTTTGATCCAAATTATTGTTCTTAGATTTGTCTAGATTTGGATGTATCTAGCACTAAAACATGACTAAATACAACCGAATCTAGACAAATCTGAGAACAATAATTTGGATCGGAGGGAGTAGAATATTCTTCTCAGACGTTTCTCTAGACCATATCTTACGAAAATTTTCATGTATTAGATATAAAGCTTATAAACATTTACTTCTACATGATACAAAGTATAAGAACTAAATATACACCCATACTTTATAGATAATGTCGATCGAATTTAATTTTTGTGATCTAGGTTTACCTATTATATAACAAAATCTTACCACTATATAGTTTGCGAATAACTTTGAATATTGATCGATTAGATCAAAACTCACGAATCCCCATCTAGCTGTTGGATCTTCTTTTCCATTCTGACATCATCTCTAGAAGATACTATTGTTTACTAGTCTTACACCACTATATAGTGTATGAATAACTTTGAATGTTGACCATTGGATCAAGACTCGCAAAAACCAATATTTCTAGTCCCTAGATCTTCTTTTCCATTCTAGTATCTAGAAGATTCTATTGATAGTTTTCATCACAATGAATGTTATGCACAAACCTCAAAACATACTTCTCCATCATTCTAGAATCTTCTCCCTCGTTTCTCTAGACCATGTTAGCAAAATTTTCAAGTTTTAGATAGCTAATAATCATTGACTTCTACATGATATACAAAGTACAAGAACCAAATATACACCCATATTATATAGATGTTGATCAAATTTATAATTTTCTGCTTTACCTATTATAATATTATATAGTGATGATATGCTAGATGTCTATTATCTGAGTCTCACGTGCAGGACACGTAGAACTTACTAGTACTAGTAAAAGGCACGTGTCACACACGTATATCTCTACTATTATAATAGAGCAGTTTTGAATTGTATCCATAGCACCAATCCTGACCGTTGGGCTATTAGATCCAATGGTTCAGAGTAGCTGAATTCGTGTTGAATAGCACCTAGAGCAAACTCCAGCATGTTCTAGAACCATCATGTCACCACCCCCAAAATTTCATAGCACAATAGGTTGTATTCTCTCTACTACTATAATGGAGCAGTTTTGAATTGGATCCATAACACCAATCCTAACTGTTGCGATGTTTGATCCAATGGTTCAGAGAAGCTAGATTCGTGTTGAATAGTACCTAGAGCAAACTCCACCATGTTCTAGAACCATCATGTCACCACTCCAAAAATTTCGTAGCACAGTAGGCTATATTCTCAATATGTGTAGATAGTTATTATTAATAGACATAATGTATGCATTTTTCTCTAACAAAACTGTTGGTTAGTAACAACTTAGTGTTTGTTAAATCACATTTTAGATACACCGTTGGGCTGTTAGATCCAATGGTTCAGAGCAACTAGATTCATGTTTAATAGTACCTAAAGCATACTCCACCATGTTCTAGAACCATCATGTCACCACCCCCGAAATTTCATAGCACAGTAGGCTGTATTCTCAATATGTGTAGATAGTTATTATTAATAGACTTAATGTATGCATTTTTTTCTCTAACAAAACTATTGGTTAATAATAACTTAATGTTTGTTAAATCACATTTCATATAGTATATACGTGTCTGGCACGTGCCTTTTACTAGTTCTGTATGAAATGTGATTTAACAAACATTAAGTTGTTATTAACTAATAGTCTTATTAGAGAAAAAATGCATATATTAAGTGTCTGGGGGATGACTCCGGGTAGGCCAAGACAGGCTCACCTGGATGGCTCCAAGGAGCTCTGGCCGTCTGGGCCCAAGACAAGGAATCACAGCCGGGTGGAAATCCCCACCCGGTCCGCATTCAAGTTTCCCCGGCTGGCCCGTCTTGCCGGGTAGCCAGAAGAACCGGCTAGGAGGCCGCTCCTAGCTGGCCGCCTCGGACCCGCTGGCCAAAGTACAGGGGAGGTGACGCTCCTCGCTGAGCGCATCTCTGACCGGACAGGCTGTCTCGCTCGGTCGGCGCTACCAGACAACTACGCCAAAGCTGGAGGCTGACGAGTAAAGCTCCGGATGACGAGTAGAGCTCCAGCTGACGGACAAAGTGCCGGCTGATGGAGAAAGTGCTAGCTCTCGAGTAAAGCGAAGGTGCTAGACACTATAGCACTATCCCCTTGTACTGGAGGCTTTACTGGACCCGGGCCTACCGTTCGGGCCCGTCCAGCTGGCCCACTTTGTAAACCCCAGATCCAAATAATAAACCCTAGAGCCCACTTTGTAAGCTACCTCTCCCAACCAGCATATAATAGGAGGCAGTGCTAGGCTTCTAGGTAGACAATTACAAGTTAGAAGTTCTCTAGATTGGACAAGTGGAGTAGTTCCTCTTCTTCCTCTAGCCAGGAGCAGCTAGGGAAACAACTCAAGGAGCACCTATACTGGGCCTTCGCCCCCTGATAGTAGATCCTTGCAGGAGTAGGAGCGTTACCTTGACAAGAGGGCTCCGAACCTGGGTACATCACTGAGTTTGCAGTATCTGTGCCCAACCCGTTGCGAGTAGCCACCGATAGCATCCTGATTGTCCCCACTCATGCCATCCCCAATGGAACTACCGTGTTCCACACCACGACAGTTGGCGCCCACCGTGGGGCACATCCCTTCGGCTAGGATCATCTTTCGCATTGGACTTCCGCTCGTCGCCGGCGAACGAGTCGCCTCTGGCCTCGTCCTCACCTTCGGCTCCTTCGACTGTGTCCTTGATAACGCGTTCTGCTTCAACCGGGAGACCTTCCCAAGCGGCGGTTCCATTATGCAGTTCAGAGAGCATCGCGTCTATGTTGCCACCGTCGCCGAGACCTTCCCTCACAAGATTATCACCATGTCTGGCGCACCACCTGGCTTCTCCGCTTTGTGCGCTCCCAGCGGCAGCATCAAGGTCATGATGGCGGGCTCGAGCAAAAACCGCCGCTCACCTATGGAGCGCAACGGAGAAGGCCACGGCGCAACTTCACGCGTCCAGGACCCGCTCACCGCATCCATTGAGCACCTCCACAACCCCATCACCCCATCGAGGCAGACCCGGTGGCGACTGTGGCAGCAGTGGAGGCTACCCGCCAGAGCCTCCTGGAGGAAGCTAGCAAGGTGGAGGCCGCCCAACGACGAATGAACGCGACCATGCGTGAGTACAACATCGTGCATGGCTTCGCCCGCTTGCCCGACACCAGTCGCCCGGCCCAGCCCCAGGGCCGAAACCTCGATTCAGAGCTGGATCGAGCCGCTGACCAGCATACACCCGCGGTTCAGCCGGTCTACATTACCTCCGCCAAAAACATGAGAGTTGCGGAGCCAGAGGTCGCCGAACTAAGCCACCTAGAGGGTGAGGAACTGCTCCGCCAGCAAGAACGCGTCCAGCTCCTCGTGGTCATGGCAAACAAGCAGCAGGCTGAGGCAGAACTCAGCCTAGGCGGCAACAGCAAGACCCAACCGCAGATCCGGCTGCAGGAGCCAGCAAGGCCTCTTCCCCGAATGGTGCGAGGCCAACCAACCATCCACGCAGCGGATCAGAATGTCGTGGGCATAACACCCGGGACGACGCGGCTGTCACCAGCTGAAACCGTGACCTGGCTGATGAAGCCGGAAGAGGCGAAGCGCTTCTCAAGTCCCGCCTATCCGGACGGCTGGGACCGCTCGAGCCGGAAGAACCACAAGACACGCGCGCACGTATCGGCCTGTCCGGTCCAAGATGCTTCGGACCGGGCATTCGGAATGAACCGTTTTCAAAGGGATTTTCGCTCCCAAGGGACACACCGAAGTACAATGGCTCGGTCAAGCTAGAGGACTGGCTAGTGGACTACACCACCATGGTAGGCATCACAAACGGCAACCGCCGGGTAGCTATGTGATGTGCCCCCTCATGCTCCCCGAGTCGGCCAGGACATGGCTCAACAGCCTCCCCGACAACAGGATCAATGCTTGGATCAATTTCGAGAAGGCATTCGTCCGCAACTTCATCGGCACCTACAAATGCGCAAGCCCACCCGGCGAGCTCGCCCTTTGCGTGCAAGGCCCGGACGAATCCGATCGCTCCTACATCACCTGGTGGATGAGCATGCACAACTCCTGCGAAGGGGTGCACGAGCACCAGGCGGTCGACTTCTTCGTCAACGGCTGCAGAGATAGCACTATGGTCAAGCACAAGCTTCACCAGGTGGAGCCTACCACCATGGCGCAGACCATGCCCATCACGGACAAGTATGCCACCACGGATGCGGCAAAGAAAAGATTCGTCCAGGTAGACGACCAGGGACAAATCATCATTGACGTCGCTGTGGATCGACGCCAGCCGGAGGGGAATAACCACAACCCTAGGCGACATGAAAACCGCCACGGCAAGAGGAAGGACGACCAGCCGGATAACCAATATGGTTCCAGAAAGGTGGCTGCGATGCAGGAGGATCCGGCTGTAGGCGGTAGCTGGAGACAGAAGCCTGATGACCGGCCTCCAAGGCCCAAGTATACCATTGAATCAATGCTTGATGGGCCATGCAAGTTCCACAGTGGAGGCAACAAACCATCTACACATACAACGCGCCAGTGCACCTAGAAAATGAAGATGGCGGAGATCGCTGGCGTACCAGCTGTGTAGGCACCACCACCCCCAGTCGGCGGACCGCCAAGCGACCACAATCACTAGCGCCGGAGGGAAGATGACGATGACAACTACCCCCGCAAGGGGGGAAACTACCACATCTTCACCACGGAGCCTGAAACCAAGAACAACAAGAGACGCCGCGAGGCGGAGGTGAACGCGATCATTCCCCCGTCCCCTAGTACCTCAACTGGTCGGAGCAAGAAATTGCATGAAGCCAGAAGGACCAGCCGTTTGTGCTACCTCACCCAGGCACTTACGCGATGGTCCTAGATCCCATCATTGTCTCGAAGAAGCATTCGTGCAGATTCTCACGCGTCCTTGTAGACGGTGGGAGTAGCATCAACCTCCTATACCGCAGCTCGCTAGACCGGCTCGGCATTAGTGAGTCACAGCTGGAACCATCTAGCACCTCCTTCCACGAAGTCATTTCAGGCCCGTCGCATTCACCCATCGGCAAGATCTGGCTGGACGTCATCTTCGGCACGGAGGATAACTTTCACCACGAGCCTATCTGGTTCGAGGTGGTCAACCTCTCCAGCGCATATCACGCAATCCTGGGGAGCCCGACACTCACCAAGTTCATGGCGGTACCACACTGCGCGTACCTCAAGATAAAGCTACCGGGGCCAAAGGGTGTCATCACCATGGCCGGCTGCTACAGGCGGTCTGTGGAGTGCGCCACAGACAGCTCCAAGATAGCGGAGGCCATGATCATCGCAGAAGAAAAGCGCGTCATCATGCAAAATGTGGTAGCCCTGGAGAAGGATATGCCGGCTGGCGAGCCGAAGCAGGCCAGAGAAGCGCAGTTCAAGCCATACAAGGGCACTAAAAAGATCCTGCTGGACGAAGCCGAGCCGGACAAGTTCGTCCTGGTCGGAGACGGGCTCGACAGGAAAGCGCGCTCGTACATGCCTACGTTGATGATGTATTAGCCAAGACCAAGGAGCACCAAACAATCCTTGAAGATTTGAAGGAAACATTCACCAACCCGTGCCAGTTCTAGATGAAGCTGATCCCGGAGAAGTGTGTGTTCGGTGTCTGAACCGGCCAACTCCTTGGTTTTCTCGTATCAGAGCGAGGAATAGAGGTAAACCCGGAGAAGATTGGAGCGATCGAGCGCATGTAGCCACCTAAGAACCCGCGGGACATCCAGAAGTTCACCAGATGACTGGCCTCCCTCAGCTGGTTCATCAGCCAGCTGGGCAAGAAAGCACTTCTGTTGTACCAGCTCATGAAGAAGACACACAAGTTCGTCTGGACATCGAAGGTGGATGAAGCTTTCCGCGACCTCAAGCATACGCTCACCTCACCGCCTATACTAGAAGCACCAACGGCAAAGGAGTCGATGCTGATGTACATCGCAGCCACCAACCAGGTTGTCAGCATAGTGCTGGTGGTGGAGAGGTTGGAAGAAGGAAAGGCGTAGCTGGTGCAACGAACGGTGTACTATTTGAGTGAGGTACTCTTGCTCTCGAAGCAGAACTACCCCCATTACCAGAATCTGGTGTATGGCGTATACATGGCCACCAAGAAGTTGAAGCACTACTTCGAAGAGCACTCCATCTGGGTGGTGGCGCTAGCGCCACTTTCAGAAATCATCGACAACAGGGACGCCATGGGCCGGGTGGCAAAATGGGCAATAGAGCTCGCCGCCCACATCATACAATACGAGCCAAGAACGGCGATCAAGTCCTAAGCCCGGGCAGATTTCCTAGTTGACTGGGAAGAAACGCAGTAACTGCCGCCTTGCCCTAACTCCACGCATTGGAAGCTGCACTTTGACGACTCCAAGATGTACGGAGGGCTCGGAGCCGGAGTGGTCATTACCTCCCAAGAAAGACAGGCTCGAGTATGTGCTACATATCCACTTCCGCGCCTCCAACAATGTTGTTGAGTACGAGGCGCTCGTCCATGGCCTCAAAATGGCAAAAGAGATCAGCATCTGGTGCATCCTGTGCTTTGGCGACTCAGATCTGGTGGTGCAGGAAGTGTCAGGCGATTGGGACACCAGGGACGCAAATGTGGCTCTATATCGCTTCTTTGTACAACAATTATGTGCCTGTTTCGAAGGATTCGAGTTTCACCATGTCCCTAGAATAAACAACGAGGATGCGGACACACTCGCCCGCAACGGGTCAACAAGACATGCAATCCTGCCTGGAGTCTCCCTCGAGGACCTGCGCAAGCCGTCAATCACGCCGCCTCCAAAATCCGACTCCATCATACTAGACACAGACTAGGGGACTGCCGGCTCCAAGACGCGAGAAGTTTCCACGAAGGACCTGGGGACTACGCCGCGACCCCCGGGGACTGCCGACTCCAAGACCTCCACAGCTGCCTCGCCACACCCGGGGACTGCTTCACCGCACCCGGGGACTGCCTCACCACACCCGAGGATTTCCGCGTCCAGCCTGGGAGCTGCTGGCTCTGCCTCTCCACCAGGCCGGCCACCTGATGAGCCCGACCCGGCCATCCGCGCAGAGGTGAACATGCTCATGCAGGTGGTATGCGCCATCCTGGAAACTCCAACATGGGCCAAGCCATTCATGAATTTCTTGGCCAAGGGGGAGCTACCCGACGAAGAGGTAGAGGCAAGACAAGTGAAGCGCAGGGCGAGTGCATACACCATCATCAATAACGAGCTCTACAAGCGCAGCGTTGGGGGCATTTACCAACGGTGCGTAAGCAAGGAAGAAGGAATCTGGTTGCTGATCGACATTCACCAGGGCGAGTGTAGCCACCACGCATTGTCATGGTCCATAGTGGAAAAAGGATTTTGCCATGGGTTCTATTGGCCCACGGCGCTGGAGGACACCAAACAAATGGTCAAGGCCTACAACGGTTGCCAACGGTTTCGCCAGCAAAAGCACACTTCGTCTACGGCACTCAAGACGATACCCATCACTTGGCCCTTCGCCATCTGGGGGCTATATATGGTCGGCCCTTTCAAAACAGCCCGATCCGGCATGATGCACCTGCTAGTGGCGGTGGAAAAGTTCACCAAGTGCATCGAGGCCAAACCAATAAAGAAACTGGATGGGCCGACGGTGGTCAAGTTCTTCACAAACATAATCACGCGCTTTAGCTACCCCAACATCATCATAACCGACAACGACACGAACTTCGCCAAAGGGCTTTCGCACGCTTATGTGGGGACAAGGGAATCCGTCTGGACCTTGCCTCCGTGGCGCACCCCCAATCCAATGGGCAATGCGAGCGAGCAAATGGTCTAGTCCTAGATAGAATCCAGCCCCGACTGATCGAACCACTGATGCGATCTCTCGGATGCTGGATAGAGGAGCCGCCGGCTGTGCTATGGAGCCTGCGCACCACGCGTAACCTGTCCACTGGCTACACCCCATTCTTCATTCTTCCTCGTCTACGGGGCGGAGGTAGTCCTACCAACGGATATCGAGTTTGACGCACCCCGCAAGCTGTTATACTCGGAGCAGTAGGCCAAGGAAGCATGTGAGGAGAGCGTCGACCTCCTCGAAGAAGCACGCGAGCTGGCCCTTATCCAGGTCCGCCATCTACCAGCAGAGCCTGTGACGTTACCACGCCAGCCGGATCTGCAATGTCTCATTCCGCGAAGGCGACCTGGTGCTGCGGCTAGTGCAGGACACCAAAGGGATGCACAAGTTATCTCCCCTTGGGAGGGCCCATTCATCATCAACCAGGTGCTGCAGCACAACTCATACTACCTCATTGACGCTCGCCAGCCGGAAAAAAACAAGATGGACCGTTCAGGCGAAGAAACTAAGCGCCCATGGAATGCGAACTTGCTTCGTCCATTTTACACTTGAACGAGAAGTGTATGTATCTTACCTTTATGTAATGAACAAGCATGGCAGCCTCGACACAGTCTCGGGGACTCCGCAATAATTTAGCAAATCATGGTGCACAATTTGGCTTTTCCGGCTACATTATTTTAACCCCGGAACCGGCGATCTCCACCGGGGACTCGCCGGTTGGCCTAGATGGCCACGCGCTCCAAGCGGAAAAGTACTATACGCGGCTCTGAGAGCTTCCTCTTCGGTTCCGGCTACAGACCGCAAGCCGGCTGACAGTTCCGGCATGAGAAGAACGCTCGAAGACCCCTACATGAAAACGCCTCGAGGAAAACAAAAACGTCTGGATGTTCCGGTTGTGATCGCTCGCTCGAAGCTAATGACCAAAACACGAAGTACCATGTAGTACGCCTACTACCTACCCCTTCGACTCTGGCTCACAGCCGGCAAGGGCACAAAATCAAACTGGCCAATGCTCACTGTGAAAAGGACATAGTCATCAGCCTAGCGCGAAACAACACGATTTCAAGCCTAGCGTACTTCAAATTACGATTCCTCCAATGTTTGGCTAACCAGGCAAACAACATACTTGTTTTTTATCTTTGCATGAGCCAAAGTTCTAAGAAGAGCAGGCTAAGGAGCTTTGACCCGGGTGTATCCTCCAGCCGACCCGAACCTCGGGGACTACATCCTATGGCTATGCTCGCGCGCCCCCACATAGAAACCTGCAAGAGACAACAACATAAAGGAGCTTCGACCTGGCTGTATCCTCTAGCCGACCCAAACCTCGGGGACTACACCCCATGGGTGCGCTAACGCGCCCCCACACAGAAGAAAGCACACAACGAGTGCAGATCAAGAAAAGAAGAAAGTGCAGGCACAGGGCACAAGAAAATATCATAAGGGAGGCAATGCTCCCACCATAATTTAGTACAAGACAAAGATAATTGTTCACCAACTAAAGAGGACAAGTTCTTCAACAACAAATACTCCTGGAATATCGGGGCTCAGGCCTGAGGATTGGTGGAGGAGCCAGAGGCATCATTTGGAGGCTTGTTGTAGGAGGCGACGTTGGCCAAGACGGTCTCTGCCGCAGCCGGGGAATCCGCGTCCGTCGTAGCTAGAGCTTCAACATCTGCCACAGTCGGGCTGAAGTGGTATGGCTCCGTGCCAGCCGGGTCACTGAAGTACCGTTCCAGCTGGACGGAGCTCCCAATCTTCACACCACAAGTGCGGATATCGGGAACCTCGGCGCGGAGCTGTTCATAGTTGGTCCCTTGAAAGATTCCACGAGAGAGGCTCCACAGATCTAGATCCGGGTACCAGGACTTCAGGAGGGCAAGCACCATCTCTGTGCCACCGTGTGCCACCCACTCCCGCGCCACAACCAGAGGTCAGGGGTGCCAAAGATCTTCTCAACTAGAGCATCCATAGTGGTCGGCTGGTCGGTGTCAGGCCAGACATAGTCATAGACCTCGAGGGAAGCGGAGCATTGCCGCTTGGCCTCCTCGCTGACAACCACCACCAGCTCCTCCGGGTGGAGGTCACGCCCGACGTCCACCTCAGGGATGCATGCCAGAGCCTGGTCAGTCGCCTCAGGGTAATGAGCTGCACCCGAGAGAAGAAACAATGGTCAATGTCGGCTGCGGAAGATAAAGGGCAAGGTAGGCCTGGTTTAAAGTTACTTACTGACGACCATCTCGGCAATCTGGCAAAGCTCTCCTAGTGCCGTCCTCTCCTTGGCCTGAGAAGCCTTAAGAGTCCCCGCCTAAGTCGCATGGAGCTTCTCAAGGTTCTTCAGCGCCTCGGTCTGGATGTCCGCCACCTTCTTGGCCTAGCCGGCGAGGACCTCCATCTACTGCTGATGCGCAACCAGCTGGTCGATCTGGTCCTGGCAATCTTTGTTGGACTCCTCCAGCCGGGCAACCTCCCCTTTAGCCTGGCAACCTCCCGGTCCCGGTTCGCCAACAGAGCTGCAGGAGGGTACCCAATTGTCAACAAGAAGCGCGAGAAGTCGCGCAATCGGGAGGACACGGCAGAGCAAGCAATCTTATGGCCCAGATCTTGTGAAGCCTTGGCAGCATCCGCGAGAGCACTCTACGGAAAAGAAGGAAGTAAGAACCAAGGAACCAGCTGAAGAGAAAGGCAATGAAAGACAGCAGAAATTGGCAAAGGGATACATACCTCGAACGAGGCCCTAGTGCCTTGGCCTGGCCAAGCCCTTGCTCCAGCACCTCGACCAGGTTTCCGGCCTCACCAAGAGCTAGGGTGCCGCCTTAGAAAGCTGTGCCAAGGTAGGGTCCTGTGGTGGCATGGCCCGGGCTAGTGTCCAGCCGATGACCTGGAAGTCGTCGTCCCTGCCGGTGCCCACATTGGACACCCCTGGGGCTCCGCTGCCCGTGCCACCCTACGGCTGCACGGAGGCCATAGGCTGCGGCACCTCCGCCGGCTCCTCCACTCGGTAGGCGACGGAACCAGCTCCCGCCATTAGGCCAAGGGGAGGGGCGGCCACACCACCGCGCCCAGGCAAGAGCGCCTTGGCAAGCCGGGAGACGGCACTGGCCTGGTGCAGCGTCACGGACGCAGGTGACGGCACCGCCTCCACCGTGTCCGCAGCAGCCCTAGCGGGCACAACCTCGGGAGCCGCAGCCAGCGCTGCGGAGCCCTCAACCTCGACAGGCGGAGAGGCAGACGCGGTGACGATGGTTGCGGAGCCAGGCAAGGCCATCGCCTCACTACACGAAGGACAAGGGCGGGCTGAGCAAGTGCAAGCCTACCACTACAAGCAAAGGATACTAGAGCACGTACCTGGCAACGCTCGGCGTGGCGACCGCAGCTCTTGGGCGGTGACTCTTCTTCGCGACACCTCTAGCCGGGGCAGCGCTGGTCAAGGTGGCCCGCTTCCCCCTGGCCCTGGGCACGGCGGCTTCAGCCGGATCCACATCCTCGCCATGCACGACTGCTTCAACAGGCAGACAAAATATCAAGTTTACGACTAACACAAGAGGAGCGAGGCAGACAAGGACAGGGAAAGGTTCCTCACCGGGTGGGAACTCGTAGCCCTTGTCAGCCCGGGTGGGGAACCGCTCTAGCTCCGTCTGCGGGTACTTCAAAGGCTTGAAGTCCGCAGAAAAGAGAGTGAGCTCACCGTCCCCCATGCTGTCCTCCGCTAGCTATGCCGTCAAGAGCTACTCAATAGGGGAAGATAAGAGGCACAAAACAATAATTCCTCAGGAAAAATTCACCCAGAGAAGAAGTGGAGAGGCTTACCTTCGACGGCAGTCGGCCGTGGTGGTACGGCTGGCAGGAGAACTCCTAGTCCTTCGAGATGGCGGCGAGCCACTCGTGAAGGGCCCCCAACGGGACGTCTAGCCAGGAGACCTGGGTGGGATCCAGATGGCCGGAGAAGTGGCACATCATGTGCGACAGTTGTTGCAGCGGGAGCACACGACTCGCCATCCAGGACAGCAGAATGTCCTGGGAGGTGAGCCGCTCCTTCTCCACCAGGACTGCCATGCGGGCCGGTCGATCTCCGCCTGGGTGCCCAAGTTCTGGACGGACCAGGCCTTTCGGGTGGAGGGGATGTTCGCGAAGATCGGGATCTTGATCCAATCAACCTCGGTGGTGTTGCGCACATAGAAGTACGAGCGCTGCCACTGCTTGACGGTGTCTGGGAGGTCCAGCCGTGGCATCACCGTTGATGGCCACGGGTAGATAGCGCAGTAGCCCGTCTCCGCAGCGGCCTGCCCTTCCCCACCACCTGGACCTTGAAGTGGAAGAACTTCAAGAAGTACGCCGCATCGGGGCAAACGCCCAGGTAGGCATCACAGCAGGCCGCATGGTGTGACAGTATCGGGATGGTGTTGGCCCCCAAGTGATGGAGCTGGAGGTCGAAGGAGACGAGTAGCTCCAGGACAAACCTTCTCAGCGGCAGCCCGATGCCACGGGCAAAGTGGACGAGGAAGACGATGGCCTCACCGGGCCGAGGGTTGGGCACCCGCTCTCCCTCTGGCGCGAGGCGGTGCTTCACCAGGCGTTCCGACGGGAGGAATTTCCCCCACCGGTACTTTTGCATGAGCTCCTTGATACAATTCAAATGTATCTATAATTTTTGAAGTTCCATTCTTGGTTTTATCTACTCTCTTGTGTTTTGTCCACACTTTGGAGTACTTTTCATATGATTTCTTGGACTAACCTATTAACAAGGGCCACAGTGCCAGCTGCCTGTTTTCTATTATTTTTGGTTCCAGGAAGTCAGAAAATGAATATTCTCAGAATTGGATGGGACAAAAGCCAAAGTCGCTATTTTACCGGAAGACATCTGGAGCCAGAATACATGACGGAGAAGGGCTGGGGCCTGGCCACACCACCTGGACGCGTAGCCAGGCCTAGCCCGCGCCAGGGGGTGGTCTGGCCGACCCTAGCACCCCCTCGGCCTCTCCTTCCACCTATATATTGCCTCCGATACCAAAACCCTAAGTACCCGATCAAAAATCCACGAAAGATTCTATAGCCACCGTCATCTCCATCCCTAGATCGGGAGGGATCTAAAGATCTTCCTGTGTCACATCCCAAAATTCTCCTAATTTTGGAATGTAAAGTAAATAAAATAACTTGGTTGAATTTTTTGACTTTGTTAAAATTTCTCAAAGAAAAGAAACTTTCTGATATGATTTTCCTTCCTTGAATTCATAAACTTGTATGAGATTGGATTAACATGAATGTCCAACTTGATTGCATTTCCTTCGACCATTAGTTTCTTTGGATGCATTTGAAACAAATATCCAACCATGCTTTAATTATTAAAGAGAGGGAATAAAATGACCTTCCCAATTATGGTGGAGAAGTATTTTATTACGCCACATTTGACTCTTAAATTCTTCACTTGAAAAATATGTATCTTCTAAAGGTTTTTCCACCATATATGGTTGAAGTGAGAGAAGATAATATGACTTCTTCATTTTACTTGGATTTCAATGTGTTTCATTTATGCACTATAGGTGAAAATACTATTTTTATGCATTGTGTGGCATTGTTGAATGAAGTGAGTGATTGGAATAAAACCCTAAAAACTATATCTAGAAATATTGCATACTGGCCATATAAGGCCAATTGCATAACACTTTAAATCCTTTTGATAATGCCTAAGTAGCCGTACTTGGCAAAAAAGGTATGAAATGATTTGTGTTTCAGTGATTGACATATGGCATGCATCTATGCATTGCATAAAGCATCGTGCAAATTTCTTTTTTTCAAACCCTTTTTTTAACCAAAACCCTACTTGAAAACCCTATTTGCATCTATTAGGTTTTAAATGAAGAATATATGGTTGTATTTTATAAATGGATAGCAATATGTTTCCCTAGTGGTCCAACATTAGATTATGAATTTTATAAATTTATAAAGAAGAATCAATTCATTTGGAACTATATTTCAAAAGTTATTAAACAAATTAGAACAAGAAAAAGAATAAGGAAAAGAAACAGAAAAAAGGGATCCTACTCTAACGGGCAAACCCGGGCTGGCCCGGTCCTATCTGCCACGTCGGCCCAGCTCTCCCCGCCGCACCCGCGCAGCGTGCAAAGCAGCCCAACAGCGACCCAACATTGACCAACCGAGCCCGCTCCCCCTCTCCCTTCGACTGACGCAGGGGACCCACCCACCGTCTCCCTCCTCTCTCTCGAACTAGAGACCGAGACGAGCTTCTCTCATCCCGAACAAATTCCCGATGATTCCGGAAGAATTCGGTTGCTTCTCCCCACCGATCTGCACAAAATCTCCTTTATAAACCCCCTGCTTATTTCCCCGTTTTTCTTTTCACAAATTACAAATCCTAGCCACGTTCCTCGAGCTCGCCATTGCCGCCGCCGTCGGAGCTACAGACCAAGGTCGAGCTCGTTGACTCCGACCTACTGCACCCTCCCTTTTACCCCTAATCTATGCCTACTTGTTCTCCGCTTCTCCTCACTCTTTTCCCCCATCTGCAGAGTTGCGTGCCGCCAGGAATTGGTCGCCGGAGAACCACCGGAGACGCATAGCTCCAGCTGTCCTCCGTCACCGCCCGAGTTAATGATCCTCTACGCCGAGGATACCTGAGAGCTCCGCTAGTCGCGCCTCACCTCGTCGTCTAGCCCACCGTCGAAGATCATCGCCGGAGCACTGCCGATGATGAGCATCTGCACCACACGCCACCGTTGTCCGCCGTCAAATGCCGGCGAGATCAAGCTCGTGTTCCCCGCCGTCGAATTTCATCTGGATGGCATAGAATAGACCGGGCTCGCGAAGAGGTACCATCTAACCAGCGAGCACCACATGGACGGCCAAGTCAGCGCCTGTCAGCGGGGTATATTCCAGGGAATATTCTCTATATTTGAAATTAATAAAAAATTGCAGAAATGTATTAAACATTGTAAAATTCATATAAAAATATCTACAACTCCAAAAATTGCAAATAATGTATCGTTGGATTCACAAAATTGCGTAGATTTTTATTCTGTAATAACATCTCAGGTTTAATATATGTATTTTCCAGAGATTATAAAAAGTCTTAAAGTGGTATTAAATTCGCAGAAAAAGATCTGTAAATCTTTTTGGAGTAAATTTTTTGGTTTAGGTTCTAAATTGATCTACCTGTCCAGTAGTATTTTTGTCACACTTGAACAACATAGTTTACAACATTGGTTCAATGTTTTGACTAATGACCTATTAACTAGTCCTCTTTTATGCCTAAATTGTTTTCCTTCGCATTAAAAGTTTTCCCATGCATCATTCGGTAGTAGCATTGATCATAGAACATAACAAAACTACTGAAGCTTTATTAAAGTGTCATTAATGCATTGTGCTGCATTTGTTGATCTCTGTGTGTGGATTGTTTATTTGGTTGAATTGCTTTCATGTAGATTGTAAGGATTGTAACCCGTGTGATTGTCCGGACTGTGCTTTTGACTCCGACAACTACCAAGGCAAGTGGAGCTTCATAAAAGTCCTATTTACTTTCTATATGCATTGTAGCTTGTTTTGTTTTTATAAGTTATATCTATTGCTAAGTTATATCCTATTATGGTCGTAGCCTTTCTTATTAGGTGAGCCGCCGTAAGTAGTTGTCCTTAGTTATGCTTATGTAGACGAGGGTGGGATACACCATGACATAGATTGTTTTGATAGAATGAGTTTGGAAAGTTGGAAAACAACTTAATTAATAAACTTTCTGGGTGGATTGGTAATTCTTTGGTTCGTGAATGCCGGGCCCATGTCTATGGTTTACCCGAGTAGCTCACTTGTGGATGGCCACCCAGGTTTCTGAGAAATGATTACTTTCTTGATTTGGTAGCTTCTGTGTGCAACCATATGCCAGCGAGTTATTGGTGGCTGGATGGACTTAGTAGGTCGTGGAACCTGAGCTCTTCGTATCCAGAGATGTAGTGAATGTGATAGGTTGGTACGGTGTGTGGATGGGCTTGGGGAGCTACTTCCCGAATTGTCTCTTCTTGGGCTTCTCCCTAACATGACTCAATATGCGAGTCATGGTATGAGCGAGTCGACCAAGTCATGTGGGTAAAGTGTGCAACCCCTGCAGGGTGTAAAACTAAGTGCTTAGCCGTGTCCCCGGTAATGGACGATTGAGTTACTGAATTGTGGGTGCTATGACATGTTCTCATTTATTCTAACTTTGTAAGTGTTAAAACTTGTGGTTGAAACTAAATTGGGTTGTGTGATGATGATCAAATGCTTTACAAATAATTTACAAATGATAGGATAAAGTTATTTTGCTGTTGCAACTAAGCCTGAACCCCACAAGCCAGATATGTATCTAGATATTAGTCTTGTTGTTTCTCTCATTGTTCCACTTGCCAATACATTCAAAGTATTGACCACTCGTTGGCTGCAACCTTTCATGTTGCAGGTTATTGTTCCGATTGTTCTGAGTGATCTTATAGGTTGCGAACCTCCACTCAACAGTTGTTCGCCTGTGGCACAATTGAAGATGGAGCCTATTATCTATTTATGCTTATGTATGCTACTTGATGTTTTGAGCTAAGCGTTATGTAATAATTGCAAATTGTGGATCATTCGATGTAATAATGATGCATTGTTATATTTTTTGGTATTCATCTGTACTGTGTGTGCAAGTGAACCGATCCAGAGATTGGAACTATACACAGGAACTCAGCCTTATCAGGCGAGGGTATTACCGAATGGTATCAGAGCTATGTGTTGACTGTAGGATTGTGACCTAGGATTGGAATAGGAAAGCCATATAAATTATAAATACTATTTCATTCTATTTATTCTCTTCTTACACTTCTTTCTAGTATGTTCTTACCACTTCATTTCTCATACTTTTCTCTTTTAAATATTGAAGGAAGACTCTACTATGGAGGAACTTATAATTTTGTACTTATTAGAATTCTTGTAATCCTTGATCTTTCTTTTCTAATCTCATCTTGTTCAAACTTGAGGATGAACACTCGTGCGGGGAAGTGCGAGATTGATGACTAGTTAGATGATGTCCACCATATAGTTTTGATAGGATTTCGTTTAGATCTAGCAATCGATCGTTGCAAGAACTTGTGTGATAGTTGGATTAATAAGTTTAGGTTGTTCTATTTGATACCTTAAAGTTCAAGAATATTTTTGAGAGTTTTCATAATATGTTAATGAAAGTTTTAATTAGAAATTTGTGATAATTTCGCTACAGTTTTCTGCCTTACTTATTGTACTGCACGATTTTTCATGTCTTACTGGTAACTCCTTTTGAGCTCATATTTTAGGATCTGGTTCGTAATTTTCTGTAGTATAAGCACAAAAATCAGAAAAAATTTCTGATGAGCCTAAGGTCCCCAGAAAATTTCGTGAACACTGCTGTAGTTTCAGGACAGATTATGTGTATTGCTTTAAAGATTGTAGGTTCACCCCAAACGAATTGGAATCAAAAGAAAACTATTTTGTGAATGGTATGCCACTAAAACAACACTTCTGTAATGTAAACAAAATTATTTTGACTTGAGTGTTGCTTGTTATGATTGTTTGCTTGTGTGTTGATTGCTTATGGTTGAATATTTGTATGATTGTGGGTGTATGAGCTTGTTTGCATGCGTTGGAATTCTTCCTTAGTAGTTTCTTTCCCCTAGAATAAAAACCTTGGAGATAAAATGATATGTTGAATATATGGAGAATTAGTTAGTGGACATATTTGAAAGATGATGCCCCAAAGAGTGTGAATAGTTCGTCTAATGCAACAAAAGGATATGGAAGTCTGAAGTGTTGCAAGTGATGTTATGTAGTAGATTTATGCAACCCAAAGGTGTTGAAGTATCGACAAATTACCTAGTTGTAGTAGCCTTGTTGATTGAATACATGGGAGTCCACACTAAGCCTTGGTTTGTGCCCATGGAAACGATCTGCAAGGAAAGTGAGGATGTCCGAGTGATAAGTTGCGTGATTCGCGTATCCTCATGCGGAGTAATAGTTTGAGTGCGGGATGGATTGGCCCCCATACCAAATACTCTTACTATTCGCTCTTGTATTATTGGCCTTGTGAATCTTGTGTTCCTTTTCAACATTAGTAGAGAGTCGACATTAAGCCTAGTTTAGAATGGTATGATTTTGCACCTTTACAAAAGCATTCGTTGCTAACCGTAGGAATATATGGCAAGGATGAACCCTGAAGCTCGTTGAATGGGTATTGTGAAGCAAACATTCCCTAGTTTACCACCATGAGATACTCGCTAGTTCAAATAGTGTTTTCCTAGAATCTGCAAATCCTGAAGTTTACAATTGTGCATGGTACATTATGCAAATAAATGTCTAAGGGAGAACTAATACGAGCCAAGTGAATCCTCGAGAAGTGATCTAGTCAATTTCCTTTTAAGGGTGGTAGCATCCTAATGAATCTCGAACCTTTCTTTATTTCTAGCCTTCCGAAATCTCGGGACGATATTCCTTTTAAGGGTGGTAGTTTGTCACATCCCAAAATTCTCCTAATTTTGGAATGTAAAGTAAATAAAATAACTTGGTTGAATTGTTTGACTTTGTTAAAATTTCACAAAGAAAAGAAACTTTCTTATATGATTTTCCTTCCTTGAATTCATAAACTTGTATGAGATTGGATTAACATGAATGTCCAACTTGATTGCATTTCCTTCGACCATTGGATTCTTTGGATGCATTTGAAACAAATATCCAACCATGCTTTAATTATTAACGAGAGGGAATAAAATGACCTTCCCAATTATGGTGGAGAAGTATTTTATTACGCCACATTTGACTCTTAAATTCTTCACTTGAAAATTATGGTTCTTCTAAATGTTTTTCCACCATCTGTGGTTGAAGTGAGAGAAGATAATATGACTTCTTCATTTTACTTGGATTTCAATGTGTTTCATTTATGCACTATAGGTGAAAATACTATTTTTATGCATTGTGTGGCATTGTTGAATGAAGTGAGTGATTGGAATAAAACCCTAAAAATTATATCTAGAAATATTGCATAATGGCCATATAAGGCCAATTGCATAAAACTTTTTTGATAATGCCTAAGTAGCCCTACTTGGCAAAAAAAAGGTATGAAATGATTTGTATTTCAGTGATTAATATATGGCATGCATCTATGCATTGCATAAAGCATCGTGCGAATTTCTTTTTTTTTCAAACCCTATTTTTAACCAAAACCCTACTTGAAAAACCTATTTGCATCTATTAGGTTTTAAATGAAGAATATATGGTTGTATTTTATAAATGGACAGGAATATGTTTCCCTACTGGTCCAACATCAGATTATGAATGTTATAAAAAAATTATAAAGAAGAATCAATTCATTTGGAGCTATATTTCAAAAGTTATTAACAAAATTAGAACAAGAAAAAGAATAAGGAAAAGAAACAGAAAAAAGGGATCCTACTCTAACAGGCTAACCTGGGCTGGCCTAGTCCTATCTGCCGCGTCGGCCCAGCTCTCCCCGCCGCACCCGTGCAGCGTGCAGAGCAGCCCAACAGCGGCCCCAACATCGACCAACCCAGCCCGCTCCCCCTCTCCCTCCCACTGACGCAGGGGACCCACCCACCGTCTCCCTCCTCTCTCTCGAACTGGAGACTGAGACGAGCTTCTCTGATCCCGAACACAATCCCGGTGATTCTGGACGAATTCGATTGCTTCTCCCCACCGATCTGCACAAAATCTCCTTTATAAACCCCATGCTTATTTCCCCATTTTTCTTTTCGCAAATAACAAACCCTAGACACGTTCCTCGAGCTCGCCATTGCCGCCGCCGTCGGAGCTACAGACCAAGGTCGAGCTCATTGACTCCGACCTATTGCACCCTCCCCTTTACCCCTAATCTAGCCCTACTTGCTCTCCGCTTCTCCTCACGCTTTTCCCCCATCTGCAGAGTCGCATGCCGCCGGGAATTGCTCGCCGGAGCACCACGGGAGACGCACAGCTCCAGCTGTCCTCCGTCACCGCCCGAGTTAACGATCCTCCACGCCGAGGATACCCGAGAGCTCCGCGAGTCGCGCCTCACCTCGTCGTCTAGCCCGCCGTCGAAGATCATCGTCGGAGCGCCGCCGAGGATGAGCATCTACACCGCACGTCGCCGTTGTCCGCCATCAAATGCCGGCGAGAGTAAGCTCGCGTTCCCTGCCGTCAGATTTCATCTGGATGGCACGGATTAGACCGGGCTCGCGAAGAGGTACCATCCAACCAGCGAGCGCCACATGGACGGCCAAGTCAGCGCCTGTCAGCGGGGTATATTCTAGGGAATATTCTCTATATTTGAAATTGATTAAAAATTGCGGAAATGTATTAAACATTGTAAAATTCATATAAAAATATCTACAACTCCAAAAATTGCAAATAATGTATCTTTGGTTTCACAAAATTGCGTAGATTTGTATTCTGTAAAAATATCTCAAGTTTACTGTATGTATTTTACTGAGATTATAAAAAGGCTTAAAGTGGTATTAAATTCGTAGAAAAAGATCTGTAAATATTTTTGGAGTAAATCCTTTTGGTTTAGGTTCTAAATTGATCTTCCTGTCCAGTAGTAGTTTTGTCACACTTGAACAACACTGTTTACAACATTGGTTCGATGTTTTGACTAAAGACCTATTAACTAGTCCTCTTTTATGCCTAAATTGTTTTCCTTTACATTAAAAGTTTTGCCATGCATCATTCAGTAGTAGCATTGATCAGAGAACATAACTAAACTACTGAAGCTTTATTAAAGTGTCATGCATGCATTGTGCTGCATTTGTTGATCTCTATGTGTGGATTGTTTATTTGGTTGAATTGCTTTCATGTAGATTGTGAGGATTGTAACCCGTGTGATTGTCCGGACTGTGCTTTTGACTCCGACAACTACCAAGGCAAGTGGAGCTTCATAAAAGTCCTATTTACTTTCTATATGTATTGTAGCTTGTTTCGTTTTTATAAGTTATATCTATCGCTATGCTATATACTATTATGGTCGTAGCCTTTCTTGTTAGGTGAGCCGCCGTAAGTAGTTGTGCTTATGTAGACGAGGGTGGGATACACCATGATAAAGATTGCTTTGAAAGAATGAGTTTGGAAAGTTTGAAAACAACTTAATTAATGAACTCTCTAGGTGGATTGGTAATTGCTTGGTTCGTGAATGCCGAGCCCATGTCTATGGTTTACCCGAGTAGCGCACTTGTGGATGACCACCCTGGTTTTTGAGAAATGATTAGTGTCTTGATTTTGTAGCTTCCGTGTGCAACCATATGCCAGTGAGTTATGGGTGGCTGGATGGACTTAGTAGGTCATGGCAACCCGAGCTCTTCGTATCTAGAGATGTAGTGAATGTGATAGGTTGGTACTGTGCGTGGATGGGCTTGGGGAGCTACTTCCCGAAATGTCTCTTCTTGGGCTTCTCCCTAACATGACTCAATATGCGAGTCATTGTACGAGCGGGTCGAGCAAGTCATATGGGTAAACTGTGCAACCCCTGCAGGGTGTAAAACTAAGTGTTAGTCATGTCCCCGGTAATGGACGATTGAGTTACTGAATTGTGGGTGCTATGACATGTTCTCATTCATTCTAACTTTGTAACTGTTAAAACTTGTGGTTTAAACTAAATTGGGTTGTGTGATGATGATCAAATGATTTACAAATAATTTACAAATGATAGGATAAAGTTATTTTGCTGCTGCAACTAAGCCTGAACCCCACAAGCCAGATATGCATGTAGATATTAGTCTTGTTGTTTCTCTCATTGTTCCACTTGCCAATACATTCAAAGTATTGACCACTCGTTGGCTGCAACCTTTCATGTTGCAGGTTATTGTTCTGATTGTTCTGAGTGATCTTATAGGTCGCGAACCTCCACTCAATAGTTGTTCGCCTGTGGCACAATTGAAGATGGAGCCTATTATCTATTTATGCTTCCGTATGCTACTTGATGTTTTGAGCTAAGCATTATGTAATAATTGCAAATTGTGGATCATTCGATGTAATAATGATGCCTAGTTATATTCTTTGGAATTCATCTGTATTGTGTGTACCAGTGAACCGATCCAGGGATTGGCACTATACACAGGAACTCAGCCATATCAGGCGAGGGTGTTACATCCTGGCACCCTACCGGAGAGGGGAATTCACCCTGGAGGCCTTCTTCATCATCAAGCAAGCCTCCGGTGTGATGCGTGAGTAGTTCATCTCTGGACTACGGGTCCATGTAGTAGCTAGATGGCTGGTTCTCCTCCCTTGTGCTTTCATATTTAGATCTTGTGAGCTCCGTTCATGATCAAGATCATCTATTTGTAATTCTGCATGTTGTGTTTGCGGGGATCCGATGGATATTGAGATGCTATTTTAGATTGATTATTGATTCTATCATGTCTTTGTTATTTGTGATCTTCCATGCTTTCCGTTGTTAGTAGCTATCTTGGCCAAGTAGATGCTAGAAACTCCAAGAGTTAGTATTTATGCTTGATAGTGGGTTCATGCCTCTGGTAATCTGGGGAAGTTACAGAAATCTCTAAGGTACTAGATGTGTTGTTGCTAGTAGGGAGAAAACAACAATCCTTTGTTCATAGAACAATCGTATTGTTTACTTTACACGCAATTCGTAAAGCAATAATCTGTTGCTTGCAACTTAATACTGGAGGGGGTTCGGATGATAACGTGAAGGTGGATTAGTAGTCATAGATGTAGTTGGATGGCGGTCTATGTATAATGTTGTAATGCCCATTCAAGTCTCAAAGGAGTCAAGATGATTAGTATGTGCTTGTATGCTTTCTCGATGTTTGTCAATTGCCCCGCTGTAATTTGTTCACACAACATGTTATCTATCTTAAGGAGAGCCACCTCTAGTGAACAATGGACCCCAGTCCTTTCTTTTACTTTCAATCTACAATCAACTGTTTATTACTTTGTGTTTACTTTCTGCAAACTATTACTTTCTTCCATTCGATACGTTTAATCCTTTGTTTTCAGCAAAACCGGTGAGATTGACAACCTGATCGCAAGTTGGGGGCAAAGTTCTGTGGTTGTGTTGTGTAGGTCTCCACGTTGCTGCTGGCACGGGTAGTGCGCCCTGCCAACGTTCAGCTAGCTACACCTTTGGGGTGTTTCCTTGCTCCTACTGGATTGATAACCTTTGTTTCATACTGAGGGAGAACTTGCTGTTGTGCTCATCATACCTTCCTCTTGGGGTTCCCCAACGAGCTCGATATATTTTGGGCCATCAACAACCTTTTCTGGCGCCGTTGCCGTGGAGTCAAGGACATCTTCACAAGGTGATTCCCTCATAACCAATCTCTTTAATTTGTTATTTTTGTTTAGCTTAGTTTACTTTTTTTTGTTTGCTTGTTTCTTTATCAAAAATAAAAAAATAGTTTGACTAGTTTGCTTTTCTTTATCAAAAACACAAAAAATTAAGTCTCCTTTAGTTGTTACCTCTTCCTTAGGTCACCATGTTGATCCCTAAATTCACCCTGAAAGACCTTTCAATAGGTAGTGGTTTAGTTATTGGAAAAGATAATATTGAAGAATTCTTTAATCATGTTAGTAAACATGAGGATATTGAGGATAGATCCCTTGCAGAACTTGCTCCAAACCATGAGATTGCTGCAGCTTCTTTAGTTCACATGTTGGAAGCTAGGTTTATTAACCTTAACCCCTTAATGCAAGTAATGTTTCTTAAACTTAAAGAAGTTGAGGACCCTGAAAATAGGGACTTTATTCTTGAAACTTTGCTTAAGGAATTCGATGATGTTGCCAAGGAAGCTAGAAAAGTCTTTGAATGTTTCAATATGCTAGGCTCATGTTGTTGGTACACGAGAAAATATGAACAAAACTGAACCTAATGGGGAGGAAACTAAGATACCAATACCCTTTAAACTAGTTGCAATACATGAAGCCATAGAAAAGAATCTTGATTGGATTGTTCCTAAAACCCCTTCTGATGAAAGTAGTAAACCTAAGAGCATTGAGAGAGGATCCTCTAGAACTTATTTGGATGATATCCCTTGCCTTGTTGAAAATATTTCTGGTATTAATCTTAATGCTTCTTCATTTGAGAACACTTGATTCTTTTCCTTTCTTCTTATGCCTAACTTAAAGGCGTTAAAGGAAAGTACTTATTGGGAGATAACCCAAAAGTTTTAGATAAGTCTTGGAAGTTATTACTTCAGTAATGACCGCTCCTTATCCTTTTTATTTGCCTTTTGTGCCAAGAGTAACCTCTAATGAGGGAGAAGTAATGATTGGGAAAGTTGCTGTCCAGAAACAGATTTCTCTGCTTCACCGTAAAAAATCGTGTAAATTCTACGTATGTCCTTTTGAGGCGTGAATTTTTGTGCTTCTGCCCCAGGTTGTTATCTAACTTTCGTTAGCTCAACACTTTTTGATTTGAGAAACAGAAGATCTTCGAAAAAATTCGTCTTTACCTGCTGGTCTGTTTTGACAGATTTCTGCCATTTTCTGCATTTGCTTCTTGTTGGTTCCTTTTTGAGTTCTTTTGGGGAATTGAGATTTTTGAGGGAAGTGCTTCAGTAGCTTGTGTTTTAATGGAAGTTTTATTGGTGTTAGAACTGAACCTTAAATACTTATTATCTTGAGTGCACTAATGTTGCTAATAAAGATTGTGTGAAGTTTTGTATGAAGGAAAATTTTCAGGTGTATGGAAGGAATGAGTAATGAGATGAAGGATGGACTAAATCTGAAGCTTGGGGGTGCCACGCGTGTCATCCCAAGAAAATATCCAAGAAGTACAAGCATCAAAGCTTGGGTATGCCCAAGGCATCCCCCTCTTCATCAATAAAAATCCCAGGTTTCTTCCAAACGCTTCATTTTTATTGTTTCATGCACAGTTGTGTTGTTCTTGGAGCGTCTTCTTTTTAATTTTGGTTTTGGTTTTTTGTTTGTTTTGTTTGCTCTATTTTGCTTAGTTTTCTGAATAAATTGGTTGGACCCCCTCTTTCATACATTGGTTTTCAAATAGTTTGGTCTGGTTTGGAAAAGAGTAGGAAAGTTCATGCTTAAGTGGTAAAGAGAGCTTGTTTTTGACTGTGGCCTATGCTTTGTCATGCCTTGCTTGATATTGTTTTGGCTTTATGCTTAGTATTATTTGCTGTAGGATGACTTGTTATAAACAATTGAGATTTCTTAATGTGCCTTGGATGAATCATGCGTTGTTTTAGCATATTAAAGCATAGTATAGTGGTATTCTCCTTTGATGCTTTATTTGGGTTGAATTGGCGCATGCTCACACCATGTTATGACTATCTCAAGTCACCATAGCCCTTATTATCCTTTAGTTTCCAACTTGTAGTATCACTTTATGCTTTGATCGATGATGTTTTGTCGCTCTGCATGATTATGGCCATTATTGCTCTCTTAGTTTGTCACTCCTAGTCTTTTGCTAGCCTCCACAACCAAGTATGAGTTCCACTCATGCATCCAACTCCCTAAACCAAGTTATTCCAAAGAGTCCACCATACCTACCTACTAGCATATGTTATTCCAAGTATATTCATATTTTTGTTTACCTTCCAAATTAAACTTGTTATGAGAAAACTAGTGATTAAATGTCTCACGAACTTGATGGCACACTTTACTTTTTGCATTTAATAAACCTGAACCATTGGGTCTTTCTTTGTTGAGTATATGCTTGCGCTTTATAAGTTGAAATTAGCAGAACCATGTATCATGGGGAACGCTTTCAACATTGCACCTGTACTTTGTACCCCGTTGATATCATGTTCTTTTGCTTATGGATCCCGGCGGTGTGAAATAAAAGTGGAACTTGTAAGCTCATGGAGTTTCTATGTGTGTTAGAGAAACGCCTGGGCCACTAGCCTAAGCCATGCCTAATCATGGTGGAAACTTGCAGCATCACCATCATGAGCACTCTATGAAGCATCATCAATAAAAAACTATGCAAATAGCAAATGAAAAGATCGCTGAGATGCTCATTGTCTGCTTGCCTTGTCATTTTGATTGTGGGATAGCTCAGGTATCATGTGCAAGGGGTACCCCGTTGGCGGTTCTTTATGATACACATGTACTTACAATGACAAGAGCTTACTCGTGACTAAATTTTAGTAGCATGAGGTTCGGTCTTTGTAAGTAAGGGGCATGAGATTTCAGTTTATAACTTGTCAAGCATATCCTCTTAGTTGTGTCATGTAAACACCTCGGTGAATTACGCTCTTAGTTATATGCCTAGATGAACAAAAGTGGTTAAAATAGTACGGTAGGGCCCAGGGCCACTCACGGTAGACCTTTCGGCCGTCCTAACCACTTTCAGACATCGGGATAAGAACGAGCGGCGTAATCGGCAGGCGAAGGGATCAACTACATACACAAATGAGTATGTATGCAAGCCACATACAACAGTCCTCAGAGCCATTCGATCTAAAAGAAATAGAAATATCGCAACGCCATACGGCAAGATTCAAATATCCTAGATAGAGATAATAATTTAGGATAGCTCCTCATACAACAAACATCAGAGTATCAGCGGAAGGGGAAAACAAGATCCGAGTACGGATAAGAAGCAAATCGGCATAAGATGCCCCATAAATAAACACATCCCGCCCACAGATCTCACGGATCCCCGTTCCCGAAATCTCTACACCGAATGATCATTGCGAACATCATCTGTCTCTTCCACCCAGTATCCATCTTGCGGGTACACATGTTCATCTGAATCAAACAATTTATTGTGTGAGACCCTAGGGGTACTCAGCAAGTCTTTATGCCACTAAAGGGGACACAACCTAGGGTGATGCAATTGCAGCAAAGGATATTACCTAACAATTCTATAGGGACTCGCTAACCATCCGCCTAACCAATGATAGACGGATGTCCGTGAATTAAGAACAACAGGTATAATAGTATAATTAACAGATCCATCCTCCTCCTCGCTTACCAACGAGGAAGCGGACGAACAACCCCCATCATCCGTTGGCAGTTTTATTAACCATTCCATGAGTATTGCACTATTTACTAGTCAAGTACTTAGTCAATTTAAAAGCGGTACTTTAGTTATACTTGTCTATGATCGAGAAACTGTGCTCCAAGTCATCCATAACCGCGGACACGGCTTTCAGAAAGATTTACCCTGCAGGGGTGCACGAATAGCAACACACAATCGATCAACCTCGGAAAAACCAAATCAAAACCCAACGAGGCATTCACGACAAAGCAATCACAGGATTCAGAAATATTTCAGGGGGCCACCCCAATAAGCTACCCGCACCGAAGTTGGCCGGCTCCGAGACGGACCCAGGGTTTGCGAGGACGGCTGTAAACGACTGGGAACCTGAAAATATGACTGGGCTTGTCGATACCGCGAAAACGTGGCGTGATCCAAAACAGTACGGGTGCTCCTCGCACAATCTTAAATAAAGCAGTAACATGGCATAAGTACAGGATAATAATAAAGCCCCAAACTAATTGTGGCCCCAAGAAATAAGAATGAATCAAGATCTGGCTCAGGGGGGTCCATAAGGCCTCCTGGATGTGGATAGTGCGAATAGTCAAAGAACAGGAATCAAGTACTCGGGGTCCTACGGGACACAAGTGAGCATGAAAAACCAAATAGCAGATAATGCTCACCGGTGCCTCTTTCATTAGTTATCCCATTACTACTCAGGTTAAGTTTTTTAGGTAACTAGTTATCCATCAGACACTCACATACCCTACACATGCTTTTCTACGACTCGCATGGCTCAAACAACTCCTGTAGTAATGGCTCATCGGATGGAGGAACAAGCTTTGGTGGAGTTTAAAAGTAAAGGCTATGCAGTACTTGGGATTCAATTTAATGCAATCACGACTCAATGATGCAAGAATAAGATAGAGGCAATAGGTACTGTATGTATGCAAGCATGTGGTAGTGCTTGCCTGGCAGCTCAGTTGAAGCGAGAGATGGATCTGGGTAGTACTCCTGTGATTCCTGGTAATTCTCCTGCTGGGCGTCTATCCGACGAAGAACCAAACAAACAAGGGCCAACATAAATAAAGTGCACAAGCATAAGAATTAAAATGCGACAAGCAAACAAGCATGCCATGATGAATGATGCACAATTTGCATGGCATTAAAGTAGCATGTCAAAGGTGAGGTGTCGATACAAGAAATAAAGCATTTTACTATTTATTTAACCAAGTTTTATTGTCATAAACAGTTCAGATTGGTAAGAATGACATGATGAATGCTTCAATTCAGAACAATGACTGCTTAGATAGAACGGGATCGTCGTGCTGATCGATTTAGACATATTATTTGTCAAATTTGGAGTTGTAGAATTAAAGTTATTAATTTATTAAGAAAAGGGCATTTTTATTGTAATTTTAATCATCTCGAAATTTTAAAGTGTTCAAACAATATTTTGAATGGCAGATTTGAGTTCCTCACATTTTTCTGATTCCAAAACATATATCATTTGTATTATTTGGATTTATATTTGAAAAGTTATTTAAATCTGATTTGGATTTGAATTTAAATCAATTTGAAAAAGGTTTAAATTAAACAACAAAGCAGAAAACCATTTCGTACTCAGACAGACCCAGCCCCAGTCACTGACGGGTGGGCCAGCGGCTGGCGGGGCACACGCGCGCGAAAACTCTTTTCTACCGTGGCTCTACCTAGCCACTGAGGTTGACAGGTGGGTCTGATGGCCACGGGCCCACGTGACAGTGGGTGATTCTGCTGTGGCTGATAGGAGGGGGGTGTACCGGACCGCGGGTTAAGGCTAAGAATCTACGGGGTGCTCTTTGTAAAATTCCCGCAGAGGCTGGCTGGTGGGCTCGGCGGACTGTGGGTTGAGCGAAAATCAACAAGGGGGGTTTTCTGCAAAAAGGGGGTCACGGTACTGTTTATCTTCTTGTTCTCTGACGGACTGACGACACGCACGGCGCGGCGCAGCAGGGATTTGATCCCGCGACCTCGCCCATGCGAGCGGTGGCGGCTACCGCTGGGGTGGCTTGTGGTAGTTGGAGGAACGGGATAGCGCGGCTAGATAGGGTTCCCGCGATGCACAGCGAGAAGGCGACGACGAACCCGCCGCGCACAGAGGGCGTTCGGCACGACGTCCGGCGAAACTAGGAAGCGGCGGCGAGATAGAAGATGTCTGGGAGGATCACGGGCTCACTGCGGGGTTGTCGGTGGGGTTGGCTCGGGCAGGGAAGCGGCCGATCGGCGAGGATGCAGGAGCTCCGGCGACCTAGGGTTTTAGGGGAGCGGCGAGGATCTGGCGGTCCTGGGGCTCCTACTTCGCGTCGGCGTGTCCAGGGCGAAGCAGGGGACTGCTCTTGGTCTCCTTGTTCACCTCCACATCGAGCACGTCGGCGGGAGCACGAGGAAGACGGCGGTGCTGGCGGTTCTAGCGGCGAGAGCTGGGTGTCGCCGGGAGAGGAAGGAGAGGAAGGCAGCGACCCTGGGGTTGGATCTAGGAGAGGCAGGGGAGCTGTGTGGATGAGGACAAGCGAGAGGGAGGGAGGAGGTGGCGTGTGGGCACGGGGTAGAGGAGAAAGGTGGTCTCGGCCCTTTTCTTCTCCTCCTCGCACGTGCTTGTGTGAGGGGCTAGGGCAGGGAGAGGGCTGCCAGTGGACCAGGTTGAGGGGAGGAGGCCGGCTCAGATGGTGGGGCCTCATGGCAGGGGAGGTAGAGAGAGATAGGTAGAGGGGCTCGGGTGAGCTAGGGTTAGATGGGGTAGTCTCGGGTTAGGGTTTTGTTAGGGTTAGAGAGAGGGGTAGGGGTTAGCTGAGGTGGGCCATGCATGGCAGGGAGAGGGGAACACCTCGGCTTGGTGAGAGGAGAGGGTGAGGTGAGAGAGGTGTGGTAGGGTTAGGGTTTATTGGAGATTTGGGGTTAGAAATAAAAGAGAGGTAGCTAGGGTTAGGGTTTAGTGTAGGTTGTTTAGGTTTTTTAAAACTTGTGCATAAGATCAACCCAAGTGGAATATAGTGAGGCCTTTGAATTACCAAGAGATGAGGTGGAGGAATATCCAAGAAAAAGAGAAAGAAAAAGATGTATGGAAAGAGCCCTCATTTGACTCATGCATGGAGAAAAATAAAATAAAAGGTGTTGATGAGAATAAGGGAGTGGTGGAGAGAGATGGAGATGACCCACAAAGAAAAGAACCAATAAATCCAAGAGGAATCAAATGGTCTAAAGGTGGTGGTACCCTTGCATGGCCCATGCAAAATATTAAATGCCATGATTTATTTGTGAAAACAATAATACTAATATGGCATTATCCTTATGCATTCCCAAGAAGTGGAATAAAGGCCAAGCAAAATAAATGTTAGAATTAGATCCACCCCATTCACATGAGCTAAGAATAATTCAAAAGAAAATAAATACAACCTCATGGTTTAATGATGTGGTGGAGTTATAAGGTGATGAAAATAAAAATGATGGAGTTGAATAAAAGATATGCCCCCAACTCAACTTGGGCATTTAATCAATATATCAATAACCAAATACAATATCAAGAGGCAAATACAATTAATAATGCATATGAGAGAAGAACCAATGAAAGAGGGTTTTATATGATGCTCAAATGCAAGGTGGCATGATGACATGAGCATGATATAATTATGATGCAACAATTATATATAGGAAGTTGCCATTATCTTACTAGACCAAGTAGCATTACAATTGTTAGACAATTGGGATGCTACAACTCTCCCCCACTAAATAGGAATCTCGCCCCGAGATTCTAGGAAGAAGAAGACTCGAAGAGGGTAGGATACTTGGCACGGAGCTCATCTTCACGTTCCCAAGTGGCTTCATCAACGGAATGGTGCGACCACTGCACCTTGCAGAACTTGATGGACTTGTTGCGAGTCCTTCTTTCTGCGACTTCAAGAATTTTTGTGGGGTGTTCTTGATATGACAGATCTTCTTGGAGATTGATGAGTTCATGGTCCACGGTCCTGCTGGGATCCTTGAAGCACTTTTTGAGTTGAGAGATGTGGAAAACATCATGGACTTTGAGTTGTTCAGGGAGCTCAAGAGCATAAGCAACTTCCCCTCTTCTTCCACGAATTTTGAAAGGACCGATGTATCTAGGAGCCAGCTTTCCTTTGATACCAAAGCGGTGCGTGCCTCTCATGGGAGTGACACGAAGGTAAACGATATCACCAGGAACATACTCCATGTCCGTGTGCTTTCTGTTATAATTGCTCTTCTGGCGACTTTGAGCAATCTTCAGATTTTCAAGAATGATGTGAACTTTCTCTTCCGCTTGAGTTATAATGTCGGGGCCAAACAATATTCTTTCACCTGCGCCCGACCAACCAATCGGAGTTCTGCATTTGCGACCATAGAGAGCCTCAAATGGTGCCATCTTTAGACTTTTCTGGAAGCTGTTGTTGTAAGAGAATTCAGCATAAGGAAGACATTCTTCCCACTTCATGCCGAAAGAGATAACGCAAGCACGGAGCATATCTTCCAGAATCTGATTGATCCTTTCAACTTGTCCTTGCGACTGAGGGTGGAAGCTGTGCTGAAGTTTAATTTTGTTCCCAAAGCATTTTGGAAACTTCCCCAGAACTTGGAAGTGAAAATGCTTCCACGGTCTCAACTGATCTCGAGAGGAACTCCATACAGAGAGACAATTCTGTTGATATAGAGCTCAGCCAACTGAATTGCAGAAATTGTTTCCTTGACTGGAAAGAAGTGAGCTACTTTAGAAAGCCTGTCAATGACAACAAAGATTGCATTGTTCCCCTTCTGCGACCTTGGAAAACCAGTGATGAAGTCCATCTCTACTTTCTCCCATTTCCATTCTGGAGGCTTCAATGGCTGTAGAAGACCGGAAGGTTTCTGATGGACAGCTTTAACTCTGCGACAAACATCACACTCCGAGACATACTTGGCACAATATCGTTTCAAACCAGGCCACCAATATTGTGTTTTTAAGTCCATGTACATCTTAGTGCTTCTAGGGTGGATAGAAAGAACAGAATCATGCGCCTCCTTGAGAACGTGCTCTCTTAAACCCAGGTAGTTCAGAACAAACATCCGGTGTTCAAAGAAAAGAGTGCCTTGGTCGTCTACGTGGAAAGACTCATACTTCGGAAGCTGAATGTTGGAGATGATCTTTTAGTGTAAGGATCACCAAGCTGAATGGAACGGACCTTTTCTTCCAAGAGAGGTGTTGCTAGAAGGTTCAGAAGATAACCTCGATCCACAATTTCAAGGTTGAGTTTGCGGAATTCCTCGCACAAGAGAGGTTGTTGTTCTTCCACCATGAGATTGTTGACATAAGCTTTTCGGCTGAGAGCATCAGCCATGACATTGGCTTTGCCCGGAGTGTAGTTGATGGTCAAATCGAAATCATTGATTTTTTCAATCCACCTCCTCTGACGAAGGTTGAGATCAGGTTGTGTGAATATATACTTCAGACTCTTGTGATCAGAAAAGATCTCACAACGGTTGCCAAGCAAGTAATGCCTCCATACTTTCAAAGCAAAGACAACTGCTGCGAGTTCGAGGTCATGTGTGGGATAGTTGATCTCATGCGTCTTCAACTGTCGGGAGGCATAAGCAACCACTTGCTTTTCTTGCATAAGGACCGCACCCAATCCTTGCAATGAAGCATCACAGAATATCTGGAAAGGCTTTGATGTATCTGGAGGAACTAAGACTGGTGTGGAAGTGAGCTTCTCTTTGAGTGTTTCAAAGCTTTCTTGACATGCAGGAGTCCAAAGGTATTTCTTGCCTTTCTTGAGGAGATCGGTAAGAGGCTTCGCAATCTTTGAGAAGTTTTGAACGAATCGACGACAGTAACTGGCCAAACCAAGGAAACTCCGGACTTCTTTGACATTTATGGGTGGAAGCTAGTCCATAATTGTCTTAATAGTTTCTAGGTTGACGGCAATGCCCTTGGCAGAGATGACGTGACCAAGGTAGGTAACTTGAGGCAGCCAGAATTCACACTTGGAGAACTTTGCATACAGGCGGTTCTCACGAAGCTTGTTTAGGACACACCGAAGGTGTTCTTCATGTTCTTCTTTTGACTTAGAATAGACTAGAATGTCATCCAAATAGACCACAACAAACTTATCAAGATACTCCATGAAAACCGAGTTCATAAGCCTTGAGAAAGTGGCAGGTGCATTGGTGAGACCGAAAGACATGACCGTGTACTCATACAGGCCATAGCGGGTGGTGAAAGCTGTTTTAGGAACATCTTCCTTGCGAATCTTGATTTGATGATAACCACTTCTCAAATCAAGCTTAGAGAATACCACAGCTCCAGCTAGCTGATCGAAGAGATCATTAATCTGCGGAAGGGGATATTTATTCTTGATGGTTTTAGCATTGAGTGCCCGATAGTCAACATAAAGTCTATCAGTCTTGTCTCGCTTCTTCACAAAGATGTTTGGACTACCCCAAGAAGAATTACTGTGCTGAATGAAACCCAACTTCTCTTGTTCATCCAACTGACGTTTGAGTTCAGCCAACTCAGCAGGACCCATTTTATAAGGCCGCTTGGAAATAGGAGCGGTACCAGGTTCAAGTTCAATGACAAACTCAACCTCACGATCCGGAGGCATACCTGACAACTCTTCAGGAAAGACATCTGGAAACTCACAGACTACAGGAACACTCTGAATACCTTCCATAGCATCATCATTTAGAGCCGCCAAAGAATAAAGCTGAATTGCAGGAGTCAGACTTGGAGAATAGACTATATGGCCTTCAGGAATTTTCAGAGAAACCGAACGTTCAGCACAATCAATCACAGCTGCATTTGCTGTCAACCAATCCATGCACAAGATAACATCAATATCAGAATTGCCCAAAATAATTAAGGAAGCCGGAAACGAAGAGCCACCAATCTCAATTTGATTGTCACGGCTGATTTTAGAAGCCCTCATGTTTGAACCAGGAGATTGCACCATAAGGCGAGTTGGTAAAGCATCAGAAGGTAACCCATTACTCTCCGCAAACTTGTATGACACGAAAGAATGTGAAGCACCAGAATCAAATAAAACTCGTGCAGGAACTGAGTTAACAGAAAGCATACCCATGAAAACTCCAGGTGCATGCTCAGCTTGAGCGACGTTGACACAGTTGGCACGAGCAACCGTAGACCCAGGCTTGGTGTTGATGTTGAGAGCCCGAGGTGGAGGTGCACGAATCATAGGAGCACTTGCCGCAGGTCTTGGAGGTGGTGGTGGAAGAGCTTTTTTGTTCATTGGACAATTCCAGTGCTGATGCCCAGTGTTTCCACAAGTATAGCAAGCACCAGGTGGACGTGGAGCAACGTAGCCAGGGACTCCGCCAGGCGCTCTAGGGTAGTTGTGGTTGTAGCCCCTGGGAGCCGCACTGAAGGAGTTTGGTGGCCTTGGTGCGTAGCTTGACGGTCTTGGTGGAGCAGGGAGCCACGGTGGGGTGTTAGGAACCCAGACACGACGCTTAGAAGGAGCTGTCATAGCAGAAGAGCTTGCTGTATCACGGCTGTGTTTCTTTGACTCCTCAAACACTTGCCTACTTGCTTCTTCCTGCAGAGCTGTGTGTTGGAGTTCCAGAAAAGATGCCGGCCTTGCATGAGTGATAGCATATTTGATGGAAGCATTTAGGCCTTGCCGAAACCTCTTTTCCTTCTTCTTGTCATCAGAGATCTCATCGCCACCATAATGAGAAAGGTTCATGAAGTTTCTGATGTAGGTGTTGACATTGTCAGTGCCCTGCTTGAGGTTGAGAAACACTTCCTTCATCCTTTCCATGACAATTTCTGACAGATATTGCTCTTTGAAAGCAGAAGTGAACCGCTCCCAAGTAGGCTGAAAACCAGAGAGATCTGCCTTGAGGTAATTTTCCCACCAGAGAGCTGCATCTCCCTTGAGAAGGTGAGTGGCACATTTGACCCATTCTTGCTCAGGAACATCCGCAGTCATCAGGAACCTTGACACTTCACGCAGCCAATCATCCGCATCAAGTGGCTGATCAAACACCTCAAATTGGTGTGGGTTGAACTTCAGAAAGCTCTTGATGTCTCCTCGCTTGGGAGATGGAGGTAGCGGAACAAACTCATTCCTCCTCACGCTTTCCTCGAAGCGCTGCTGGTTCTGCTGCATAGTGCCCAAAGCATTTGCAATACTTGCCAAAGCAGCCCCAAGTTCAGGTGGTATGTCCTCCTCAGAACGGCGTGGTGGTGCCATCCTGTGATTGATATAAAACACAAGTCAGTACTATAATGGAGAATGATAATAATCCAAAATAGTACCAAAATGGAATTAATCAAGATTAAAGGATGCAATTCACTGAGATGATATTAAAATATCAACAAAGTTCAGGCAACTAGAAGATATTAAGCATAACGCACACGACTGAACAAGGAGTGTGGTATACAAACTAACAAAGAAATTTTTTCCGCAAATTTCGGCATTAAAATACCAATATATGCGCAAAACCACTTCACGAATCAAGATTAGTAACTCTACTAGTTCAACATACAAGAGCAAATGATAACAGTAGTGGTATGGTCGCGACTCCATCCCGCACTCAAATCATTACTCCGCACATGAATCAATAAAACACATATCCCAACACCTTCTTCTTAAGATGAACCTAAAGATTGGTAACTACGAAAAGAACACCCCAACAAGATAACGTCGGATAACAAAGAGTAAGATAGATCGCATCGGTATACAATGAATCAGAATAGATCACGTCGGTTTACAAGGCCTGTCGGTATGGAATGTACCAACAGTTGATAACCAAAAGGCAAACAGTGATAACATTTGGATGCAACAGATAGACAAAGAATTCACACACACACACACACAAACACATCCTATGGTACTACGGAACCCAGAACACGTGAATCCTAGTTTGAATTTTAGAAGAGGATTGAAAAACGTTACACTTCCTTACCAGAAAAGGGTGGGTGGGTGGGTAAGAAGAAAAATGGAAGCAGTCCTACTCTCACGTTTTGTTTTTCCCTAGTATACATAACTACCAAAATATTTGCTAGACTGACAACGACCATTTTGGCTGAGACCCTGAAGGGCAGGATGGCTCTGATACCAATTGTAACTACCTCGGTGAATTACGCTCTTAGTTACATGCCTGGATGAACAAAAGTGGTTAAAATAGTACGGTGGGGCCCAGGGCCACTCACGGTAGACCTTTCGGCCGTCCTAACCACTTTCAGACATCGGGACAAGAACGAGCGGCGTAATCGGCAGGTGAAGGGATCAACTACATACACAAATGAGTATGTATGCAAGCCACATACAACAGTCCTCAGAGCCATTCGATCTAAAAGAAATAGAAATATGGCAACGCCATACGGCAAGATTCAAATATCCTAGATAGAGATAATAATTTAGGATAGCTCCTCATACAACAAACATCAGAGTATCAGCGGAAGGGGGAAAACAAGATCCGAGTACGGATAAGAAGCAAATCGGCATAAGATGCCCCATAAATAAACACATCCCGCCCACAGATCTCACGGATCCCCGTTCCCCGGAATCTCTACACCGAATGATCGTTGCGAACATCATCTGTCTCTTCCACCCAGTATCCATCTTGCGGGTACACATGTTCATCTGAATCAAACAATTTATGGTGTGAGACCCTAGGTGTACTCAGCAAGTCTTTATGCCACTAAAGGGGACACAACCTAGGGGTGATGCAATTGCAGCAAAGGATAATACCTAACAATTCTATAGGGACTCGCTAACCATCCGCCTAACCAATGATAGACGGATGTCCATGAATTAAGAACAACAGTTATAACAGTATAATTAACAGATCCATCCTCCTCCTCGCTTACCAACGAGGGAAGCGGACGAACAACCCCCATCATCCGTTGGCAGTTTTATTAACCATTCCATGAGTATTGCACTATTTACTAGTCAAGTACTTAGTCAATTTAAAAGCGGTACTTTAGTTATACTTGTCTATGATCGAGAAACTGTGCTCCAAGTCATCCATAACCGCGGACACGGCTTTCAGAAAGATTTACCCTACAGGGGTGCACGAATAGCAACACACACTCGATCAACCTCGGAAAAACCAAATCAAAACCCAACGAGGCATTCACGACAAAGCAATCACAGCATTCCAGAAATATTTCAGGGGGGCCACCCCAATAAGCTACCCGCAACGAAGTTGGCCGGCTCCGAGACGGACCCAGGGTTTGCCACGACGGCTGTAAATGACTGGGAACCCGGAAATATGACTGGTCTTGTCGATACCGCGAAAATGTGGCGCGATCCAAAACAGTACAGGTGCTCCTCGCACAATCTTAAATAAAGCAGGTAACATGGCATAAGTACAGGATAATAATAAAGCCCAAACTAATTGGTGGCCCCAAGAAATAGAATGAATCAAGCTCTAGCTTAGGGGGGTCCATAAGGCCCTCCCGGATGTGGATAGTGCGAATTGTCAAGAAACGGAATCAAGTACTCGGGGTCCTACGGGACACAAGTGAGCATGAAAACCAATAGCAGATAATGCTCACCGGTGCCTCTTTCATAAGTTATCCCATTACTACTCAGGTTAAGTTGTTTAGGTAACTCGTTATCCATCAGACACTCACATACCCTACACATGCTTTTCTACGACTCGCATGGCTCAAACAACTCCTGTAGTAATGGCTCATGGGATGGAGGAACAAGCTTTGGTGGAGTTTTAAAGTAAAGGCTATGCAGTACTTGGGATTCAATTTAATGCAATCGCGACTCAATATGCAAGAATAAGATAGAGGCAATAGGTACTGTATGTATGCAAGCATGTGGGTAGTGCTTGCCTGCAGCTCAGTTGAAGCGAGAGATGGATCTGGGTAGTACTCCTGTGATTCCTGGTAATTCTCCTGCTGGGCGTCTATCCGACGAAGAACCAAACAAACAAGGGCCAACATAAATAAAGTGCACAAGCATATGAATTAAAATGCGACAAGCAAACAAGCATGCCATGATGAATGATGCACAATTTACATGGCATTAAAGTAGCATGGCAAAGGTGAGGTGTGGATACAAGAAATAAAGCATTTTATTATTTATTTAACCAAGTTTTATTGTCATAAACAGTTCAGATTGGTAAGAATGACATGATGCATGCTTCAATTCAGAACAAGGACTGCTTAGATAGAACGGGCTCGTCGCGCTGATCGATTTAGACATATTATTTGTCAAATTTGGAGTTGTAGAATTAAAGTTATTAATTTATTAAGAAAAGGGCATTTTATTGTAATTTTAATCATCTCGAAATTTTAAAGTGTTCAAACAATTTTGAATGGCATATTTGAATTCCTCACATTTCTGATTCCAAAACATATATCATTTGTATTATTTGGATTTATATTGAAAAGTTATTTAAATCTGATTTGGATTTGAATTTAAATCAATTTTGAAAAGGTTAAATTAAACAACACAAAGCAGGAAAACCATTTGTACTCAGCAGACCAGCCCCCAGTCACTGACGGGGTGGGCCAGCGGCTGGCGGGGCACACGCGCGCGAAAACTCTTTTCTACCGTGGCTCTACCTAGCACTGAGGTTGACAGGTGGGTCTGATGGCCACGGGCCCACGTGACAGTGGGGGTGATTCTGCTGTGGCTGATGGAGGGGGGGGTGTGTACCGGACCGCGGGTTAGGTAAGAAATCTACGGGGTGGCTCTTTGTAAAATTCCGCAGAGGCTGGCTGGTGGGCTCGGCGGACGTGGGTTGAGCGGAAATCAACAAGGGGGGTTTTCTGCAAAAAGGGGGGTCACGGGTACTGTTATCTTCTTGTTCTCTGACGGACTGACGACACGCACGGCGCGGCGCAGCAGGGATTTGATCCCGCGACCTCGCCCATGCGAGCGCGTGGCGGCTACGCTGGGGGTGGCTTTGGTAGTTGGAGGAAAGGGATAGCGCGGCTAGATAGGGTTCCCGCGATGCACAGCGAGAAGGCGACGACGAAAACGCCGCGTGCACAGAGGGCGTTCGGCACGACGTCCGGCGAAACTAGGAAGCGGCGGCGAGATAGAAGATGTCTGGGAGGATCACGGGCTCACGGGGTTGTCGGTGGGGTTGGCTCGGGCAGGGAAGCGGCCGATCGGCGAGGATGCAGGAGCTCCGGCGACCTAGGGTTTTAGGGGAGCGGCGAGGATCTGGCGGTCCTGGGGCTCCTACTTCGCGTCGGCGTGTCCAGGGCGAAGCAGGGGACTGCTCTTGGTCTCCTTGTTCACCTCCACATCGAGCACGTCGGCGGGAGCACGAGGAAGACGGCGGTG